>CM060694.1:141968964-142428591 GCA_030686995.1 Artemisia argyi | reverse complement strand
ATATATATATATAATATATATATATATGTATATATATATATATTGTATATATACATACATACATATATATATATATATACTATATATATATATAATATATATATATATATATATATATATATATATATATATATATATATATACTATCATAATAATAATAAATAATAATAATAATAATAGGGAAAAACTTAGCTACATTACAAATGTAGCCATTGGCTACATTTCCTTTGAAAAAAAGTTTTAATAATGTACAGTTCAGTCCCTGCGATATGTCCCTGACACATATTTTATCCCTGTCCCAACCTTTTTTTCAAAGGAAATGTAGCCAATTTGCTACATTGTATTGTAGCTATGTTTTTCCCTATAATAATAATAATAATAATAATGGTCCCAGTGTAGGTAATTTGCCATTTACCTAGTCATTCAAATATAGTGCATTTGTGGCATCTTAACTGACCTCACAAACAGGATTCGTCAATCCCAATAGGCCTATTCACAATATTCATGTTCACATGGAAGTGATTAATGGCTTCATGATGTTAGGGACTTATTTGGCAATAACGGTACTTAGACAATAATACATTCAGGGTAAGCATATAGTTCAAAGTACTTGTGTCCAAATTGTAAAATAACATGTATTTCCCCCAGTGAGTTTATAAAGAGATCAAGTGGGGACTATGAACTCTCCGTACAAAAAGTTAATATCAAGATGTAAGTAGAGTGACGGGTAAACTGAGATGTCCTACGAGCAATCCTAAAAATAGTATGTTGCGTCTTAGGATTTTAAAATAGTGGATTGTAATGCAACAAGAGTATCGTATAATTATTATACAAACTATGCAATTGTACATAATGGTTTTGAAGATTTAAAAAGTGACAGGGACTAAAATTGGCAGGTTAGAAAGTGTTGAAAGTGTTGCGAGCCCTTAAATATATCTTGTCCTAAGTTCGGGTTTATAATATTTTTATAGTCAAAAAATCCTATTGTGTTAATATGTGGTTAGATTGTCCAAAAATGAGTTATTGTGTTTATTCCCAAAAGTGGGTCCTACCACTTCGGTTAAATGTAAAATCTTTCATGTATTAATAAAATTTATAGTTTATATATTTTTAGGTTTGTAAAATAGTTTTATAATTTTTATTATTACTTATAGTGTTTTTAGATGTTATAAAAATATATTTTTATAATTTTTAAGTAAATTTTGATGAGTTATAAAATTTTAGGTTAAGTACGGGTTTTGAATAAAAGTGGATATTCGTTACCAAAAATTTTGTTTCTCTTAAACCGTAAGGAGTTGTATTATAAATTTTAAATTTTCGGAAAGGTTTTAAAGTGTGCTAACTAGATTTGTGGGTCCCACTATTTTAAAAATTGCATATCCTAGGTGAAATTACCATTTTACTACTCTAATATGTCAAGTCTGATCAGGACAATACCTAACAGTCTCACCATTTTCGCAATAATTTGAGTTCCATAACTCCGTTTTACATGAGGTTTTCGTCTATGTTCAAGTTAGGGTGTTATCTACAACTTTTATGTTTTGTGCAACAGAGGGTTTAGTACAAAGTTTTAGAGTTTTTGACCATTCAAATATGGTGTGCGTTTTCCGACTAGTTTTAACCGTTTATTTTCTAGTTAATTCATCGGGTATCGTCTCACGACCATCCACCCCGGAAAATCGAAGCTAAGAGATAGATATACAGGACTATATTTTTACCTAAGTCTCTAAGTGTACTGATTTAGTGCAGAAATTACAAGAACAGTCCCTGGTCCAAAAGGGCCTTTTCAAACTTAGTCCCAATCATAGTTTTTGGTAATTTAGGCTATGTACAATGCATAAATTATTATAACAAGTATATGAAACATAAAAAGTACATAAAATGACATATACATCAGTAGTGAAAAGGAAAATGTTGAAGTGATTTATTACACAAATGAAATGAAACACAAGAGAAATCAAGAAGTATGAGAACTAAAATGAGATCACCACACCAACAAGCTTCCGAATCTTTAATCACCAAGACCCATAAATCCTGATCAAGACTCCAAGATATTTTGTAAACTTCTTTAAAAACTTTGGATAACTTCTAAAATAAAGCTCTTGGATGGATGATTTTGAACAAGTATCAAGTAACTTAAGCTTTCACATTCTTCATAAGTATTTGGTAGAATTTCAAGTTATGGGTGATGTTTGTGTGCTTGAAGTCCACGACAACAACAAGAGAGGAAGAGCAAAACTCTTCTAGTTTTGAGATCTAGAAAATGGTGGTTTGCATGTTGATTGTTTTTATCAAATGGTTTTGATAATAAGTGGAAGACAAGATAAATAGTTTAGGACAAGTGTCTTCATAAGACACTTAGAAATCATCCACCTCATGGGGAGGTGGTCGATTTTGGTGATTTTTGATAGTATTTTGTATAATATGTATCATTTAGTGTATATTTTGATCTCGATAATTGCAAACATGGAGTTTTTAAGACGCGAAACTTAAAACCCGGGTAACGTAAAAATATAAAACTTACAAAAATATTAAAACTTGACATCAAAACCTATTTTGATATTTTAGGTGATCCTTGAGCTTGTTGGGTGATTACTTGATGTTTAAAAGAATTGAAATCGCGCAAAACGCGAAATGTACAAAGTTTAAGTAAAAATAGAAAAGTAAAAATGGAATATTTAAATTACAATTGTAAGAAACCAAAATGCATAAAATAATTATACTGAGTATTGTCAAGTATCGGTTTTAGTTAAATGCATGTTTAACGATGTACGTGGGACAACTTATCTAGTTGCTCGCAAAGTAAATTTACGTAAAATAAAAATAATAAGTAAATTAAATAGTTAAATAATGACCTCAAAATTGTGAATTGTTACAGTTGTTCGCCCCATAAACACCGAAGAACGCATGCCAAATCCATAAGTCTTGTGAGACAACCTCTTCCAATAAAATGAATGGATTGGACCTGTGATCACCTCTACAATATGGAGCACGATATGCATTTGGGCAACTAGACCACTCCAAACCCATACAATCACTGCTCCTAACATCCCACGAAACCCATGTTTCTCCTCGTGATAAGCATAGAATTTTTTGACATCAATATAAGTAGGTCTTCACAAAAACCCCTGATTCGTTGTGTTTTTGTGTGTGCAAAAACAATTTATCAATATATCAACAAACGTGAGGTCTAATTTATCGTGAGACAAATAGACGTGAAGTAATACGAGTAAACCTTTTAGGAAAAAGATTATTTCGCAAAACTTGTGAGAGTGATATTTAAATTGTGAGACCGGGAAGTGATTTCCCGGGTCGTACCCCAACGAGGTGTGAATGGAAAGCTTCGAGTTAGATTGGGATTAAAATCTTGTATGTTTGGAAAGATTATTTGGTTTTATACGATATGTTAAATTAATGAAATTGGAAAATTAACGAACGAAAGTGAAAATAAATTAACCTAGGGTAAACAAAAGGCAATTACCAAACTAAAGAAATCCTAAAACACTACGGGAAACATAATTAGGTATAGGGAATCCTAAAACGTGAGCTAAATCTAATAACGCGTACGTTTGATTTAAAGTTACGTTAACGTGCGAAATAAAATGCGAGTTTAAAGAAATAAAAGGCCTACGGATTTGAAAATTATATTTTTACAAAGCTAATGATAAAAGAAAATTAATGGAAAAAGAAAATAATTTTTATAACTATTTATTTAATTATTATTAATTAAAAACTAATTAAAAACTAATTATACTAATTTAAATTATAGAAAATACAAGATGAATAGTGAAAAATGTAAAACTTTTTCTAAAAATACTTTATACTATTATAAGGCTGAGAAAAAATATAAAAGTAAAGAAAAGCTTGTGAATAAGCTGAAAAATAAGCTGTTAAGCTTATTAAGCTTAAAAGGAAAATGTACTACTATAAAAAGAACTCAGGAAATATAAAATACTAAATACTACATAGCCCAGATGGTGCACGTGTTTGTGGTGGTGTTGACCAGTTTGACCAAGAGGTCATAGGTTCAAATCTGGCTATTGGCAATTTTTTACAAACACTTTATTTTTTAATTTTTCTTTTACAAAAACATTTTAACAACCAAAATAAAGCAACTTTTGTGAAACAAGTTTTACTGAATAGCTTGAAATAAACTTATGCAAGCTTATAACCTCATCAGTTATGAGCTTGTTTAAGTAAAAGTGGGGATTTTAGCCACAAGTGGCTCAACCATATGAACAAACAAGCTCAAGCCAGGCAAACACACATAAGCACAACCTACTGCAACATTATCAAGCATCAAAAAATAATTAACAAGCTACAATTCAAGTAAGAACAACAATCAAACAAGATTAATGTTGAGTGATCACAAAGGAGAAACAAGCAGTACGGGGTAACTTAAGAGGCTAAATCTATTTTAAAGAGTAAACATGATGCTTGTCACACACCATATCCCATACTAATTCGTGCACTAACTTTTTGGAATAAAAACATTAAGAAAACCCTTTCGGCCAATATTCCCAAAGATGTTTTTATCAACAAATTAAGCAAGATTAGATATTATCCCAACAAACTCATAAATTAAGAAGAGTTTTCATGCATCACCTTTTTAAAGAAAAGAATACTCCATGACTAACTACATCATTCACACAAGTATATACCAAATTACTCCATATCAGTTATATTAAAACACAAGTAGTAAACAAAACATTCATTATATTCAAAGTAACAAGAGTTCATTGTAAATAACAAGGTGTACCTAGCTTGAGAATTACAAGAACTAAAACCATGGAACTATAGAAACCACACGCCTCCAATCGACTACCAAATACAATAAACAACTCCACACACTCAACCAAACTATTGAGACTTTAACTCAAAGCTTTCCTGGATGTTTTTACTGCTGTAGCAACCTTTTGGGTGAGAAAATATTAAGATAGTAATAACTTGGTGTAAGTTATTACTTAGGATTTTGTGGTACTAGTTGTTTGTAAGCTTAGATGTGATTAAATAGCCTCCAAGTCACTTAATTCTCAAGTAAAAACGTTCCCAAGAAGTTATTAGTGAGAAATGATCAGCCATCCATGATAATGAGGAATAAAAATGCCAATAAATGCAATCTTGTCAAAACAGTCACCGTCCAACCGATCGGTAATTCATCCAACCGATCGGTTGGATCTTCTGGTCAATTCCAACCGATCCGGTTACGGGCTCCAACCAATCGGTAGGATTGGACCTGTAACCAATTCTTGACTTTTTCTTTATTGTTCTTCGTCGCATGCATTCTCTTCCATTTTGATGCTGACTCCTTCCATAGAACTTGATATTCTTCTTACATATGAACGTAGAAATCTTAAATCTATCAAATCCTTGAATCCTTGTGTGATTCTTCACTCGATTCCTTCTCGAAAATCTCCAATTGTGCACCTTCACTTCATTTCTTCATCTTTTCATCACTTTTTCCTTTTTTTGGCTACATTTGCTTGTACAAACACTTTTCCATGATTAAGTAACAAATATGATCAAATATGATGCACAAAGCTAACAATAACGCACCTAAAAACATGTATAATTTAAGCGTTATCAAAGTTCTAACTAATAGAATCTTGTGATATGACGAGAAATACAAGTTCTAACTTTTAGAACATTGTAGGATGAGGTAGGGAGAGAGCTTAGAGCGAAGAAAAATAGAGTGTAAAATGACGGAGGGATGAAAGGATGGAAGGAAATGGAAAGATGGATCTTATAGGAAGGAGTGAAGAGAAAGAGGGAAGGAAAGGGATGAAATAGGAAGGTACAGAAGAGTGGGAGATAACAAAAGGATGGAAGGGTAGGAATAGGTGGAGTGGGAAAAGGATAGGAGTATAGGATTAAACGGTAGAGTGAGGAAAAATGGAGGATTGGGATTTAAACGAAAGAGCGAGGAAAAACAGGGGAATGGGATTTAAACGGAAGAGTGAGGAAAAACGGGGGAATGGGATTTATACGGAAGAGTGAGGAAAAACGGGGGAATGGGATTTATACGGAAGAGTGAGAGTATAGGATACCTGAAAAGATGGTATTCCTAATGGAATTAAGATTTACTAGATTCCTTCAAAGTTTGTTTTCCCCTAAGGTTCTTCTAGTTTTCATTAATGGAATTAAGATTTACTAGTCCTAAGGCTCTAAAGGTGGTGTACTAATATTAACTGGTAAGGAAGTTCCTACGTTGGGATAGGGGTAGGTAATTTCTTATCTAGGGATTTACTAGGAGTGTTATTATGGTTAGGTAGGGTTTCACGCTTAGTCTTTTGTCCTATGTTGTCTAGTACTACAAGTATCACTATTACTATAAGTATCACTATTCCTAGGTACTTAAATCCGGCTAGGGTAGTATTCATAGTATGCTCTAAGTAGACTTTAATGTGTATCCTATAAAATGTCAAATACTAAGAAACTAAGTATAGTTAGACTAAAATCCTCAAATGTTTCATTCCTAGTTATAACTAGTAACCTCGAATTCTAGGTCTGGGTTATCCTAATGGTATATCATTCCTAGGAATTTATAAATCCTCAAATGTATGTGGAAAATCTTAGTATGGGGTAGGCTACTTAGGTCTAGGTAAACTATATCCTCAAAATGACTTATATAGTGAAATCTTAATTAGTCTTTCTATCCTATATCTAACTAGGTGCTAAAGATTTAAGGTAGTTTACTAATCTAATCGTCAGTCATTCTTAAACTTCCTAGGCTGTATCTAAAGGCTTCTTAGGTCTAATCTATGACTAATTCTAATATCCTCGATATTAAATAAAATTCCTATCTTAGTCTTAAATTTATCCTATTGTAATATATGTCGGGCATAGGTTCTAGTTTAGTTTCTAGCTAATAAGACCTCGAGGATTTCTAATCTTATTTTTCTATTTCCTCAAGGATTTCTTAAAGTATCCTATTCTTAGAGTTAATTACTTAAATGGTCCTTGTGGTTTGTTGATTTTTACAGATCTTGTCCCAGTGCTTTTTTTAAGCGGGTTTGGTCCCTGTGCTTTTAGAATGTTACGGATCATGTCCCTATTTCGACCCAACTTCAAACGATCGTTAGAAAGGACCTCAGTTGAATTAAATGGACTAATGTGAGGGCTAAACTTGTAGGTTGGGTTTTCCCTCTCAAAATACAAACCACAAGGACGATTTATGTAGTTTACACTAAAAAAAATAAATAATAATAATAATTTATTTATACGAAATTTTTTTAATTTTATTATAAAAAGAAAGAAAAACTTTTTAAGTATATTTAGTATTTAGTGCATAATTAGGGTTTTAAAAAGAAAACTAGCATGTTTAAGTGATCAAGGCTTAGGCAAGGGTGCTAATGTGATCTAAGGCTTCCTATAACTATCCTAGGACTGTAATTAAGCTAGTAGAATCAAAACTAAAGATTTACTTGACTAGGGAAGGGTTAACGTGGGTTTTAAGGTTTTCTAGGGCAAATATAGAACTCGACAAGGTCCATAGCTTGCTTTGATCGACTCCTAGGCCTAGTATAGCTCGAACACTACCACTAACTACATAATATTTGAGGTAAAGAACATAGGAGGTGTGCCTTTTAAATGGAAGGGGTGTCAAGCTATTTATAGGGTACGTTTGGAGTGGAGAGCAAGCAAGGGAAGGAGGAGGTGTCGAGGGGGGGAGGTGACTAAGACAAGCTAGTAGCTGACTATTACAAGCTACTATGGTGACAAGGAGGTCTAGGAGGCGGTTCTAGGGTTTGTGTGGTGGTTATGAAGCCGCGGCAAGAAGGAGGTGACAAGGTGGTGATCCACCTCCTTGATTTCTAGCTTAGAGGTGCTAGGGTGTGTGCTAAGAATGACTAAGGTGCTAGGGTGCTAGGTTGAGGTGCTTGAGGGGCTTATGTTTAGGTTTTAACTAGTTTAGGTTTAGTTTTATCCTAATTTGGCTTAGTTGAAGATTAGGGTCTAGCTTAGGGTTTAGTGCCTAGATTAATGTCCTATGAGTGTTTAGTAACTAATCCTAGGTCCTAAGAGGCTTATACTAAGTGGTGGTAGCTTATGGTGTAGTTTTGGGATAGTTTAGACCTAATTTCGGGAAGTTATGACCTAGTTATGGTTTTGTGCTTAAGGGACTTGTACCTAAGCTCTAAGGGGTTTTACTAGGGTCTAAGGGTGCTAAGATATTCTATTGTTCCCATGGTAACTCATACATAAGCCTTGAACACTTTCAAATTGGTTTAGATAAGCAATTAGGGTTTTGTAAACACATAGGCCTGATTATGGCTTAATGATGAGGCGAAAAGTGTACCGCTTTTAAGGGGTCATTTAAGCCCGAATTCGTCATTATTTGATCAAATATTACCCTAAATCGGTCCTTTTGTCATTTTAGGTACTTTTGGAGAGAAATCTGGAAACGGAAGCATTTTGGACGTTTTTGGAGCATAAAAGTGAAGAAAACGGCAAAGTCTCAATTTTCCTCACTGGGAACAGTACCTGACGGCGTCAAGACTCTCCACATGATGGCGTCAAGAGTTACAAAAGAGGTGGAAGTGGAAAATACATGTGACTATCCAGAGAGTTTTCAAGCCTAGGACCTGACGGCGTCACCAAGGCCGTCAGGGTCCAAACACTAGTGACGGCCCAGAACATTTCTACACATGACGGCGTCACAAATAGATCTAGGCAATACGATTTTATTATAGCGGCGAGCTGACGGCGTCATGAGCTAACACATGACGCCGTCACGATGTAATATCTATATATAGTTTTCCAAATTTCATTCATTGGTGTGCAACTTCGAGGGAATAAACCCTAGTCCAAATTTTATCAGCTTTTCAAGGGTTTCAACCCCTTGATTCTTTCATGTTCAATTAAAGATAAGTATTCCTTCAAATCATTCAATATGTCTATGTGTTGTTTGATTATATCTTACGCTTGTCTTCTATTTAACATGCTAGGCTAGATCTTTATTGTGTTTGCTTAGATGTAGTGAAAGCTAGATGTTGATTATGGGTTGATTGTTTATTTATAATTGTTACGGATGATTGTATTCGATGTTAGGCTTAAGAAAACTGGCAGACTTCCATTGGTAACTTGCTTGAATGTCTTAAGAAACATGATCAGAGGTGTACTACGATTTTTGGTTGTATTTAATGCGTAGGATAATTCTAATGATCCCATGTTAGGAGCTTCTAACGGCTCGACATAGGAGTGAAGTAGGATCCTATAGAGTTAGGGAATACTGTACAAGGCCCTACGACTAGTATTAAGGAATATGACCCGTCATCCATGCAATTGAACAAGCTAATCAACCTGTAAAAGATATCTAGGGAGTAATGAAACCTAAGTAAACACAACTTTCCTCATTATTGTTTCCACCACATTAGTTTAATAGTTTCATTTTCATTTTTTTTTATTTTATTTTGTTTGCATTTGTAGTTAATTGGGTTAGTTGACTAGCAACAAATTCCGCTCAATCCTTCAAAACCCGAGATTTTACTTGCTTTTCATAAAATATAAAAAATACAAAAAGAATCATCCATCACCTCTAGACCTAGTTTAGTGGGCTTTCTAATCCTAGCGACACTATTCCTGAGTTGAACGATCAATCCCCTGGTACTTGTCACTATACTATACTACAACGATCAGGTACACTGCCTGGTGGGGGTTGTAAGCTTCTCAAGATCCCTTGAGAGGTAAAACCTGTTGCGAGGGCGCAATTCCCACGTATCAAGTTTTTGGCGCCACGACCAGGGGAATAGTTATTGTCTAGGTTAGGATTTCTTTTTATTAGGTCTACTTGCTAGATTCCTTTCTAGTAAGGTTTTATTTTTATTTTTTAGGTTTTCATTAGTCTATCTTATTTCTTTGTTTCCTTTGTTCGTAAACTATCTGATGAGGCGAAAAATGAACCACTTTTAGGGGGTCATTTAAGCCCGAAATTGAATTTATTTGATCAAATATTGCCCTAAATATCCTTTGTGATTTTAGGTACTTTGGGAGAGAAATCTGGAAAAGGAAGCAATTCGGATGTTTTTAGAGCATAAAAGTGAAGAAAACGCCAAAGTCTTAATTTTCCTTGCTAGGAACAGTAGGTGACGGCGTCAAGAAGGAAATTCTGACGGCGTCAAGAGTAATTTCCATGACGATCCAGTACAGAAATGACGGCGTCACAAGGTAGAGCGTCAAGAGTAAAATGCATGACGGCCTGGAAACACATAACACATGACGGCGTCAAAAGTAGATCAAGGCAGTCCGAGGAGTATTTTGGCGGCGAGATGACGGCGTCACCAATTTGGTCTTGACGCCGTCAGACCCTATTTCCTATATATAGTTTTCTAATTTTTACACATAAAAGGAGAGAAGCTTTGGAGAAACCCTAAGGCCGAACTTAGTACGAATTTTACAGGTTTTTCAAGGGTTCTCAGCCCTTGAACCCTTTCATGTGTAATTGAGATAAGTGTTCTTTTAATTCAATCAATATGTCTATGTGTTCGTTGTCTATATCTTGTTCTTGTCTTAATTCCATCATGCTAGGCTAGATCTATCTTGTGTTTGCTTGGATCTAATGAAACCTAGATGTTAATTATGTGTTGATTACTTGTTTATGGTTGTATTGGATGAATGATTTCGTTGTTAGGCTTAAGAAAACTGGCAGATCTCCAATTGGTAACATGCTTGAACGGCTTAGGAAACATGAACTGACGTGCCTTAGGTTTTATTGGTTGTATTTAATGAATGGGGAATTAAGTGCGCCACCCCATGAATGGTATTAAGGAATACAATCTGTCATCCACGCAACTATAACAAGTAATTAACATGTAAAAGATATCTAGGGAGTAGTGAAATCTAAGTAAACACTACTTCTCCACTTATTGCTCACAACCTTAGTTAATTTAGTTTATTTTCATTTCTCGTATTTTATTTTGATTGCATCTTTAGCATTGGGTTAGTTGACTAGCAACTAATTCCGCCCAAATCCTTCAAACCCCGAGATTTTTACTTGCTTTCTAAAAAAATATAAAAATACAAAAATAATCATCCCTCACCTTTAGAACTAGTATTTAGGTTTTCTAATCCTAGCTGAACGATCAATCCCCCGGTACTTGTCACTATACTATACTACAACGATCAGGTACACTGCCTGGTGGGGGTTGTAAGCTTCTCAAGATCCCTTGAGAGGTAAAGCCTGGTGCGATTCCCACGCATCAAAGTTTTTGGCGCCACAGCCCGGGGAATAGTTATTGTCTAGGTTAGAATCTCTTTTTATTAGGTCTACTTGCTAGACTCCTTTCTAGTAAGATTTTATTTTTTATTTTTAGGTTTTCTTTAGTCTATCTTATTTCTTTGTGTTTTTGTTCGTAACTCTTCACCATCCGACATCATGGACGATGGGAACATCTTTGAACCCGTCATCCCACCACAACAAAACCCACCACTAGAACCTCTTAGGCCCCGAACCTTAGGAGAGTATTCCCGACCTAGCCACCAAGGCTACCGAAACACCATTGAGCTCACCGGAGCCAATGTGACCCCCTTGCGATCCGACACCATCCGGTTGGTGCAAAGCGGATGTGCATTCCATGGACTTCGCTCCGAAGATCCAAACCAACATCTTAAAGACTTCCTTAAAATCGTAGACTCCATAGATCTAGATGTTGCAACTAGAGAGACAACCCGATTACGCCTATTCCAATTCTCTCTACGGGATCAAGCTAGTCAATGGCTTGAGCGTTTACCCGCGGGATCCATCACAACATGGGATGATCTCACCACTCGTTTCCTTGCTCAATTTTTCCCACCGGGGAGAACTACTAAGCTTAGAAATGACATCTTGATGTTCCAACAACGTCAAAATGAATCTCTTTATGAAGCATGGACTCGTTTCAATGACTTACTCCAGAAAGTCCCTCATCATGGCATAGATCTTTGGCTCCAAGTCCAAATCTTTTATGACCATATCGATCTCTCCACGAGGCGAGCCATTGACCAATCGGCCGGTGGTAAGCTACGTGATCTAAGTGCGGAATAATCATGGAAACTCATAGAAGATCTTGCTCTCTATGACAACGAAAGTTGGAATGATCCCCGTGATTTGAACAAAACGGTCAAGGCAATATCTTTGCCTTCGAACAATTCTAGCACTCCCGACTGTAGGATCATGGAACTTGAAGGTCGAGTCAAGTCTCTCATGAAATCTTACGAAGCTCAAAAACCTTCAAGCCAAGTAAGCAGAATCGCTTCTACATGCAAATTATGTAATGGCCCTCACGAGACTCATAACTGCATGGAGCTTCCAAAACGTGCTTATAACGAATTCACGACATCACACGTAGGTCGAGGTCCTCGAACTTCTGGCGAGGCCTATGAGGCATGGAAGGACAAACCTAATTTCAGAGGGTACCAAACGCGGAGCGTATCCTTCAATGACTCCTCACCACTCACTTGGTCCGAGCATTTTCCATCACAAGGCGTTCCTAGGCAAAGCTGTGAAGATACTCTAAAAAAATTCATTCTATCTCAAGAATTACAGCTCTCTACGCTCGAGGCTAAATTTAGACAACAGCAGGCTGATATGAATAACAAGATTTGTAATCTGTTAATTGATATCAAAGAGCATGTTATTAATAAACCCATTCACGTTGATGAGGTTAAGTCTGTTACCGTCATGAGTCCACCAACCTCCCCTGTGAAAATAAAAAGTCCTAGTAAGTTATTCAAACATCTATCACCAAAAGGAAAAGAACCTGTCAACCCCCTAGGACCAATCCATTTCGTAAACACCATCACCACGATATCTGCTTCTACACCCAACCCAACCCAACAACAAACTAACAAAATTGGTCGTACAGCTAAAAATGAGACCTCAAGGGTGGACCACGATTTGGCCAGAAGCCTTACCAACTCATTCGAGCAGTGCGCCGCGCAAGTATCTAGCGAATCGGATGAAGGGAAAGAGAGATCGGAAGAACATACGAGAAATCCAACTAGGTTGGGCAAATCTATTTTAGAGGATCCTGAGAGAAACATGGAGAATGTTACCAGTAGGAATAGCGATGGGATTAATGTAAGTAACCCTAAAGTTTTTAAGATTTCCTGCACCATCGAGGGAAAGCTCTTAACCGATAGTCATATAGATCCTAGTTTCCCAGACAACATAATACCCCTTTCCCTATACCAAGAAGCCTTCCTAGAACACATTGTATGCGAGAGAGTCAATAATGCAAGGGTAATAAAAAATTTATCCATTACAATTGGAGAACTTGCTTACAATATTGACCTCACCGTGGTCGATGACGTGGACCCTCTCACCAATAAAACATTAACCAACATCGTTCTTGGGAAACCATTTATCAATGAATCGGGAGTGATCCTTGATGAGAAGGATGGTAGTGCATTATTCACCAATGGTGTTAAAAAGGTAATTTTTCATAGGGGTAATGAGGAGGTGTACAAGTATCGTCCTTCCCTTGAGGGGAATATATATGGATCAAAGGATGGAGAGTCGGGGAAGATAAGACGGCGTGATCCAAATAATCTCCAAATTCCCTGCATGATCGGTCATAAGTACTTCGATAACATCTACATTAACGTATTCCTGCCGAAGAATTTTATGTCCCTATTCCATTATAACAATATCTGCAGATGGGGAATGGTTTACAAGGGAGAGAAACTAGTTGGCAAGGATCATGAAAGCCAGGTGTTTGTAGGAAATATGGCGTTCAATATGGAATTTACGATTGTGGACAATATCGAAGACTATGTCGACCCTAGATTATCACAAGTCATTTTTGGGGCGCCCTTTTGCGAGATCACTAATCTGATAATTGATGACCGGAACGGAATCATGACCTTCGCTGATGGAATTAGGAGGGTTTCATACCAAACGCCATACAAGAGAAGAGACCTTAAGGAAATCGATTGTGACGGGCTTGACAAGATAAGTTCCCAACTTATTTTGTGTGATGAAGATGTTCGGAGAGGGTGTAAGAACACTTCTGATTTATCATGCATATTCTTTAAGGATGTTAGTAAGCTTGGTTCTAAGTATCGAAAAGATATCTTCGAGTTCGAAGACCCGAAGTACTTACACTATGAAAATGATACTAGTTTAGAAGACGACCTAGAGAGTGGAACCAACGATGAGGTCACGTAGTAACCCATGACCTTGAGTCTAGCTACAAGACTCGTAAATAAAGAAAAGCGCTTCTTGGGAGGCAACCTATGTTTTGTGTGATTTTATTTTGTTTGTTTGTTATTTGCTTCCGTATGCATGCTTTATTTTTATTGTTGGTAGATCATGTTTCTCAATTAAATAGTGGAAATATTTTACTTTGTTGTTTTAGCCTAGTCTTAACTCCACCTAAATGTATTTTTGCAAAAGATAAGTGTAAGGGGAAACCCCAAATATGTTTTTCAAGAAACAAACCGATCATGATTCTCCACAATATTAAATGAACATGTATATTCGTATTTGTTAGAGTCAAATGCTTGTATTGAGTCATAATGAAGTTTTGCAGGATTTTCCAGGAAGTAGGACCAAGTTTTTCCAAAAATTTTCCGGAAACTTAACATAAGAATTTTTGCAGGTCACTTCTGACGGCGTCACGAGTTAACTCTTGATGGCGTCACGGGTAAAAAAATCTGGAAATTTTACCGGTTTTGTTTTTCTAACGGAGTCTTATGATTTTTGTGAATTATTAAGTTTTATAATCTCCAGGAAATCTGCAAACTTCATTCCACAAGCATTATATCTTATTTTGTTTTCTAGGATTTAGTAACTTATGTAGGTTGCCGTCGATTTTATGCGAGGTTGTCTTGTCTATTTTCTCAGGATTTACAGGTTATGTATGACAAGAAGATGATTTATATTCTGGAAGGGAAGCTTTGATTGTTCATTTTCTTGGAGGAAGATTTAACCTGGCCACCTTATTATCCATACCGAGCGAATCAGGGGAGTATTTGATTTCATTCTTTTTACTTTTTCACTTTTACATTCTTTACTTGAACATTGAGGACAATGTTCATCTTAAGTGTAAGGGGAGGGTAAAAAGATGATACCTTGCATGTACACTTTCGCTTGAGTTTGTTTTGTTTAATGGTAGATGTGTAATAAAACTATGAGAACTACTTGTTAGTGTAATTTTAGCGCCAAATTTAAATTTTTTTACAACATTTAGGAGTGAAACTTTAGCCATAGCAAGCGTCTCATGGATAGGAGATTGTATGACTAGCACATAACCGTATATTCAGAAATATTTTCCACCCAAATATGTGAGGTTCGCCTTTAGATTTGATAGGAAAAGCATTTACTATTAGTGCTTATGAGTGTACCGATAGCATTTAGATTCTAGAACTTGCGTTAGTGATGCATCCCAAGACCGCTAGTTAGACTACATTCGTGTGGTAGGATTTACTACATGATAAGAGGCATTAGGATCACCCTTGTGTTAAACCCGTATCATGATTACTTGACCATTTAAGTCATATTACTTGGCTAGTTAAGTCAACTAATTTTTCCCACACCCTTAGCGTTGTACTCATTTTTAGTACACGATACCCCTAGTACACCCCTCCAAGCCTATCTTTTCATTTCTAACTTTAAGCATCTTACTTAAAGGAAGAATTTGTTACACCCCACTTAAATGTACAACCAAATCGCCTTAGCCTTCCGTGTATGCGCTCATTTTTAGTGCATTATTGTTATTTGTTAAACCCTAGGTTAACTATCTAATTGATTACATGGTTGCTAAGTCGAGTCATATCCTTGTACATATTGTTTTGGAACGATTGGGACTCATGGGTAAAGTACTTATTTTATGGAGTAATTGGGAAGAACATCATATATTACCCCCATATATACGTTAATTTTAAAAGTGCTACAAGTGTTTTGATTTTCTTAATTCGAGTCATTAGTTTAGTTTATTGTAAAGTATGTAAAAATTCAAGTGTAAGGGGAATTTTCATTCCCTATGATGTGTTATTTTGGATGGTAGGGTAAGAAAAAAAAATCGAAAAATCAAGAAAAAGAAAAAAAAATAGAAAAAGAAAAAGAGAAAAAAAACATACGGACTACCATCCCGTTTCATTCTATGTTTATTTTATGATTTTGTTATTTTTCATTTATTAGCTTAAGTCGAGTCTAGTCTTGGCTTAGCAACGCCATATTGTACATGTAATTAACCAAGATATAACTCGCCACCAGTAAAAACTTCCTTTATCCAACAAAACCGTGTATTTCATATCCCTACACCTAACGTTACAACCCTTTAAAAGACGTCTTTGATAGTTTATCCTAGGTGCTTACGTCATGTGGTGGAGGTTTGATCCTTTCCCAAGCCTATGGTAATCTATTTTGCTATGACAGGTAGTGAGAGATATCTTCCGTTTCCATATTGTAATTTATACTTTATTACACCCGACAGATGTGAGTATCTAAACACTATTTGAGAGGTGCTTGTGTATGACCTCCGTGCTTGTCTATTGGTCTTTAGTGGAACGATTATCTGTTGTAATTACTTTTATATTAGTGTTAAATGACCCCTAACTTGTATTTTGAGTAGAATAAAAGCGCATTTGCTTGAGGACAAGCAAATCTCAAGTGTAAGGGTATATGATGAGGCGAAAAATGAACCACTTTTAGGGGGTCATTTAAGCTCGAAATTGAATTTATTTGATCAAATATTGCCCTAAATCGTTCCTTTTGTGATTTTAGGTACTTTGGGAGAGAAATCTGGAAAAGGAAGCAATTCGGACGTTTTTAGAGCATAAAAGTGAAGAAAACGCCAAAGTCTTAATTTTCCTTGCTAGGAACAGTAGGTGACGACGTCAAGAAGGAAATTCTGACGGCGTCAAGAGTAATTTCCATGACGATCCAGTACAGAAATGACGGCGTTACAAGGTAGAGCGTCAAGAGTAAAATGCATGACGGCCTGGAAACACATAACACATGACGGCGTCAAAAGTAGATCAAGGCAGTCCGAGGAGTATTTTGGCGGCGAGATGACGGCGTCACCAATTTGGTCTTGACGCCGTCAGACCCTATTTCCTATATATAGTTTTCTAATTTTTATACATAAAAGGAGAGAAGTTTTGGAGAAACCCTAAGGCCGAACTTAGTACGAATTTTACAGGTTTTTCAAGGGTTCTCAGCCCTTGAACCCTTTCATGTGTAATTGAGATAAGTGTTCTTTTAATTCAATCAATATGTCTATGTGTTGGTTGTCTATATCTTGTTCTTGCTTAATTCCATCATGCTAGGCTAGATCTATCTTGTGTTTGCTTGGATCTAATGAAACCTAGATGTTAATTATGTGTTGATTACTTGTTTATGGTTGTATTGGATGAATGATTTCGATGTTAGGCTTAAGAAAACTGGCAGATCTCCAATTGGTAACATGCTTGAACGTCTTAGGAAACATGAACTGACGTGCACTAGGTTTTATTGGTTGTATTTAATGCATGAGTAAATTCTAATGATCCCATGTTAGAAGCTTCTTAGCCGGCTCGACATAGGAGTGAAGTAGGCACTCATAGGATTGGGGAATTAAGTGCGCCACCCCATGAATGGTATTGAGGAATACAATCCGTCATCCACGCAACTATAACAAGTAATTAACATGTAAAAGATATCTAGGGAGTAGTGAAATCTAAGTAAACACTACTTCTCCACTTATTGCTCACAACCTTAGTTAATTTAGTTTATTTTCATTTCTCGTATTTTATTTTGATTGCATCTTTAGCATTGGGTTAGTTGACTAGCAACTAATTCCGCCCAAATCCTTCAAACCCCGAGATTTTTACTTGCTTTCTAAAAAAATATAAAAATACAAAAATAATCATCCCTCACCTTTAGAACAAGTATTTAGGTTTTCTAATCCTAGCGACACTATTCCTAGCTGAACGATCAATCCCCCGGTACTTGTCATTATAACGATCAGGTACACTGCCTGGTAGGGGTTGTAAGCTTCTCAAGATCCCTTAAGAGGTAAAGCCTGGTGCGATTCCCACGTATCACTATCTCGATGGATAACAATAGCATTGATCGGTTGATTCCTGTTATTTGTGTTTTTCGTCATAGGATTTTCCAAATGCCCGCCCCAATCCCTTTAGTGGAAAATGAGAACCCACCTAACCTCTCGCCTAACCATCACTTTGACAATAATTTTGAGATGGGGGAGTCTGACCATGATGATGACCATAGGGCTAGTCCTTTTTACTATTCGGACTCTGATGAGGACCTAGATGATGGTGACGTAATTAATGAGGATAGGACGGAAGATGAAGTGGACCCTCTTAGGTATGTCGACCCTAGAACAAGGATTGAGAATGACAGCTCATTTAATATGTAATTTCCTTGTAAAATTTGATTTAAGAGCTTTGATGCCTACCTTAACTCATCTCTACCAATGAACATAATCTCGCGTAGTGAATACAATAAAATTATGGTAGATGAGTTAGAATACAAAGGAGATAATATTATTGCTAGGGCAATGGCATAGCATGTGTCTGTAGGAAACTTTGTTTATCTTGATGAGTTCATGGTTATGGAGAATCTAGGAGAATTTATCGATAGTAAGTTAACCCAAGTTGTGTTTGGAAAACCCTTCAAAAGGTTAACCAAGCTTGATGAAAAACTTATGGAAGGGTTAATTACATTCTCGGATGGGGATGAAGATTTTATTTACCAAATGCCACGTGCACACCCTAGGTTCAAGGATTTTTCTATGGAGAAATGTAATAGGTATCCACCCCTTGAAATGCTAAGTGAGAATGATAAAAGGAAAGAGCTTAAATATCCTCATGAAAAGAATAAAAGGTATTATCGCGGATGTTTAGAGCTAAGTGATGACTATAAGAAAGATGAGGCGACTATTAGATGGCTCACCCTAGGGTATGTGAGCATAAGCGACACACGATAGCCCATGACCTTGAGTCTAGCTACAAGATTCGTAAATAAAGAAAATCGCTTCTTGGGAGGCAACCCATGTTTTGTGTATTTTTATTTGTTTGATTGATATTTGCTTCCGTATGCATGCTTTATTTTTATTGTTGGTAGATCATGATTCAAATTAAATTGTGAAAATGCTTTATTTTGTTGTTTAACCTCGTCTTAACTTCATATGAAGGTATTTTGCAAAAGCTAAGTGTAAGGGGAAACCCCAAATTTGTTTCTAAGAACGAAAATGATCTTGATTCGCCACAATATTAAATGAACATGTATATTAGTATTTGTTAGATTCAAATGCTTGTATCGAGTCATAATGATGTTTTGCATGATTTTCCAGGAAGTAGGACATAAGTTTTTCCAGAAATTTTCCGAAAACTAAACGTAAAGATTTCTGCAGGTCACTTCTGACGGCGTCAGGGTTTAACTCCTGACGGCGTCATGTGTAAAATTCTGGAAATTTTGCGAGTTTTGTTCTTCTAACGGAGTCTTAAATTTTTTGTTAATTCTTTAGTTTTATAAACTCCAGGAAATCTGCAAACATTCATTCCACAAGCATTATATCTTAAATTGTTTTCTAGGATTTGTTAGTATATATAGATTGCCGCCAATTTTACGCGAGGTTGCCTTGATTGTTTTCTCAGGTTTAACAGGTTATGTATGACAAGAAGATGATTTATATTTCCGGAAGGGAAGCTTTGAATGTTCATTTTCTTGGAGGAAGATCTAACCTTGTTGACATACTATCCACACCGAACGAATCAGGGGATTATTTGTTTTCATTCTTTTACCTATTTTACTTTTACATCCTTTAATTGAACATTGAGGACAATGTTCATCCTAAGTGTAAGGGGAGGGTAAATGATGATACCTTATAGGATACAATTGCACTTGAGTTTGTTTGTTTGATGGTAGGTGTGTAATAAAACTAAGAGAAATACTTGTTAGTGTAATTTTAGGGCCAAATTTAAAATTTTTTACAACATTTAGGAGTGAAACTTTAGCCTTAACAAGCGTCTCATGGATAGCAGTTGTATGACTAGCACAAAACCGTACCATTCAGAAAAATTTTCCACCCAAATATGTGAGGTTCGCCTTTAGATTTGATAGGAAAAAAAAATTATTATTAGTGCTTATGAGTGTACCGGTAGCATTTAGATTCTAGAACTTGCGTTAGTGATGCATCCCGAGACCGCTAGTGAGACTACGTTCATATAGTAGGATTTACTACATGATAAGAGGCATTAGGATCACCCTTGTGTTTAAACCCATATCATAATTACTTGACCATTTAAGTCATATTACTTGACTAGTAAAGTCAATTAATTTTCCCACACCTTAGCGTTGTACTCTTTTTTAGTACACGAAACCCCTAGTACAACCCTCCGAGCCTATCTTTTCGTTTCTAACTTTAAGCATCTTACTTAAAGGAAGAATTTGTTACAACCCACCCAAATGTGCAACCAAATCACCTTAGCCTTCCGTGTATGCACTCATCTTTAGTGCATTATTGTTATTTGTTTAAACCCTTAGTTAATTATCTAATTGATTACATGGTTGCTAAGTCGAGTCATATCTTGTACCTATTGTTTTGGGACGATTGAGACTCATGGGTAAAGTACTTGTGTAATGGAGTAATGGGGTAGAACATCATATATTACCCCCATATGTGCGTTAATCTTAAAAATGTACTCCAAGTGTTTTGATTATCTTGATTCGAGTCATTAGATTAGTTTATTGTAAAGTATGTAAAAATTCAAGTGTAAGGGGAATGTACATTCCCTATGATGTATTATTTTGGATGGTAGAGTAAGAGTGTATGCAAAAAAAAAAAAAAAAAAAAAAAAAAAAAAAATACGGACTACCATCCCATTTTATTTTATGTATGTTTTATTTTTTTGTTATTTTTAATTCATTAGCTTAAGTCGAGTCGAGTCTTGCCTTAGCAATGCCATATTGTACATGTAATTAACCAAGATGATTAACTCGCCACCAGTAAATATTGCCTTTATCCAACAAAACCGTGTTTTCCATATCCCTACACCTAACGTTATAACCCTTTAAAAGAACTCTTTGATAGTTTATCCTAGATGCTTACGCCAAGTGGTGGAGGTTTGATCCTTTCCCAAGCATATGGTAATCTATTTTGCTATGACAGGTAGTGAGAGATGTTTTCCCATTCCATATTGTGATATATACTTTATTACACCCGAGAGATGTAAGTATCTAAACACTATTTGTGAGGTGCTAGTGTATGACCTCCGTGCTTGTTTTTGGTTTTTAGTGGAACGATTATTTGTTGTAATTACTTTTATATTAGTGTTAAATGACCCCTAACTTGTATTTTGATTAGAATAAAAGCGCATTTGCTTGAGGACAAGCAAATCTCAAGTGTAAGGGTATTTGATGAGGCGAAAAGTGTACCGCTTTTAAGGGGTCATTTAAGCCCGAATTCGTGATTATTTGATCAAATATTGCCCTAAATCGTTCCTTTTGTAATTTTAGGTACTTTTGGAGAGAAATCTGGAAAAGGAAGCATTTTGGACGTTTTTGGAGCATAAACTCAATTTTCCTTGCTGGGAACAGTACCTGACGGCGTCAAGACTCTCCACATGACGGCGTCAAGAGTTACAAAAGAGGTGGAAGTGGAAAATACACGTGATGATCTAGAGAGTTTTCAAGCCTAGGACCTGACGGCATCACCAAGGCCGTCAGGGTCCAAACACTAGTGACGGCCCAGAACATTTCTACGCATGACGGCGTCACAAATAGATCTAGGCAATACGATTTTATTATGGCGGCGATTTGACGGCGTCACGAGCTAACACATGACACCGTCACGATGTAATATCTATATATAGTTTTCCAAATTTCATTCATTGGTGTGCAACTTTGAGGGAATAAACCCTAGTCCGAATTTTATCAGCTTTTCAAGGGTTTCAACCCCTTGATTCTTTCATGTTCAATTAAAGATAAGTATTCCTTCAAATCATTCAATATGGCTATGTGTTGTTTGATTATATCTTACGCTTGTCTTCTATTTAACATGCTAGGCTAGATCTTTATTGTGTTTGCTTAGATGTAGTGAAACCTAGATGTTGATTATGGGTTGATTGTTTGTTTATAATTGTTACGGATGATTGTATTCGATGTTAGGCTTAAGAAAACTGGCAGACTTCCATTGGTAACTTGCTTGAACGTCTTAAGAAACATGATCGGAGGTGTACTACGATTTTTGGTTGTATTTAATGCGTAGGAGAATTCTAATGATCCCATGTTAGGAGCTTCTAACGGCTCGACATAGGAGTGAAGTAGGATCCTATATAGTTAGGGAATATTGTACACGGCCCTACGACTAGTATTAAGGAATATGACTCATCATCCATGCAATTGTAACAAGCTAATCAACCTGTAAAAGATATCTAGGGAGTAATGAAACCTAAGAAAATACAACTTTCCTCATTATTGTTTCTACCACATTAGTTTAATAGTTTCATTTTCATTTTTGTTATTTTATTTTGTTTGCATTTGTAGTTAATTAGGTTAGTTGACTAGCAACTAATTTCGCCCACTCCTTCAAAACCCGAGATTTTACTTGCTTTTCATAAAATATAAAAAATACAAAAAGAATCATCCCTCACCTCTAGACCTAGTTTATTAGGCTTTCTAATCCTAGCGACACTATTCATGAGTTGAACGATCAATCCCCTGGTACTTGTCACTATACTATACTACAACGATCAGGTACACTGCCTAGTGGGGGTTGTAAACTTCTCAAGATCCCTTGAGAGGTAAAACCTGTTGCGAGGGCGCAATTCCCACGTATCACTTAATTAGGGTTAGATTAGGGTTTTGTGATGGGTTTAGTGTGTTAGGTTGGTAGATTACTTATTGTGGTATTGTTGTGATCTTATGCTTCACATACTAGAGGTTTATAAGATGTGTGGGTAGAGATATTTGGCTTGTGTTGATACGTGAGCAAGTCTAGAGAGTCATGCAGGTAATGAATGCACATAAAAAGCAAAAATTTACCTGTGAAATACCTGATATATGTATTTGTAGTGGAAATGATAGTGATGAGTTTTGTGGGTTGTTATATTATTCAACTAAATTTTTAGTTATCCCAAACGCTTCTTTTAAAAATGTATTTTTCGTAAATTAGCTCTAAGCACATAATTAGACATTTACAAATTCTTTTAAGAAATCTTCTCTTTTAGTTTTCAAAGAAACCTTCAAGCTTGTATACAAAGTAATATTTAACAACAAAATTTCTAAGTATACTTAGCGAAACATTTTTCATATTATATTCCGCTTCAATGGTAATTTGATACCTGAATCATGCTCCATTTTAAAAACCATTTGTTTTGAAAATAAGAGCTACGAAGCTCTAATGCCAATTGTGAAAACGTAGAGGGGGTGAATACGTTACCGTTTAAAAACTTCAAACTTGTTTTATCAAATTTCCAATCAAGCTTGCCATTATATGTAAAATGCTAAAAATAGTCTTATGACTAATATAAAGCATATAGCAAGTTGTCACACAAGTATAACCATCAAGTCACACCACACGCAATGATATAATGCAAGTATAAAAGCAAAGCAATAAGTAAAAGAAAGCGCAAACAGAACACGAGGATTTATACTGGTTCGGCCACGGATCTCCTCTCCGCCCTACTCCACTCCTCGAGTACCCAACTCGAGAGTTACTTCACTAGATCAACAAGCTCCCTTCTTGGCGAAGAAAACCTTATAATCGTCGCTTACACTTTATCCGGTACAAAGCTAAATACCGGGTTCTTTTAAAAAGGTACAACCACTCCTAACGTCGCCTATACAATATTTCCGATACTAAGCTAGATGTCGAGTTCTTTTCCAAGGGTTAAACCACTATCGCTATGTTTTGTGGCCCAACATAGAAACTTTGTGTTTTATGGGACAAACACATAAACCATCTATTCTAGTTAGATGAATAGACTGTTATGCAATGATGTCTACAATGATCCATGATATAAATGTCCAATGGATATAAATGCCTAATCTATATATGAGCTTCCATTGATCGGAAGTCTTCAATCATTGAGGATATCAAGTGCCCTTGAATCTTCATATGTTGATATGCTTTGGTGAATGATGATGGCAAGATCTCCAAGCTTTCTTTGGTGGATCAAGAAGTATGATATGCTTACAACAAAGATGGATGTTAGAAGCATTATGATCATGTGATGAGGGTGATCTATGTAAGTTATTACATTGTTACCTAATGATCTAAACGTGTGTAGAATGATAGAGTGAATGCATGTTCAAGTTCATCAACCTAATGAGTAAACCATGGGCTACTATTTATAGGCAAACAAGTAAAGTGGTTTTCCAAAACCACTTTCCAAAACTAACAAAGACATAAACCATGGGTTACTATTTATATACAAGAGTCAAATTTGATAAGACATGTACATGATGCAAATGACAATCTATACAAGATCTTCCAAAGTCAATGTTGATAAGACAAGACATGTATATTTCATTTTAGATTAAAATGTATATGAAAGTAAACTTGTAAAGTTACTAGAAAATGTATTAACTTGCTATATGATATTTAGTAAGTTACTAATTTTTTTTATGTACTTAGGTTGTTATAAGACACATTTTTATAGATTGTAAACTTACTAATATTTTCTAGACACCTAATGTGGCACTTATTCTATTTAACACCTAAAGTGTACTTTGACACCTAAAATACTTAAAGACTCTAAAAGTATTTTAAACATTCTAAATGGTTGGTCAAGGGGTTTGATCATAATGCCACATAACAAACATGTACGAACCTGTGTTGTAGCATACGAGGACTCGAGACGTCGAGAGGTGTTGAATGTATGTTGAGACAGAATATGATTACAAGTAACTTGTACATTTTACGTTATGTATCAATTTATATGTTTGTCATCAATCAAAACAAACGAGACTGTATAGATTAAATATCGTAATATTTGCACTAATAGAGTTGTATTTGTTCGATCCGGTTCACCAAATTTCATGGGATATGAAGATATTCACAAGTTCAGCGATGAAATGTTGATACATGTTAGGGCTGAGTTTGACACTATTCTTGAGAACCACACCGAAGGGCATAAGCAAGGTTAGCTAAGACACATGACATGGAGACGTAAGATGTGAACCAAGCTGTCAAGTTCTTGGCTCGAATTGACAAAAGACTCAAGTACCGGGAACAAATGCGGGGATTAGAAGGATATGTTGGGGGAAGAGCTCTGGTGCCAAACATTCTCACATTTCGTTGTCCTGAGTAATCATCTGGTATAACTTGTCATTTTTTCTTAAATATTTAATATTCTTAAATGTGACTTTGGTTTGTGCACACATAATAGTGTACAACCCGTTCTTTATAATGAAAGGACCCTAAGGTACGCTTCAGTGCCACAATACTTATTTAAGGAGCGAAGGCTTCTTACTTTTCAGTAGAATTAATTAAATTTTGATAAGTTTTATTCCTAATTCTACTCAAAAGAACAAATATTCCCCCTCATTTCTTAAAACCTCAAAAAGTTATATCACTTGTTGAGGGGGAGTACTTGAAACTTCTTTGTTCAAAATGAAAAGTTCTTGGTGGTATCTTCCCGAAAAACTCAAAAAGCATATTGTTGGGTCTGAAACTGCTGCTAGTGGTAATGATTCTGCTGCTGATGTCAAAGTGCTGCTGAAGTTAAATACTGCTGACCGAATCTACTGCTGATGGGATAAGGATGTATACGGTTTAGATAAATATAGAATAGATTGTGTAAATATTATATTTATCTAGAATATTTTTATCGTGTAGAGAAAGGTATTGTAAACCTAGTAGGATTCCTTAGTCTATAAAAGGAGGATCCTAGGGTTAGTTTATGTACGTATTATTATTCACTCCAAGGTTGTAAAACCCTAGCATTGTTGAGTGCTCGTATTAATAATATTGAAGTGTTGAAAGAGAATCATTATTCTTCTTGAGTTAAGCTTTTACATTCCGCATATTAGCTTAAGTGTTTAATCAAGTTAACTTCTATACAAGATTGTTTAAGCTCAACTGGGATCAACAAGTGGTATTAGAGCTTGTGATCTAGAAGTTATTATCAAGAAGATTTTGTTTCTTAAGAGTTTGCTGTTCCAAAATCAACTGCTAAGATGGGTGATGAAACTCATATGGTGACTGCTTCAAGGGTACCCATGCTGAATCCTTCTGAGTATGAGCTTTGGAAGAGAAGGATCAGACAGTACATTCGCATGATTGATTTCAACATGTGGAATGTGATTGTTAATGGTGATTCTGTACCTGAGAAGAGTGTTGATGGGAAGGAGATACCAATTAAGTCTGCTGAAGCCAACACAGTAAGGAAGATGGAAATCAAAGCACATAGTATTCTCTTAATGGGAATACCTAATGAATTCCAAATGGACTTTGATGACTGTGAACCTGGAAAAGAATTTATGGATGCTGTTGAATTCAGGTTTGGAGGGAATGATGCTACTAAGAAATCAAGGAAGAACATGCTGAAGCATCAGTTTGAGAATTTTACTTCTGAAAGTGGAGAGAAGATAGTTGGCACATACAACAGGCTAAACCAACTGGTTAGCCATCTAAAGCTTGTTGGCTATGTGGTTCCACAAGATGATGTAAACCTAAAGTTTCTTAGAAGTCTTGCACCTGAATGGAGTATGCACACAGTTGTGTGGAGGAATAAGCCTGATTTTGAAACTATGAAGTTGGAGAGTCTCTACAACAATTTAAGAGTGTATGAATCAGAACTAAATACCTCCTCTACTTCATCTTCTGGTACTCAAAATCTTGCCTTTGTATCCTCTAAAGGAAAAGGATCTCAAGAATCTCACTCTGCTGCTCACTCTACTGCTTATGGAGTATCTGTTGCTGATGGATCTGCTGCTAGTTCAAATGATAAGATCTCTACCAGTGATATTGCTTTGTGTGCATTCTTGGCTGAGCTCACAACTACTATAAGGTCACATGTCATTAATCAAGATCTGGATTATATTGATCCTGATGATCTTGAAGAAATTGATCTTAAATGGCAAATGGCTATGTTAACCTTGAGGGCAAGAAAGTTTCTAAAGAAGACTGGAAAAGAAGTCAAGTATAAAGCTAAGGAAAGTCCAGGCTTTGACAAGTCAAAGATAGAGTGCTATAATTGCAACAGGAAGGGACATTTTGCCAGAGAGTGTAGAGCTCCAAAGAAGAATGTTGATGCTACAAAGAAGGTTACTGAAGAATCAAAGACTGCACTGGTATCTTGTGATGGACTGGGAGATTATGATTGGAGTGATATGGCTGAAGAAGAACCAAATTTCTCTTTGGTAGCTGTTGCTCAACCCAAGGTGCAGAACTTTGCACTTATGGCCTATGGTTCATCATCAGGATCTGACTCTGAGGTATCAAATGATTCAGACTTATCTATGTGTTCTTTTAAATCTTGTGCTGACACTATAGAAGAACTTAAGTCTAGGAATGAGTGTTTGAATAGAGAAATTGAACACCTAAAACTTGATAACTTAGGTTACAAAGTAGGTATTCAAAATGTTGAAAGGAGGTTAGAATATCTCAAAGAGTGTGAGAAGGAATATGTAGATCAACTTAATCTCAGAGATATAGAAATTTTTAAGAAAAACAGTGAAGTAGAAGTTCTTAAAAATAAATTAGAAGAAGCTGAAAAAGAAAAAGAGGAAGCTCTTGCTGAAAAAGATAAACATGTAGTAAGAGTACAAAAACAACAATATGCTTCTGATTTGGTTCATAAATCTATAGAGAATAACTTGATGAGAAAAGGTAGTGGAATTGGGTATAATGAAGTGGCTCCTCCAGCCAAAAGTGCTTTTGCTCCACCAGGAAAAGAACTATCATTCATTAGTGAGCTAAATATTGAAAAACCTGTAGGTGAATGTAGCACAATTGTTAATGAAACACCTAAGGTTGAGGCTAGAAAATTTTCTGAAGCCCCTATTATAGAAGATTGGTATTCTGATAGTGATAGTGATGAGGAACAGGTTAAACAAGAACAAAGTGTGAAAAAGGAAGAAATTCCTACAAAGTTTAAACCTAAAATTGAACAAGTTAAGTTTGTTAAACCTGTGTTAGGAAATAACTTCTCTAGGAAAATGGTAGAGTACAATGAGGTACCTAGAGAACAGATGGAAAGGTTCAATAATAAGCCTAGGGGTAACCAGAGAAACTTCAACAACCTAGTTTCACACAGATTAGGTAATCAGTTTCAATTACAAAAGAAGGCTTGTTATAAGTGTGGTAGCTTTGACCACTTGATTGTTAGATGTCCTGAACACCAAAAGCCTGTTTGGAATCAATACACGAGGGTGAATCACAAATATGTAACTAAACAAACTCACCCACATCCTAACAGAAACATGGTTCCAAGAGCTGTTTTATTGAGATCTGGTGCAACTAGATCTATTTATGCTGCTAAAACAAATGGTGTTTTCAAAACCACAACTGGTTCTTCTACTGGCTCTACTGCTAGTAAGCATTCTGCTGCAAGTATGCACTCTGCTGCTAGTAAGCAACCTGCTGCTGGTACAAAACTTGCTGTGGTATAAAACTTTCTACTTCTGGGCCAAAAGTTTTAACAAATACAGTTGTTGGTAATCACTTTTATGCTGTTAAGGCCTCAGCTTGCTGGACTTGGAAACCAAAAACTATTGGTTCAAATTCTGTTTCCAAGAATAGTAGTGCATCAAGTGATTTAAAGAAATTTGATTATGTTGATGCACAGGGCAGATCCAAGTCAGTAATGGCTTGGGTCGTCAAGAGGAACTAATGTCTCTACTTTTCATGTGCAGGTCAATCTACTGGATGAGCTTAAGGATATGGTTATTGTTGACAGTGGATGTTCTGGACACATGACAGGAGATGAGTCTCAACTTGAAGACTTTGAGGCTTTTGATGGTGGTTATGTTGCTTTTGGGAATGATCCAAAAGGTGGAAAGATTGTTGGAAGGGGAACTCTAAAAACTGGAAATTCGGACTTTGAGAAGGTGTTTCTTGTGAAAGGACTTAAGTTTAACCTCTTTAGTGTCTCACAAATATGTGACAAAAAGAACTTTGTTCTTTTTACAGACACTGAGTGTATGATCCTTTCTCCTGACTATCAGTTGCCAGATGACAAATCTGTGATTTTGAAGGTCCCTAGAAATGAAAATATATACAGTGACCATATTAAGAACATTGTTCCTAAGAGGGCTTTGACTTGTCTAATTGCAAAGGCCACTGTTGATGAGTCCAAATTATGGCATAGGAGGCTGGGACATCTGAACTACAAGACCATGAACAAATTGGTAAAAGGAAATCTGGTCAGAGGAATGCCTACAAAGACTTTTGAAAATTGTGAAACTTGTGTTGCCTGTCAAAAGGGTAAACAACACAGAGTTTCATTCAAGTCTAAGACTGTGAACACAAATACTGAGCCTTTACACCTACTGCACATGGATTTATTTGGGCCTGTATTTGTAAAAAGCTTGAATAAGAAGTCATATTGTCTTGTTGTCACTGATGACTTTAGCAGGTTTACTTGGGTATTCTTTCTAGCCACTAAAGATGAAACTCCAGAAATACTCAAGGCATTTATTACAAGAGTTGAAAACCTGTACAATCACAAGGTGAAGATAATCAGATGTGACAATGGTACTGAGTTCAAGAACAGTGTGATGAATCAATTGTGTGTGGGGAAAGGAATTCTTAGACACTATAGTGTAGCAAGAACTCCACAACAGAATGGTGTTGCTGAAAGAAGAAACAGGACACTTATTAAGGCTGCAAGAACAATGTTATCTGATTCAAAACTACCTATTCCTTTTTGGGCTGAAGTTGTGAACACTGCATGCTTTGTGCAGAATAGAAGTAAGGTAGTCAAGCCTCATAATAAGACTCCATATGAGTTATTTCATGGAAAGAAGCCACTGATTGATTTTCTCAAACCATTTGGATGTCCTGTTACAATTTTGAACACTAAGGATCAGCTAGGCAAATTTGATGAAAAAGCTGATGAAGGAAATTTGGTTGGTTACTCTGTGATTAGTAAAGCTTTCAGAGTATATAACAAAAGAACCAAACATGTAGAGGAGAATTTGCATATTAAGTTTTCTGAGAACTCATCCAATCCTGAAGGAAAAGGACCAGAATGGCTGTTTAATGTGGATATGCTTACGAAAACAATGAACTATGTACCAGTTATTTCCAGTGTTGACAAAACACAAGAAGAATTTGTTTTGGTTGAGAAACTAAAGGTTGGTCCTACCTTACTACCCTTTCAGACTGATCCAGGTCATAAAAAAGATGTTGTTACTCAAGAAAAACCTAAGGAAAGAAGCAGGTATTGAAATACCTATTGAAGCAGAAAAAGAAACTAATGGGGTTCCCAAAGTAGTTGTTGATGTCTCTCCTACAAAACCAGAAGACTCTGCTGCTGACTCACCAGACTCTACTGCCAGGCCAAAAGATACAACTACTGCTCCACCACACTCTGCTTCCAAGCCTACTAACTCTACTGCTACTTCAATGTTTCCTAATTTGGACTCTCAGGGTAGACCTATTGTTGATTCTATCTATCCTGATGATCCAAATATGCCTCCTCTTGAGAATATTTATTATGACACAGATGATGATGCTCTTGATGGTCAGTTATTTGGAGTTGCTGCTGATTTTACTAATTTGGAACTAAATATTCCTGTTAGTCCTACAACTACCACAAGAATACACAAGGATCATCCCAAAGATCAAATTTTAAGTGATCCACAATCATCTATTCAAACTAGGCAGATGACTAAAGCATTGAAAGATCTTCAACATCAAAGTTTCTTTGCCAGATCTCTGCATCAAAGAAATAGTCATAAAGATCTTCAGAATTGCCTGTTTGCATGTTTTCTTTCTCAAATAGAACCCAAGAATACTTACAAAGCCTTACAAGAAGCAAGTTGGGTGGAAGCAATGCAAGATGAGCTTCTACAATTTAAGCTGCAAGAAGTTTGGACTTTGGTTGAACTGCCAAATGGAAAAAGAGTGATTGGCACAAAATGGGTTTTCAGATGCAAAAGAGATGAGAGAGGAATTGTCATAAGGAATAAGGCAAGGTTAGTAGCACAGGGATACACACAACAAGAAGGCCTTGATTATGATGAGGTATTTGCTCCAATTGCAAGAATAGAAGTAATTAGAATATTCTTGGCTTATGCTTCATACAAAGACTTTGTAGTGTATCAAATGGATGTGAAGAGTGCTTTTCTGTATGGGACCATTACAGAAGAGGTTTATGTGTCTCAACCACCAGGCTTTGAAGACCCTGATCATCCTGACAAAGTTTACAAGGTAAATAGAGCAATGTATGGCTTACATCAGGCTCCAAGAGCTTGGTATGACACTTTGTCAACATACTTGCTAGAATCTGGGTTTAGTAGAGGAAAGATTGATAAAACTCTGTTTCTCAAAAGACAAAAGGATGACATTCTGCTGGTTCAAATCTATGTTGATGATATCATCTTTGGGTCTACAAATAAAGCTATGTGTGTTAGTTTTGAGAAGCTTATGAAGGACAAGTTTGCTATGAGTTCAATGGGATAACTCACCTTCTTCTTAGGTCTGCAAGTTACACAGAAAGAAAATGGTATATTTATCAGTCAGGATAAGTATGTCAATGATATTTTGAAGAAATTTGGTTTTGAAGATGCTAAACCTGCCAAGCTACCATGGAAACCAATAAACCATTGCTGAAGGATGCATATGGAAAGGAAGTGGATATACACTTGTACAGGTCTATGATTGGCTCATTGATGTATCTTACAGCATCAAGGCCTGATATCATGTTTGCTGTGTATGCCTGTGCAAGATTTCAAGTGTGTCCCAAGGAATCACATCTCAATGCAGTGAAGAGAATTTTTAGATATCTGAGGCATCAACCAAAATTGGGCCTTTGGTATCCTAAGGATTCACCATTTGATTTGGTCTCATATTCAGATAGTGACTATGCTGGAGCTTCTTTGGATAGAAAGTCTACAACAGGGGGTTGTCAATTTTTAGGAAGCAGATTGGTGTCATGGCAATGCAAGAAGCAAACAGTGGTGGCTAATTCTACAACTGAAGCTGAGTATGTGGCTGCTTCAAGTTGTTGTGGACAAGTTCTATGGATGCAGAATCAATTATTGGATTATGGGTACAATTTCATGAATACCAAAATTCATATTGATAACAACAGCACACTTTGCATAATTAAAAACCCTGTTTTTCATTCTAAAACAAAACATATTGAGATAAGACATCACTTTATCAGGGATTGCTATGAAAAAAAGTTGATTCAAATTGTTAAAGTTCATACTGATAACAATGTTGCTGATCTTCTCACTAAACACTTTGATGTGGGGAGGTTTCAATTTTTAATTGCAAACATTGGTATGATAAATCTTTGAAAAACTTATCTCTTTGTTTTGTACAAGTTTGTAAAGGAATTGTGCTGCTTGTTACTCAGCTGCTTATGTTTGTGATGGAATGTACTATGCTGCTATTTCTAACTCTACTGCTAGTACATATGTTTGTTTGTTTTGTGGTGTTTGGTCTAATATTGTGCTGGAATAAGTCTAAATGATAATTTGCAATATTATGACAACAAAAGAAGAACATATGTCATTCATCATTCATCAAGTTCAGAAGTTCATACATCAAAAGAGAAATTACAAACACTACCTCTGAAACCACAAAAGAGTGCAACAATCTAAGATGAAATTAAAGCCTACAAGTACTACTTCCTAGGGCATGGAAGGCCAAGAACAATTTTTCTTTCCTTAGGAAGAGGAGAGTTTGTCTTCCTTGTCTTCTTTGCCTTGGTGGACTTCTTTGGTCGTGGCCTTGATGACTAAGGCCTCTCAGGAGTAGAAGGTGGTTCATTTGGAGGCTCATCCTCATCTGATGAAGTATAGATGAAAGGGGAAACAAGCTCCCTTGGAGATGGTTGCCTGACAGGGATCTAAGCTGTGTCTTCTGATGACTCTGAAGACGATGGAGATTTTGGGGACTTCACAACTTTACCCCTAGAAGTGCTTGGGGTTTGATTCAAACTGAGGAGATGTTTAAAGACAGGGAGATCATGCTTTCTCTTCTTCGCTTGCTCCTTGGTTCTACAACCATTATGAGGAGGACGAAAGGGAGGCACATATGTTTCAAAGGGGGTTTCATCTTCAGATGATGAATCAGAAGAGATATTGATGATTTCGGGTGTTGATTTCATGATTGGTTGATTTGATTTGGGTTAATTGAAGTTTTGATTTGGTTGATTGGCGTTTTGATTGCGATTAGGGTTTGATTGTGATAAATTAGGGAAAAGATTTAGTCCGTTTTTATAGGGATTACGGAATATCATCGCATTAAATTCTGAGGATTCTTGACTTTTTGACCAAGCTTATTTTGTCAACTCTGCTGCTGGATATTTCACTCTGCTGCTAGTTATATAACTCTGCTGCTAGTGTTATTATGCTGCTATGGTTGAAAGTGTGAGGGTGGTATGTGTAACTTCTTCAATCAGTTTAAAACTTAATTGTTCTTCCTAATTGGTTTTCTCATATTTCAAATCGAAGTTATCACAAACCCTAACACTCTATTTCTCTCAAAATCAATTATCCCCAATTTCCCTAAACCCTAACTCATGGATTGCTTTCGTACCTGGGCAAAGCCACACAACAGTGTGGTCGTTTTGGATGCTGAATCAGTTAATGAAGAATTCACAGACATGGTAAAGTTTTTGAATGCTACTTCTCTTAGGTATGCACTCACTGTGAATCCTACTATATTTGCTTCCCACATCAAACAGTTTTGGCTTACCGCTAAAATCAAAACTATGAATGGGGAAAAACATGTTAGTGCCTTAGTAGATGGGCAAAAGGTTCGTGTATCTGAATCATTAATAAGATAAACCCTTTTCTTAGATGATGAAACAGAGACCACTTGCCTGGCCAATTCTGCTATTTTTGCTGGGTTAAAAGATTTGGGATATGAGGGGAATCATACAAATTTAAAAATTCAAAAGTCTCTCCTCTGTCCTCAATACAAGTTTTTGATACATCTTCTTCTTCATTGTTTGAGTCCTAAAACTTCTGGATGGCATGAGTTTAGTACTACTATTGCTTCTGCAATGGTATGCCTAAGCAAAGGTAAACCATTCAATTTTTCAAAAATGATTTTGGAAGGGATGTTTCAAAGTATCAAAGAGTCTGGTTCATATTTGCTTTATCCAAGGTTTATACAACTCTTTGTTCAAAAACAGCTTACAAAGTTTAGAGGCCATGTTGCTACTTATGCTGCTCCAAAATTGGTTTCTAAAACTTTTACTTTCTTGGTTAAACATGGAAAAGGTTTTTCAGGCACAAATACCAATCTTACACCTTTTATGGTGCAACTTGTGCAAAATAATCAGGGTGAAGGATCAGGAAATCCCACTGACTCCCATCACACACCCAATTTTAGTGCATATGCTACACAACCTAAAATATTCTATACCCGTAGGAACACTAAAAAGAACATTGATCTACCTCAGGATAGTGTTAGTATGGCTGTACCAGATGAGGCTGTCCTAGGTGATGAAGAGGACATGTTGGCAAGGGCTGTCACTACTGCTTCTAGCTTTGCAGCAGAGCAGGATAGTGATAACATCATTAAGACCCAAACCAAGGCAACATCTAGAGATGATGATTCTTCTAAATCAAATTCTCAGGATGGTAACCCTAGCCAAATGGCAAATACAGGGGGCTCAGCTGATCAAACTAGGTTTGATACTGAGTTTATGTCCCAAGATTCACCTCTCGGACCAGGTTACACAGGTCGAAGTGATGAGGACAGGCCAGTGACCAATGAATTGACGGAAAATCTTGTACATGATGACAATGTCCATGATTCACCTCTCGGACCAGGTAATACAAGTCGAAGTGATGAGACTATTATGCAACTCATTCAGGAATTGACGGTTACTTGTGCCAACTTGGGGGTGAAATGTAATACACTGGAGGACAAAGTTCTTAATCTTTCATCTGTTGTTGCTGATCAGGACAAGACTATTATCAAATTGCAAAAATAGATTAAGAACTTTCAGAAATCAAGATCTTCAACCTCTTTGAAAAGATTGAAGAAAGTGGGCACATCTCAGGTTGTTAGTTCTCCTGATGCTTCTACTCACTTGGAAGAGGATGCTTCCAAACAGGGGAGGAATGAAGAGGCAATGGGTTCAGGGGAGGTCAATTTGGAAAAGGCTGATAGTGCTCTGGGTTTGAATGATGGAATGGTTTCAGGGGAGGTTCCAGTGATTGGTGATATGGATGCTGAAAATCCTCAGGATGCTGGAGATTTTGTGGTTACTGATAAATCAGGGAATGAGGTTGTTATGGAATAGGTGATTGCTACACAAGAGAAGGTGGTAGAACAACTTACAACTTTGGAGCCTGAGCAATTAGTGAAGGCAACAGGGTTGATGGGTGAAACATTGATGAAGTTGGTAGACAAAAGTCTTGACTCTGCTGCTCAAGATTCTGCTGCTCAAGAATCTACTGCTAAGGATCTTACTAACTCTGCTGCTAGTGGATCTGCTGATGCACAAGACTCTGCTACTGGGTCTGGAGACAATGCTGCTGCTGAAGCCATGGTATTGTTGAGCAAGAAGACTACACCAGTATCAACTTCTTTACTACCACAACAAACTACAACAACAATCAAATCATCAGCACCTAGAAAACCTAAAAAAAGGATTGTTATTAAAGAACCTGCTGCTCAACAAAAGAAGGTTATTTCTTCATCTTCTACTGATAAAGGCAAGGGCAAGCAAGTTGAAAAGGAAAGGATTATGTATAAGGGGATTGATTTCACTGATGTACCTTTTGATTCTTGGCCTAAGGCATTACAAGTTGAACATGATACAGCTGCTGCACTTAGAGAACAAGAGTTGATTAATATGGAAGAACAACAGTTAGCTGAGAAAGAGGCTGAAGGATTAAAGAGGTATGAAGAATGGATAAGTGAGAAGATCAGAATGGCTGCTGATATTGAACTCAATAAACTGATCAAGATTGAAGAAAATGAAGTTCCAACTTTTAATGTGCAATCTTGGTACAGTGAGTTTACTACAAAGAAGAGAAAAGAAAATGCTACTGCTAGAAGAAAGATAAAGATATTTAAAGGTCCAACTGTTAAACAACAAAGAAAAGAATATGAAAGGTATCTAAAGAATATGGCTGGATGAACATTGGTACAGTTGAAAGCTTATTCTGACAAAGAAGTTTTTGACTTATATCAACAAGCTAAGAGGAGAACAGATACATTTTATGCTATGGGATGTGCTGAGGATTTGGAACAAATTGCTCAGATGAACAAGAAGTTGGTACCTGAAAAAGTAGCTAAAGCAGAGCATATTCAAGAAACTGATGTTGTTAAACAGCTTGATATTGATGCAGCAAATACTATTTCTTCTGTGCAAGGTGGTAAAAGAAAAGGTGTTATTCATAAGTCATTTGCAAAGAAGAAGAGAAAGATTGGAGAAGGAAGCAGTTCTATGCCTGAAGGAGATGAGTTTAAACATGGTCTTGATCACATTCCTTCTGAGCATCAAAAAGAACAATTGAAGGGTTACACTATGGTTGGCAAGATGGAAGATCCTGAAGTAGTTGATGCCAAACCATTAGGAGTCAAATATCCTATTATCAAAGTAACTACAGGATATGATACTAACATTGGAGCATTTCATGATGTCCAGAGATCTGATGGTAAGACTCACAGGTTTCTTAGATTTCAACAGATGTTACACTACTTTGATAGAGAGGATGTTGAAGACTTGTGGAAGTTATATAAGGCAAAGTTTGGAGCTGAGAAGTTTGATGGTAAAAAGTATGAGATAGATAAAATTGATCATATCATAACTTCTTCTGATAATGTTATGTGGAGAGCTCTTAAACTTATGTTTGAACCTTTAAAGGATGATTCTGAATGGACAGAGATAGTAGAATACAAAGTAAGAAAATGGAGACTCTTTCAAGATTCTGGAGTTCATGTGTTAGATATTGGACCAATTACTTTGTATATGCTAGCTGAAATGGATTACCCAGTGGTAAGATACTGGAATATTGTTAATCAGATGTTTAATGGTAATAAATCACTTAAGTTGCAGAAAGACTATGATTCTGATGATCAAGCATTCAATTTTCTGTCAAAGTATAAGAAGATATTTGATCAACTGAATGCACAAGAGTTGAAGTGTTTGGAAGCATCCTCCTAGTGATTAATTGTGCTTTGAAGAAACTTAATTATTTAGAAATAAATAATAAGTTTAGGGGAGGATTGTTGGGTCTGAAACTGCTGCTGAGTGAAACTGCTGCTAGTGGTAATGATTCTGCTGCTGATGTCAAAGTGCTGCTGAAGTTAAATACTACTGACAGAATCTACTGCTGATGGGATAAGGATGTATACGGTTTAGATAAATATAGAATAGATTGTGTAAATATTATATTTAGTTAGAATATTCTTATCGTGTAGAGAAAGGTATTGTAAACCTAGTAGGATTCCTTAGTCTATAAAAGGAGGATCCTAGGGTTAGTTTATGTACGTATTATTATTCACTTCAAGGTTGTAAAACCCTAGCATTGTTGAGTGCTCGTATTAATAATATTGATGTGTTGAAAGAGAATCATTATTCTTCTTAAGTTAAGCTTTTACATTCCGCATATTAGCTTAAGTGTTTAATCAAGTTAACTTCTATACAAGATTGTTTAAGCTCAACTGGGATCAACACATATTTTAATCAAAAGTTTATCAAAAACATCATAAATATGTGATGAGGCGAAAAACGATCCGTTTTTAGGGGGTCATTTAAGCCCGAATCCGAATTTATTTGATCAAATATTGCCCTAAATCGTTCCTTTTATGATTTTAGGTACTTTGGGAGAGAAATCTGGAAAAAGAAGCAATTCGGACGTTTTTGGAGCATAAAAGTGAAGAAAACGCCAAAGTCTTAATTTTCCATGCTGGGAACAGTAGGTGACGGCGTCAAGAGTATTTCTCTGACGGCGTCAAGAGCAGAAGTCCATGACGACCCAGTACAGATTTGACGGCGTCACGAAGGAAGGGCGTCAAGAGTAAAAGAGTCATGACGGCCCGGAATTGTTTAAGTCTTGACGGCGTCAAATGTAGATCAAGGCAGTCCGAGAAGAGTTTTGGCGGCGAGGTGACGACGTCACAATGTTTGTCTTGACGCCGTCAGACCTATTTTTCTATATATAGTTTTCTAATTTTCACACATTAAAGAGAGAAGTTTTGGAGAAACCCTAAGTACGATTTTGGTGCAACTTTTACAGGTTTTTCAAGGGTTCCAAACCCTTGATACCTTGCATTGTAATATAGATAAGTGTTCCTTTAATTCAATCAATATGTCTATGTGTTGGTTGTCTATATCTTGTTCTTGTCTCAATTCCATTATGCTAGGCTAGATCTATCTTGTGTTTGCTTAGATCTAATGAAACCTAGATGTTAATTATGTGTTGATTACTTGTTTATTCTTGTCTTGGATGAATGATTTTTATGTTAGGCTTAAGAAAACTGGCAGATCTCCATTTGGTAACATGCTTGAACGTTTTAAGAAACATGAACCGAGGCGCACTAGGTCTTTATTGGTTGTATTTAATGCATGAGCCACTGTTTACAATCCCTATAGTTGTGCTGGGCATGGTGTAGGAGGAGATAAGAGCTCATAGAATTGGGGAGTTATGTGTGCCACCCCATGAATGGTATTAAGGAATACGATCCGTCATCCATGCAATTATAACAAGTAATTAACGTGTAAAAGATGTCTAGGGAGTAGTGAAATCTAAGTAAACACATTTTCTCCAATTACTGCTCACAACTTTAGTATAATTTAGCTTATTTTCATTTCTAGTATTTTATTTTGATTGCATCTTAGTATTGGGTTAGTTGATTAGTAACTAATTCCGCCCAAATCCTTCAAACCCCGAGATTTTACTTGCTTTCTAAAAAATATAAAAATACAAAAATAATCATCCCTCACCCTTAGAACTAGTATTTAGGCTTTCTAATCCTAGCGACACTATTCCTAAGCTGAAAGATCAATCCCCCGGTACTTGTCACTATACTATACTACAACGATCAGGTACACTGCCTGGTTGGGGTTGTAAGCTTCTCGAGATCCCTCGAGAGGTAAAGCCTGTTGCGATTCCCGCGCATCAAGTTTTTGGCGCCGCTGCCGGGGAAATAGTTATTGTCTAGGTTAGAATTTCTTTTTATTAGGTCTACTTGCTAGATTCCTTTCTAGTAAGATTTTATTTTTATTTTTAGGTTTCTTTAGTCTATCTATTTCTTTGTGCCTTTGTTCGTAACCACCCGACACCATGGACAAAGGGAACATCTTTGAACCCGTCATCCCACCACAACAAAATCCACCATTAGAACCCCTTAGGCCCCGAACCTTAGGAGAGTATTCCCGACCTAGCCACCAAGGCTACCGAAACACCATTGAGGTCACCGGAGCCGATGTGACACCCTTGCGATCCGACACCATCCGGTTGGTGCAAAGCGGATGTGCATTCCATGGACTTCGTTCCGAAGATCCAAACCAACATCTTAAGGACTTCCTCAAAATCGTAGATTCATAGACCGAGATGTTGTAACTAGAGAGACTACCCGATTACGCCTATTCCAATTCTCTCTACGGGATCAAGCTAGTCAATGGCTTGAGCGTTTACCCGCGGGATCCATCACCACATGGGATAATCTCGCCAATCGCTTCCTTACCCAATTCTTCCCGCCGGAAAAGACTGCAATGCTTAGAAGGGACATTTTGATGTTTGAACAACAGCAGGGTGAAACTTTCTACGAGGCTTGGGCCCGTTTTAAGGATCTCCTCCGCAAGATCCCTCATCATGGTATAAACCTTTGGTTATTAGTCCAGATTTTCTACGACCATGTTGACTATCACACTAAGCGCACCATCGACAAGGCCGCGGGAGGTAAATTGCGTGATAAGAACGCCGAGGAGTCTTGGGCAATTATCGAAGAGCTCGCTGTTGATAATCATGAGATGTGGGAATTTAATCATACGATAGAAGCGGACATCAATGCAGTCTCGACATCTGGAGGAACCACCGAAATCCCCGATGAACTCCTATGCAAACTCGAGGCAAAAGTTGACTATTTTGAGGAAAGGCAAAGGAGACCTTTAAGTCCTAGACGGGCTACTGTCAATTCTGTCTCAAAACCAACTTCGGCACCATTATCTGAGTCACCCTCTAGAGAAAACGCCGAGATTTTTCAGAACTATGCCCCACCTTGTTCCCCTCCCAAAGAGCTTAGTTCGGAGTTTGAAGCTAGGATGAGAGAATATATGGCAACTCACTCAGATCGGCTTACTAGATTCGAGGAAGCAGTTTATAAGCAGAAAGAAGAGATGCAGGAGAAAATGAATGAGATGATGAGTTTATTAGAAGAGTATGCCAACCAGAGAACCCCCGAAAGAATATTACTAAGGAAAGAAAGCGCCACTCCCACCACCCAATTTGTTAACTCCATCACCATCGTCCAAAAGGATAACGAGAAGGTAGAAACTCCTGCTAAACAGACCTTAGAAAAACCACCAGAATCCCGACCTTTGAGCTACTACCTGAAACATGATATAAACGAAAATACCATAACAAATTGGATTAAGGGTGATGGGCGTAACCAACCTCCCAAACAGGGTTCTGAAAATGAGGAAGAAGTGAAAGATGAGTATGATACGCTACCTGGAGGATCAGTATTCGAAAGACTATTGGTACAAAAAGTGGCTACTAAGCAGATAGCATGTGGGAACTTTGAGATACCAACAAGCATCGGGGACTTGAAACATCTTAGTGCTTTCGCCGACCAAGGATCGGAAGTAAATCTTATGCCCCTAACTATTTACATCCAACTAACGTCAAAAATGCCAGCCCCTACTCGTGTTAGGTTATCTCTCGTTGGACACTCGTACGTATATCCCCTAGGAATCGCAGAAGATGTATTAGTTAATGTCGCAGGATTCATGTACCCCGTTGATTTTATGATCATCGATGATAAAGGGGATGGATGCATGCCAATAATCCTTGGGTCACCATTCCTCACCACCGCTAGGGCTGTCATTAAGTATGAAGGTAGGAAGATCGAGCTTAAATCTGGAAAAAGAAAGATTAGCTTCCCCATGACCCCACAAAGTAAGCATGAGAATTTGAGTTGGAGAAAGATCAAAAACAACATTGACACGACACCCATTCGTGTTCAGAATAAAATTCTTGCATGGGAGGCAAGAATCAAAAGCTATAAGGAAGCCAAAATGAGAGAAGCAAAAACAATAAGGTTCAAGTCGAATTCGAACATACTCAACCCATAGATAATCATGTACCAATTGAGGAAGGGAACTTGGTACTCTTGAGACACTTGGAAACAACAATACCACCCGATAAACCAAGTCCTTGGTGGTATGGGCCATTCACAATCGAAGGTGTGAGCCAAGATGGGGTAGCTAACTTGAGAAGCAAATTAGGTGGGATGGTGATTGCGAGCATCGACAGATTGAGGCACTACCACCATAACAGTAATGATCGCAACTATATGGGGTATATCATTACCAATGATGAAGTAACGTAGTAACCCATGACCTTGAGTCTAGCTACAAGACTCGTAAATAAAGAAAAACGCTTCTTGGGAGGCAACCCATGTTTTGTGTGATTTTATTTGTTTGTTTGTTATTTGCTTCCGTATGCATGCTTAATTTTTATTGTTGGTTGATCATGTTTCTAAACTAAATAGTGGAAATACTTTACTTTGTTGTTTTGGCTTAGTCTTAACTCCACCTAAAAGTATTTTGCAAAAAGATAAGTGTAAGGGGAAACCCCAAATATGTTTTTAAGAAACAAACCGATCATGATTCTCCACAATATTAAATGAACATGTGTATTCGTATTTGTTAGAGTCAAATGCTTGTATTGAGTCACAATGAAGTTTTGCAGGATTTTCCAGGAAGTAGGACCAAGTTTTTCCAGAAATTTTCCGGAAACTTAACATAAGGATTTCTGCAGGTCAATTCTGACGGCGTCAGGGGTTTACTCTTGACGGCGTCAGGTGTAAAAATCTGAAAATTTTACCGGTTTTGTTTTTCTAACGGAGTCTTATGGTTTTTGTGAATTATTAAGTTTTATAATCTCCAGGAGATCTGCAAGCTTCATTCCACAAGCATTATATCTTATCTTGTTTTCTAGGATTTAGTAACTTATATAGGATGCCGCCGATTTTACGCGAGGTTGTCTTGTCTATTTTATCAGGTTTTACAGGTTATGCATGACAAGAAGATGATTTATATTCTGGATGGGAAGCTTTGATTGTTCATTTTCTTGGAGGAAGATTTAACCTAGCCACCCTATTATCCATACCGAGCGAATCAGGGGAGTATTTGATTTCATTCTCTTTACTTTTTCACTTTTACATTCTTTACTTGAACATTGGGGACGATGTTCATCTTAAGTGTAAGGGGAGGGTAAAAAGATGATACCTTACATATGCACTTTCGCTTGAGTTTGTTTTGTTTGATGGTAGATGTGTAATAAAACTATGAGAAATACTTGTTAGTGCAATTTTAGCGCCAAATTTAAATTTTTTTACAACATTTAGGAGTGAAACTTTAGCCATAGCAAGCGTCTCATGGATAGGAGATTGTATGACTAGCACATAACCGTATATTCAGAAATATTTTCCACCCAAATATGTGAGGTTCGCCTTTAGATTTGATAGGAAAAGCATTTATTATTAGTGCTTATGAGTGTACCGGTAGCATTTAGATTCTAGAACTTGCGTTAGTGATGCATCCCAAGACCGCTAGTGAGACTACATTCGTGAAGTAGGATTTACTACATGATAAGAGGCATTAGGATCACCCTTGTGTTAAACCCGTATTATAATTTCTTGACCACTTAAGTCATATTACTTGACTACTTAAGTCAACTAATTTTTCCCACACCCTTAGCGTTGTACTCATTTTTAGTACACGAAACCCCTAGTACACCCTTCCGAGCCTATCTTTTCGTTTCTAACTTTAAGCATCTTACTTAAAGGAAGAATTTGTTACACCCCACTTAAATGTACAACCAAATCGCCTTAGCCTTCCGTGTATGCGCTCATTTTTAGTGTATTATTGTTATTTGTTAAACCCTAAGTTAACTTTCTAATTGATTACATGGTTGCTAAGTCGAGTCATATCCTTGTACATATTGTTTTGGGACGATTGGGACTCATGGGTAATTACTTATTTTATGGAGTAATGTGGAAGAACATCATTTATTACCCCCATATGTACGTTAATCTTAAAAGTGCTCCAAGTGTTTTGATTTTCTTAATTCAAGTCATTAGATTAGTTTAATGTAAAGTATGTAAATATTCAAGTGTAAGGGGAATGTTCATTCCCTATGATGTATTATTTTGGATGGTAGGGTAAGAGTGTATGCAAAAAAAAAAAAAAAAAAAAAAAAAAAAAAAAAAAAAAAAAAAAAAAAAATTGAAAAAAATCGAAAAAAAAATCAAGAAAAAGAAAAAAAAATAGAAAAAGGAAAAAGAGAAAAAACATACGGACTACCATCCCTTTTCATTCTATGTTCATTTTATGTTTTTGTTATTTTTCATTTATTAGCTTAAGTCGAGTCTAGTCTTGGCTTAGCAACGCCATCTTGTACATGTAATTAACCAAGATTGTTAACTCGCCACCAGTAAAACTTCCTTTATCCAACAAAACCGTGTATTTCATATCCCTATACCTAACGTTACAACCCTTTAAAAGACCTCTTTGATAGTTTATCCTAGGTGCTTACGCCATGTGGTGGAGGTTTGATCCTTTCCCAAGCCTATGGTAATCTATTTTGCTATGACAGGTAGTGAGAGATATCTTCCGTTTCCATATTGTAATTTACACTTTATTACACCCGAGAGATGTGAGTATCTAAACACTATTTGTATTGGTCTTTAGTGGAACGATTATTTGTTGTAATTACTTTTATATTAGTGTTAAATGACCCCTAACTTGTCTTTTGAGTTGAATAAAAGCGCATTTGCTTGAGGACAAGCAAATCTCAAGTGTAAGGGTATATGATGAGGCGAAAAATGATCCGTTTTTAGGGGGTCATTTAAGCCCGAATCCGAATTTATTTGATCAAATATTGCCCTAAATCGTTCCTTTTGTGATTTTAGGTACTTTGGGAGAGAAATCTGGAAAAGGAAGCAATTCGGACGTTTTTGGAGCATAAAAGTGAAGAAAACGCCAAAGTCTTAATTTTCCATGCTGGGAACAGTAGGTGACGGCATCAAGAGTATTTCTCTGACGGCGTCAAGAGCAGAAGTCCATGACGACCCAGTACAGATTTGACGGCGTCACGAAGGAAGGGCGTCAAGAGTAAAAGAGTCATGACGGCCCGAAATTGTTTAAGTCTTGACGGCGTCAAATGTAGATCAAGGCAGTCCGAGAAGAGTTTTGGCGGCGAGGTGACGGCGTCACAATGTTTGTCTTGACGCCGTCAGACCTATTTTTCTATATATAGTTTTCTAATTTTCACACATTAAAGAGAGAAGTTTTGGAGAAACCCTAAGTACGATTTTGGTGCAACTTTTACAGGTTTTTCAAGGGTTCCAAACCCTTGATACCTTGCATTGTAATTGAGATAAGTGTTCCTTTAATTCAATCAATATGTCTATGTGTTGGTTGTCTATATCTTGTTCTTGTCTCAATTCCATTATGCTAGGCTAGATCTATCTTGTGTTTGCTTAGATCTAATGAAACCTAGATGTTAATTATGTGTTGATTACTTGTTTATTCTTGTCTTGGATGAATGATTTTTATGTTAGGCTTAAGAAAACTGGCAGATCTCCATTTGGTAACATGCTTGAACGTCTTAAGAAACATGAACCGAGGCGCACTAGGTCTTTATTGGTTGTATTTAATGCATGAGCCACTGTTTACAATCCCTATAGTTGTGCTGGGCATGGTGTAGGAGGAGATAAGAGCTCATAGAATTGGGGAGTTATGTGTGCCACCCCATGAATGGTATTAAGGAATACGATCCGTCATCCATGCAATTATAACAAGTAATTAACGTGTAAAAGATGTCTAGGGAGTAATGAAATCTAAGTAAACACATTTTCTCCAATTACTGCTCACAACTTTAGTATAATTTAGCTTATTTTCATTTCTAGTATTTTATTTTGATTGCATCTTAGTATTGGGTTAGTTGATTAGCAACTAATTCCGCCCAAATCCTTCAAACCCCGAGATTTTACTTGCTTTCTAAAAAATATAAAAATACAAAAATAATCATCCTTCACCCTTAGAACTAGTATTTAGGCTTTCTAATCCTAGCGACACTATTCCTAAGCTGAATGATCAATCCCTCGGTACTTGTCACTATACTATACTACAACGATCAGGTACACTGCCTGGTTGGGGTTGTAAGCTTCTCGAGATCCCTCGAGAGGTAAAGCCTGTTGCGATTCCCACGCATCAATATGCAATTTTTGAGGGGGGGAATTGTGATTAAAATATGATAGTCGTTAAAGAATCTTAATGTTGATCAAAAGTTATAAGAGTTTAACTCAGAGTTAACCAACGAATTGACGGTACAATAATCAAATATCGTAATCGAAATAAAGTGTCCTTGACGGCTAATAACTTCAAGTTAGTTACTAGAGCTAGTTGTCACCTAAAAACTGACAATGGATCTCTTTAACTAGTGACGTAAGCGTATATCGAACATGATTTGTCAAAGTAGAATGTACCGTATTGAGTGTTACTCAGAGTTAACCCAAGCATTGACGAGAAAACAAATATCGCAATCGAAATGACTTGTCGTTGGCGATTAATAACTTCAAGTTAGTTAATAGAGTTAGTTATCACCTAAAAGCTGTCAATGGATCTCTTTAACTAGCAACGTAAGCGTGTCTTGAACAGGACTTGTCAAAGTAGAATGTACCGAATCGAGTATAACACAGATATCAACTATGAATTGACGAATCAAAATGTACCAAATCGAGAGATTTTCTTTGGATGCGTTCCCGGACGGGTAAGAACTTCAAGTTGATTATTAGAGTTAGTTGTCACCTAAAAACTGACAATGGACCTCTTTAATTAGCGACATAAGCGTGTCTCGCAAAAGAACGTGTCCTAGAATAATTAATCAATTCATAAATCTTCAACTCCTCTCTTCGATGTGTTAATTTCTTAATTAAACTCGTAAAGTACATCTGAAGGGGGAGTATCTTCAAAAGATGAAAAACTCTCAAAGTGTTACCAAAAAATTGTTTTATTATATAAACACTTTGAGAGAATTTACAAACGTTTTTTCTTGTCACAACTATGCGCTTCAGAAGTCTTTGTGATGGTAAAAACGGCCTACAGTCATGAAGTGATGCCTTAGTATACTTCAACGGTTCACCTAAATTGTAGATATACTACGGTATATCTGTGTAAGCCTTCTTGAGGGTATCCAATTCAGGAACAGCCTTTCTGAGGATTAGAGATTACTCTTGATGTCCAAACCTATAAGTGCTGGAAATCCCACTAAGGAGATTCATTTCATGAATCGAGTCCTAAAGACGTGGGTCTTTACTTGGAAAACTATCCATAATATTGACAACTGTCCTTCCCGGGATTCGGACGGCTGATGTTCCCGACCAAGATGAATGGAATCAAGACATTCATCAGGAAAACAATCGTAGTGGTCTAATCTTTATGAAAATTCTACAATGATCGATTGGTGGTTACCAGACAGCACCATTGAAGGAACATCAAGGAAGGCCGATACCATCAGGACACTCATCAACATCCACACAACTCAACATGCTCATATCAACATCAGAATGAAAGACAAAGATTAACAACTTTCAAAGAAAGTTCTCTCCAAAGATCTATGTAAAGAAAAAGTTCAAGAATCTTCAAAGATAAGAAGTTAAATACCAATGCAATGCAACGGGAACTACACAAATATGAATAATCAAAGAAAAAGTGAAGAATGAGCATGTTGGAAAAAGCGTTAAGACACCAAACACAAAAGATGTTGATGAATTCAAGGCGACACCATCATATGATCACAAGAACAAAGAACAAGAACATAGGACAAAGAACAAAGACCAAAGTAAAAAAGATAATTATTTTTTGAAGACGTCTAAAGCTATAAAAGTCAAAGATGAAGATGAAAAAGATTATGACGTCAAGCAACCTTTGATGACCAACCCTTAGGGGGAGATTGTTGGGAATATATTTTGTTTATATCAAGTGTCGGTCATTGAGTTTTGCAATAGGTTGCTTTAGTATTATTATTCACATGTTATTATGTTTATTAGTGTTTAAGTATGTTTAAGTCCATGGGCCTTAGGATAATATGTTAGGAAAGCCCATGAGATGGAAGCCCTAGCCAAAGGGTATAAATAATGTGCTAACCCTCCAAGGAGGGTGTTGGTTCTTTCAATACAAAGTTTTCTTCATTTTACACAAGTTCCATCTCTCTCTCTCTAACTTTTTCTCTCTAAGATAATATGTTGTATGTAATCAATATGGTGACCTAACACAAGTAAATAGTATGGTGGATTATACTAGTTTGACAATGATACACAATATATTAAAAATAATCTGGTTGATTCTGGTGCCTTTGTTTGTTTATCTCAGCAAGATTGGCACTACATGCATGGTCATCCAGCAGAACCTGTTTTGAATGTTATAAAATAAAATTTGTAGTTTGATTCTAAAACTGAAAATATTGTTTGTGAAGTTTGTCAAAGGACTAAACAAATTAGAGAACATTTTCTTTTAAGTGATCATGTGTCTTCTGTGTTGGGAGAAGTTGTGCGTTTAAATTTATGGGGTACTTATAGGGTTGTACGTAAAGAAGGTTATAAATATATATATATATTTTTTTAACTATTGTGGATGATTACACAAGGGATGTTTGGGTATACCTTATTAAAAGAAAAGATGAATTACCTTATGTTATATCGGGTTTTTATAATCTGATTGAAAATCAGTTTAATATAACCATTAAAATTTTTAGAAGTGAAAATGGTACTGAGTTTGTAAATATAACTATTAAAAGTTTCTGTGCTAAAAACGATATTACTCATTAGACATATTGTGTTTATACTCCACAACAAAATGATATTCCTGAGAGCAAATGAAGGCATCTTTTGAATGTATTTTAATTGCTACTATCTTATTAACAGATTGTCTACTTCTTGCTAAATGGAAAATCTCCTTATGCATTGATATGAAAAAAGTCTCCTGCTCTTTCTCATTTAAGAGTTTTTGGTTGTCTGTGCTTTGCTACTATTGTTAATAATTTTGGGAAGATTACAAGTAGGTCTAAGAAATGTGTTATGATTGGATATTCTAGTTTTAAAAAAAGATATAGGTTATAGAGTCTTGATAAGCATTAGTTCATCTTTTCTACTTCTGAGTTTCACTTCAAACTCTATACTAACTATGGCGTGGAGACAAATGCTTCTCTGAGTAGAAGCATTGATCTCATACTTCTTCAAGATTTCTTCAAACTTAATCTAATATTCGTGTCTTTTCGTTCCAATGCTTCATTGTATCCTATTACACAAATATAAAACAGTTAAGTACCAAATTCACATAAAATGATATAAAATAAAGTAATAAACATGATATAATGATAATTAAAAAGTGATATTATTTGATGTTAACAAAGCACATGTTTCATCTCTCAATCTATAGCTTCATCTACGATTCTAACAACAATTATTGCTTTTGTTAATAATATCCCAAGTTCATCTTAAAGCTTAATAGAAAAATCACATGTAAGCTTTTCATACTCAGAAATTAAATATCCATAAACATCATATTTTGTCTGTTTTACCATGTACTCTTTCAAGAATCATGATTGTAAAAGTGATAACCAAATTTCAAAAGGACATTGGATCAACTCTACCTCTTACTTTACATCTTATGTCCATATCCATAAGATAAAATAACTTATCTTGATAAGAACAGAGTAACATGAAAACGAAATAAAAAACCTTAAGATATGATCAAAGTTTGTACCGTCTCACTTTTTAATCCCTTGTTTTGGAGGTTGAGAGTCTAATCAAACTTATGATTGGTTATGTTATGACATTTTATTCAATTGATTCTTTAGTGGCACCAAATATTTTGTCGTATGCCTTAGCTTTTTTTTTTTTTTTTTTTTTTTTTTTTTTTTGTGAAACGGTTCTTTCGGAGAAATCCTTGACCAATTCGAAACCCGGTGGGGGAAAACCTTCAACTTAAGCCGCCCGAAGGCACGACACTTAATTTGAAGTAAACCCTGTCTTCTTCAGATTCGAACCCTAGTGGGTTGAAACCTTCATTGAAGGACTTTGAAAGCCTAGTATCAACAGACCCTGTGATCAAAGAGGACTTCCCGGATGGTCACCCATCCGGTACTACTCTCTTAGTGGCACACTTAACAAGTTAAGTGTTTACCACTAGACCACATGGTTGTTGATTATGCCTTAGCTTTTATGTAGTGGTTAGACATCGTTTTAATGAAATATAAGTGTCTTTGGCAGGTGTTTTTTTTTTTTTTTTTTGAAAATTGATTTTCATTGGGGAAATCCAAGTCCAATTTGAAACCCGATGGGGGGAAAACCTTCAACTTAAGCCGCCCGAAGGCACGACACTTAAATTGAAGTAAACCCTGTTTTCTCCAGATTCGAACCCTTGTGAGTTGAAACCTTCATTAAAGGACTTTGAAATCGTACCGACATGGCAGTGGTCCACAAGGGAGGACTTCCCGGTTTGGTCACCCAAACTGGTACTACTCTCCACTAGGCACGCTTAACTGAGTAAGACATGCCCAGTGAACCACAAGCCCATTGGTCTTTGGCAGGTGTTATGGAGACAAAAGTAAAATAAATTGTTCTAAATGAGTAACAAAAAAAAGTTGCTGTTATTTTGTACCTTTTACGAAAGCAAGTATTGTTAGAACTAGTTAGTCGCTTTTTTTTTTTTTTTTTTTTTTTTTTTTTTTTTGTAAGTATAGGCGTAAAATGTTGGTTTGATTGGTTGAAAAACCCTCATTTTGTTTCTTTGTAAGTTTCTAGCACCTTGCTAGTTGTCTTAATATATCTCCGCCGTTTAAAAAAAAATATTGTTAAAACTAGAGATGAAATGTAGATGAAGATGAAAAAGGGGATTATAAAAAAAATTATTCTTGTAAGCCACGTGTATTTTTAAAGATTAAAAACAAATCTTAAATTTAAGTAGCTTAATATTATTATTATTATTATTATTATTATTATTATTATTATTATTAAATAACAAGAACAATCTTTTAATAATCTCGTGTTAAACATACTGGAACGAGTTTGTAACTGCGACTTACAACATATTAGGGTTTTTTGGTTTGTAGATGGGTTTATAATTAGGATTTGGATTTGAATTTAAATTTGGTTTAGGATTATGATTTGGATTTGATTGGGAGAGAGAAAATAATATTAAAAAATATATTAAATATTAAAATATAAATTAAAAGTTATATTTATTAATAATAAGGGGATAATAAAAAATAGATGTGAGGTAAAAAAACATGTGACCTCACATATGTCATAAAACCCTCCACCCCTCTACTTTTCTCCATCCCCTAATATTTACATTACCATCCTAAACCCAACTTTTAAAAAAATCAACCAAACAAATATTTTTAGGTTTATAATCCTAAACCCATCATAAACCCAAAAACCAAACGGGCCCTTAGATTAAGGGGGTGCTTGGCGGGGGGATTAAAGGGGTGGGTAATGGGTAAGACATTCAAAAGGGTCTACCTCACTCAAATTATGATGCTTGGTTATGAAATGCAAAGGTATTAATTACCATGTAGTAGGTAATCAACCATTATAGAGTAAATTGAATGGTAAAGGATTGATTACTCACCCCATTTATTCCTTTGCATTGCCTTTCTCTTTTCTTTTTTTACACTTTGAACCAAGCGGACCCTAAGTTTTATTGACAACGACATTATCATATGTATACTTTAATGACTATCTTTTTCTTTCTTTTTTTTTTTTTAGCAAGACTATATCTTGTCTTCCTTGCCTTTGGAAAATAACAGCAAGAATATAGTTTAATATATAAAATATCTTACCATACGAGTAATAAACTATAAATGTCTCTGAGTCTGTCGGTGATTTGCATTTTGTTGCATTCAGATTCCGTTATCCTGTACGCTCGTGTTTTATGGTTTACTAGCAGGGTACTCGCGCAATGCGACGGCAGATAACCTGTGACTATATTTTGCAGCGAATAAATATTATTCAGTTACATGTTTTTTTAACAATAATTGTACAAAGCGCACTGGCCTATTAACATTGGCCCCATTTTTTTCACAATTACCAAGTAACATTATTATTAATTACTAATGCGTATTTTCTGTTTTTCACAGCCCAATTCACTCATATATATATATATATATATATATATATATATATATATAGGGAAAATGTTAGCTACAATTAATTGTAGCTAGTTGGCTACAATTCTTTTGAAAAAACTTTTAATAATATACAGTTCAGTCCCTGCGGTTAGACCCTGACACATATTTTCCCCCTGTCCCCACCTTTTTTTTCAAAGGAAATGTAGCCAATTGGCTACATTGTGTTGTAGCTATGTTTTCCCCATATATATATATATATATATATATATATATATAAGATTCAGTCCTTAAATTTAACGTGGAGTTATGATGATAGAGTTTTTAGAGTTAGAAACAAGTTGGAGTCGTTTAGTATTTGCATAGAGTACAAGATAGTTAATGCTCGAAATTCAATGCAGCCTTATAATAACTATACAATCATGAAAGGAGATGAAGTGCAAGGGTTGCCCGAATTAATCACATGACATTTAGTATAGACTTAAAAGTCGGTTAGATGAAGTGCAAGGGTTGCGAAAGGTTACAAGAATAATTAATGATTTAACCTAATTCATACCTATATAAACAGGCCAAAATCACATTTAGTATGTATATTTGAAGATAATTCACACATCTTTTAGATCTTTGATTGTTGGTAGCGGTATGTAAATTCTCTTTTGCAATATTTTGAATATGATTCACACATCTTTTAGATCTTTGTAATTATTTTTTTTTTTTTTTTTTTAATTTAGTTATCAGGTACCATGAAAATCACACAAGATCATGCATGCTCAGATAAATGAAACCAAAGATTGGGATACCAAATATTTTCTTTGTTTCTTACATATTTAGGTGATTGTTATAGACAAGCATATATATATATATATATATATATATATATATAGAGAGAGAGAGAGAGAGAGAGAGAGGTTGGTTCATGAGAAAAGTTCATTTTGGTAGAAAAGTGAGAAAAGCCTTATAGATCTCCTCCCCCTCCTCCTCCTCTTTTTCCCTCCTAACTCAAGGGGCCTTATTGTAACATTTTTTACTTTTTAAGGTAAATTTTGTAAATTTGTCCCCATTCCCCTTCCTTTTGGACTTTTTTAGTTGTTTAATGACTTAAAAAAGCATTCGATTCTCTTTATAAAATACATAAATCTTTACAATGTACCAACTAAATGAAAAACATTAAAAACCATAGGATTATTTTCAAAAATCTCAATCACACCAACTAAATGAAAAAAAGTAAAAGAAATACATATGTTTTACAATATACCAAGATACAACATCACAATACTAAACTAAAATTAAAGTGATAACAGACAATACTAAACTAAAATAATGCCAGAAAGCTAACAACTGCAATTGGAGCCAAAATCCTGACAATTAAACCAGTGTTATTCTTCTTTTTGTGGAAGGTGGATTGTTGCTCACAGTTGGGGTAAAGTCTGACAATTTGTAAGTAACGAGTATCAGCTGTTGAGTTTCAGGAAACCCAAATTTAACCAATAAATCACAAGATTATATTTCTTATTTGGAGTGGCACTGATTGTTGAGATAAGCGGTCCAAATGTTCGTTGATTGGGCACGCAGCAAGTCCCTTTTCTAGACCAGAATAGATGAAGGTTATTTGAAGCTTGAACCGTTGCTTGCCTCGAAACAGGACTAAATGAGGCCCCACCTGCTGCCCGTTTTAATACTCATAGGCCGGTAAAAGATTGATATTTTTTATATTTTACCCATTTGACCTGATAAAACAAAGAACACAACTCAAATCGAATGAGTCGTAAGTTTATGGGTCGAAGATTTGCAAGTGCGCGAACAGTTCGACCATTAGCAAGATACCCAACCAGTCCAACTTTTATTCCATCCAGCTTTCCAATCTTTCTTTCGAAAGTATACACGTCAAGAAGAGCCTATTATATGTATGACAAAATAGAACCAAAATGAGTTATCTATACAGGAAAACCAAAATGAACAACGTTGCATTAAATATTGAAGAAAAACTATCCAAATATGCGAAGTGCTTGATTTTACCATCACTTAATAACTAATTTAATTTGCATGATCCAAGTTCCTAACTGTCCATTAAGGAGGTTCAGGCATATTGTCATGCGGCTAGAATTAGCGTTATTGTATAAGAGAAAAAGAGGTAGCAATTTGGACAGATCAAACGGGGTGTTACTACAAGTCACTTCAGTTGTATAGCCAAAATCATGGTCAGGATTCAGTAAAATAAATGGGCTGATCCGGGGTTTTTTTTATCGCTTATGGGTCAAACCTGAAAACGAAAAACGAGAAAAAAGTCAGGAAGTACAAAGTGAGAAGTCGAATACCTGAGTAGGATGTTGTCCTGGTCCATCCCCAACATTAATAACTAGAATGTTAGCGGTCATGGTTGCTCTTCGCACAACACCACTTTCAAAATGTCTCATTACAATTATGTTTGAATACCCTTCAACTGTCCTTATAGTATATGTAAAATAGTAACAATCAAAATGATTCAGATAGAAAATTCAACCCATTTAGTAATATCTGGGAACCCAACCTGACCCATTTCAACCCATACTTAATGATGAGATGTTTAAACTTCTAACCCAGATGTCTCACATTTTTGACACGTTACCTTCTGAGCATAGAAAGAGGCCACTTCTTGCACACATTCTCATGGCATATGTCCTTCTCTGGATACTATGATACAAACGGATGCACTAAAGTACCTCAAACGGATGCACTAAAGTACCTCAAATGGATACACTAGAGTACCTCAAATATGATTCGTACACTTAAATATAAAGTTGCAAATAAAAAAGCTTACAACTTGGGAGTAGTGAGCTTGAGGGTCCTGAAGTTGGAAGGTGGGCTTAAGGACCACTAGTTACATAGACATGCCAACAACAATCATTGAAATGGTGATGTTCAATACAAAGTGGTCATAGCTAGGTTAAGGTAGCTTTCTGGACCCCACCCCTAACTCGTATATAGATGCTATTAAGGTAGACTCCTCACTACAGCTGAATAATCCCTACAGTTCATGGCCAAGAGTTGATATGTTAGGATGCTAGGAGCATCTATCCGGTGTTGATTGACCGACAATGGCAATTAAAATATTTGCAGGCAAATGCAGTTTGTTAAAGGTATTGCCAAAATAAAAGAGTTTGCAAGACTAAGATGACCAGACAAGATACGACCATAAGTTGGTTGCTAGGATTAATAGGGGTCTTAGATCCCATTTGGGGTGGAATTTCTATTAATTAAAACTCTTACTGGAGCTTATTATGAATCCCTAGGGGTAGACTTAGTAAATTACAAGTGAAACTGCAAACTGAAGTACACATACTTAGATTATAACACCCCAAGTGAAAACCAGAATCCAAATCTTAGCTTTCCTATCCTACATAACAGGCCTTATCCGCTAATACAATGGAGCCTAAAAAGACAATACCAATCAAAATCTTTTCTTCAAGTTAAACATTTCGTCTAAATATTATATCCCTCTTGTTACTTTTTTGTACGTACAATAACATTCACAATAGCCTCTCATTGTAGGTGAAACTTTATCAGACATTATAATCCCCATCAACCAAGTAACCTTTTCATGTCACTATTTAATACAAACATCCCAATCACATGTTAAGAGAACTGAATATAAAACCTCTGTAATTACAACATATAAAAAAAAATACCACTTTGAAATAATCTTTAATTCCAAATCAGATTTAACACTCACTTTTATAAAATTTGACAAAACCGACGTTGGCATATATTATATCCTTTGAAGTCCTAACATTTAACGTTCACATATAAAAATACCTACAAACTTTATTAGAAAAGCAACAAAATTGATATCCGAAATTAATCAAATATTTCACCATATAAAAATTATGTAAAAAGACACTAACCTTGCAGGGCCAATTCTCGCGATAAAAATGACAAACAACGCGATCAATGGCTTTGATAGTAGTAAAAAAAATCCTTCTCACTAAAAATCTCGGTATATTCGCCATGTCCCAAGGCTACCCAGCGGGTACGTTTCTCGGCCATTTTATTCATTTGTTGCAACCTGTGTTCTCTCAAAACCTAGATGTCGTCTAAATCTAACTTTTCTAATGCAGCTATTTCATCATCTATTTTGTCCTCTACTGCTTTTGCTACTGTTAACTGTTAGCACGAGTCTTTTATTATTTACTTATTAGTCAACTGTTAGCACAAGTCTCAAATGGATACTATGATACAAACGGATGCACTAAAGTACCTCAAACGGATGCACTAAAGTGCCTCAAACGGATGCACTAAAGTATCTCAAACGGATGCACTAAAGTACCTCCTGATATGCCATTCTTTATGTAATGCACTAAAGTCGCTTCTTCCTATGTAGTTTTTTAGTGTCTGGGATTGCTTAATGAAACTGCTCATTTGATTATGTGCTAGTTTTAAAGATTTTGTGATTACCTAGCTACACTGCGTTTTAATACACTGAATAAACAATCTTTAAAGTGTTTGGGACTGCAAAGTTAAACTTCTTAGTTGATTATTTGTAAGTGAAGTGTGGGATGTTGTGCCTATGTCCCTATGTTTTTCATCTTTACTATGTCCTACTTCAAGCACATACAACACACAACTGTAAGTAATTTTTAGCACATGTATACATGGAAAAAGTAAGTATATAAGAATCTACAAACATTAAAAACATACGGTATCAATATGCGCTCACAAGTTCGAAAACTAGTTATTTCTTATACGAACTTACACATAGGGAATCCAACAAAAGTCAGTCAATATATTTATCAGTCAACAAAAATGAAGGTTAAATGTAGAAGTAGCAGACATACCTTTCATTAGTTCACCCATGAGACTATTAATTGGACGATTATGCATTCTAAGTTTCCTTGTGACTCAATCACGTCCTTCCTTTGCTTCCACATATATAAGAATTTGGCTTCCATCCATGATTTCTTTTGGAAGTCTGATCAACGTACATGAAAAAAATTCAAGAATCAAAGACCAATATCTTCAAGTAACTACTTGACTGTTAAAAGGTACCAAATTATAGTTGGTGTAAGACGACGTAAGAACATATAAAGCATCTTCAGTCCGTATTATAGAAAGTTAGAAACTACTTGACTGTTAAAAGGTACCAAATTATGTTGATGACCATTTCAATAGGCACTAAAGACCTTTATAATTTACTCTTTAAAATGTCATGAGAATCAAATTAATGAATCCACACGGACACTTAACATACTTGATATATCGTGGAAACACGATTAAAAAAATGAATCAATGATGCACTAAACATATACACCAATGCCTTAATATGTCTAATGACACATTACACTAATTATACTCACTGATGTCGTAATGTGTTCATTGATGCACTAAACATACAAACAGATGCCCTAATCATACTTACTGATGCTCTAATATGTTTAACGATGCACTAAGCATATTTTTTATGCAATAATCACACAAATAGATGTCTTAACAAGTCATTCAATGCCCTAATCTTACTAAGTGATGCTGTAACAACTATTCCTGCTACAATAATCATGCTAATTCATGAAACCTTGATGCACTAGTCAAACAAACAAACGCTCTAATCATACTTAATGGATGCCGTAATGTATTACACGATGCTTTAATCATACACACTTGAAGTGCTAACGTTTCATGAGATGCCCTAATCATAAACTCTCGATGCCCTTACCTTTTAATTTCATGCTCTAATCTCACACATTTTATGCCCTAAATTTGTCACTTGTTGCACTAACCATACACTTCGGATGTCTTAATTTTGTAACTAGATGCTCTAATCATTCTAACAACTATTCCATAACATTAATTGCTGATGCATTAATCAAACAAACAAATGATGAAACATGTCACGCGATGCTCTAATAATACACAATGGATGCATTAATTTATCTCACGATGCTCTAATCTAACAAAAATATGTTATAAAATAAAATTCATTATAATCTAATCATCTACACCTGTTTACATATTTTTATACTGATGCACTTATTCATACAAATAAATGCTATAACATATTATTTACTCAGATGCACTAAAATGTAATTTTATACATACAAATTCATTAAATATCATTCCATTCCACAATAACACTAATTATTTTGATAATATTCACAATGATGCACTAAAATAACATAAAAATTTAAAAATATGTAATTGAAAACTTACACTTATGTGGTTCAATTTCACTTTTCTTCTGCTGTAACACGGATGTGCGACGGATGGTCTGGGGTGCGGTGTACATGGTTTAAGCTACTCTAGTGACGGTGGAGATGATGACCGAAATGAGTGTAGTTAGGGTTGTGGATGGGGGAGATGATGACAGCAACGATGACGGTGGAGATGATGATTGTTGATGTTGTTGTGGTCCGGTGGTGATTGATGGCGGTGTGGTGGTTGTGTGGTGGTGACGATGTTGATGGTGAGTTGGAGGAAACTGGAGATGTAGATGGCTGTGTATCTATTGTTTTTGATTAAGATGATGCTCCCCTCTTTTCTTTCTTTTTCTTTTTTCATTTTCTACCTTAAAGTTCTAGCTGTGTTCGCAATCTACCCTGTAACCTTTTTTCTCAGTTTTCTAATTAAATACACTTTTCTCTAGAACCCTACCCTATATATATATATATATATATATATATATATATATATATATATATATATATATATATATATATATATATATATATATATATATATATATATATATATATATATATATGTGTGTGTGTGTGTGTGTGTGTGTGTGTGTGTGTGTGTGTGTGTATTATGTTAATGAATTTTCATATACAAGTAATTTATGTGCGTTTTCTATTGATGTAGCTCACATGTGCGAATTGATTCAAGAAAATGTGCACGGGCATGTATGTAAAGCAATATTTGAATGGTTAAATGATACTTTTTAGCGTGATTAGTTTATGTAAATAGTTGCTTTCGAATGCTCTTTGAGAAATAGTAGAATGAATTTATCGTGTGCAATTGAATCATTAGTGAGAAACCATTAGTGACAAACCGCGCATCGCAAAGTGTTTTCTTTTTCTATATATAAAATTATTAGTGAGAAACCAATATTTACGCCCATTAAATGAGTTTGTCATAATAGCAAAATACAACATATTAAAAATATCACATTGAGTAATGAATAGAAAGGAAAAAATGCATAATTTTGACTTAAATCCGTTTGTAAATTATAATATCAAATAAAAAAGTTGAGTTTTAAACATAAGCAAACCTTGCACTCAATATAATGGAGTACAAAGGTTTTAGGAATTATTAATTCTATACGAATTTTTTTCATATATATATATATATATATATATATATATATATATATATATATATCCGTTCATTTTCGTCAATTTTAAATACATTTTCGTCCTTTTTCATATGTGTTTTTACACTTTCATATTTTTTCATCTGTTTTCATTCATTTTTGTCCATTTTTAAATAATTTTGGCCGTTTTCAGATGTTTATCATACGTTTCTGAATACCATAAGAGATATTATATGATATTCAGAATATCACAAGTAATATTCCGTGATATTCTGAATATCACAAGTGATTTTTTGAATATCACATGTGATATTCTTTGATTTTCTGAATATCGCAAGTGATATTCTAAGTACCACAAATGATATTCTTAATATCATAAATGCTATTCTGTGATACTCAGAAAATCACAAGTGATATTCTGAATATCACAAGTGATTTTCAACTAATGTTTTGTAAGTGAATATCACAAGTGATATTCTGAATATCATAAGTGATTTTCTGAATATCATAAGTGATTTTCAACTAATGTTTTGTAACATGAAAATCTCAATTGATATTCGGAAAACCAAAAGAGATAGATATTCAGAAAATCACAAGTGATATTTGATGGGGCGAAAAATGATCCGTTTTTAGGGGGTCATTTAAGCCGGAATTTGAATTTATTTGATCAAATATTGCCCTAAATCGTTCCTTTTGTGATTTTAGGTACTTTTGGAGTGAATTCTGGAAAAGGAAGCATTTTGGACGTTTTTGGAGCATAAAAGTGAAGAAAACGGCAAAGTCTTAATTTTCCTTGCTGGTAACAGTACCTGACGGCGTCAAGAGCATTTTGATGACGGCGTCAAGAACAAAAATGGTGACGGTCCAGTGGAAATGTGACAGCGTCAAAGCATGGCCGTCAAGAGTAAAAGTGGTGACGGCCCAGAACAACATTACACATGACGGCGTTAGATCTGGATCTAGCCAATCCGAGAATATCATGGGCAGCGGGTTGACGGTGTCAGAAATTTCTTCTTGACGCCGTCACCTTAGAAAATCTATATATAGTGTTTGTAATTTTCATTCAAAAAGGAGAGGACAATATTAGGGACGACTTGAATAAACCCTAGCTCGACTTTTACAGTATTTTCAAGGGTTTTCACCCCTTGAAACCTTTCATGTTCAATTAAGATAAGTATCCTTTCAATTCATTCAATATGTCTATGTGTTGTTTGAATATATCTTACGCTTGTCTTGATTTTAACATGTTAGGCTAGATTTCTTGTGTGTTTGCTTAAATGTAATGAAACCTAGATGTTAATTATAGGTTGATTGCTTATTTATAGTTGTAATGGATGAATGATTTCAATGTTAGGCTTAAGAAAACTGGCAGACTTTCATAGTGTAACTTGCTTGAACGTCTTAAGAAACATGAACCAATGCATACTAAGATTTTTATGGTTGTATTTAATGCATGAGCGAATTCTAGTGATCCCATGTTAGGAGCTTCTTGCAGGCTCGACATAGGAGTGAAGTAGGAGCTTATAGAGTTGGGGAAGTACGTACGTCACCCCACGAATGGTATTAAGGAATATAACCCGTCATCCACGCAACTGTAACAAACTATCAACTTGTAAAAGATATCTAGGGAGTAATGAAATCTTAGTAAACACAATTTTCCCATTTATTGTTCACTCCACATTAGTAATTAGTTTTATTTTCATTTTTGTTATTTTATTTTGATTGCATCTTAGTTATTGGGTTAGTTGATTAGCAACTAATTCCGCCCACTCCTCTAAAACCCGAGATTTTTACTTGCTTTTCATAAAATATAAAAATACAAAAAGAATAATCCCTCACCTCTAGACCTAGTTTTTAGGTTTTCTAATCCTAGCGACACTATTCCTGAGTTGAACGATCAATCCCCCGGTACTTGTCACTATACTATACTACAACGATCAGGTACACTGCCTGGTGGGGGTTGTAAGCTTCTCGAGATCCCTCGAGAGGTAAAGCCTGGTGCAATTCCCACGCATCAAGTTTTTGGCGATGCAGCCCAGGGAATAGTTATTGTCTAGGTTAGAATTTCTTTTTATTAGGTCTACTTGCTAGATTCCTTTCTAGTAAGATTTTATTTTTATTTTTAGGTTTTGTTTAGTCTATCTATTTCTTCGTGTCTTTGTTCGTAACCTTTACCATCCGACATCATGGAAGGTGGTAACATCTTTGAACCCATCAACCCACCACAACAAGACCACCCACAAAACCCACAACTAGCAAACCAACCTCTTAGGCCCCGAACCCTAGGAGAGTATTCTCGACCTAGCCACCAAGGCTATCGAAACACTATTGAGCTCACCCAAGGAGCCAATGTGTCTCCCTTGCGATCCGACACCATCTGGTTGGTGCAAAGCGGATGTGCATTCCATGGACTTCGTTCCGAAGATCCTAATCAACATCTCAAGGATTTCCTTAAAATCGTAGATTCTATAGACCTTGATGTTACAACTAGAGAGTCGACCCGATTACGCCTATTCCAATTCTCTCTACGTGATCAAGCTAGTCAATGACTTGAACGTTTACCCGCGGGATCCATCACCTCATGGGATGATCTCACCACTCGTTTCCTTGCTTAATTTTTTCCACCGGGGAGAACTACCAAGCTTAGAAATGATATCTTGATGTTCCAACAACGTCAAGGTGAAACTCTATATGAAGCATGGACTTGTTTCAAGGACTTACTCCAAAAAGTCCCTCATCATGGCATAGATCTTTGGCTCCAAGTCCAAATCTTCTATAACCATATCGATCTCTCCACAAGGCGAACCATTGACCAATCGGCCGGTGGTAAGCTACGTGATCTAAGTGCGGAAGAATCATGGGAACTCATAGAAGATCTTGCTCTCTATGACAACGAAAGTTGGAATGATCCCCGTGTTGACATAAATAATGCCTAAAAACATTATTAACATATTATCAATATCTCTATGTTTTGATTATTACAAAATATAAACTCATAGAACTAAAACTTGTGACATAAACAAGTATTTAGTGATTAACATTCTCTTTACATCCAAATTACTTAAGGTATGAATAAACAAAGTGTTTGGTGCAATTTATTATCAAAGGGAAATTCAATACTAAATATATGAATTCAAATTTTTAAGCAAAATCAGTTAGTTTTTCACCAAATAAATTTTCCCCACTAAAAGACAATAATTCTGGCCGTTACAGCTGGGCAGCCCCCTTAATTATAAGGGGCGGTACCCTTAATTTTAAGGGGGGGCGGCCATGATTTAAGGGGACCGGCACGCTCCTGTTGTCAGATTTTGTTGCCTATAAATACCACCTTAAATCTGAAATTTTTCTCACCTTTTGCACTCCAAAACTTTCTGTTCTAGATCTCCATTTCCATTCTCTTAATCCCTCAAGACAAGAAGTATTACAACTTGTTGTGACCTCCACATCTAAGTTGTTAGAGCATCATCATTGTATTTATCTCTTTGTGAAATTAGTTGTGAATATTTGATAGAAGATAGTTTAGCTAGGTATATATATAGTGTGATTGGTTAGTAGATAGTTGTAAAGAAGAAGAGTTAGGAAGTAGATTGATGTGAAGAAAATTGATGTGAAAAAGATTGGTGTTTAGTAACTAGGTGTGAAGTAGTGTTGTGATTAAGTAGTGACTAGGTGTGAAGAAGTTGTGACGTAGTTCTGGTGTGTAAGGTTTTCTCCGTCATAAGGGAGCTTGTTGACATAGTGAAGAAAACTCTCGAGTTAGGTGCTCGGGGAGTGGAGTAGGGCAAGGAAGGTGACCTTGTAGCCGAACCACTATAAATCTCTTGTCTCGCGGTTCGATCTTTCCATCTCTCGTTTATTTCTTTACTTACATTATTATTGCTTTATTGTACATATATATTGTTGTTCATATTGTGCAAGACTTGATATCACATACTATTGAATCTAAATTTTTGAAAACAAAGAAAACTTTCAAACAATCTTTTGTAACAAATTAAAAAGACGTAAAACTATTCAACCCTCCCCCCCCCCCCCTTCTAGTTTTCCACAATTTGTATCAAGAGCCACGTCTAGCAAAAATTTTTAAAATATATTGTATTTTAAAACTTGTAACAATCTATGGAATCTTTAAAATATTTAGAAGAGCAATCTATGCAAAGATCACCACTATTTGAAAGTGATGGATTTTTATATTGGAAAAATAGATTCGAAACCTATGTGAAATCAAAAGATCTTGATCTTTGGCATGTCATTACCTTTGGTGATTTTCCCCCTATTCAATATAATGTTGAAACTAAAATAGATGAAATTGTATCTTTTGAAAAACAAAATGATGATTTGAAAAATAAACTAGCAAAAAATAATGAGGCTAAAATGGTTATTTATAATGCGTTACCACACAAAAAATATGAAAGAATTTTTATGTGTAAAACCGCAAAAGAAATTTGGGATTCTTTACTAATTACTCACCAAGGTAATAGTCAAGTTAAAGAAAACAAAATAGATCTTCTTGTACAACAATATGAACAATTTACGATTCCGGAAGAGGAATTAATTGATAATGCCTTTTCTAAATTTAACACTATTATCACAAGTTTAAAAGCACTTGATGAGACATTTTCTAGTAAGAATTGTGTTAGGAAATTTCATAGGGCATTGCATCCGAAATGTCCAGCTAAGGTCACGGCTATTGAAAAATCAAAGAATTTGATGACGTTGTCACTAGATGAACTAATTGGCAACTTGAAGGTCCATGAAGAAATTATAAGAAGAGATTCGGAAACGGTCAAAGTCAAGAAAGAACAAACCAAATCCATTGCTCTAAAAGCCAAAAAGGAACCTAGTGACGATGATGATTCAAGTGATGAGAGTGAAGACGCAGAATATGCAATGGCCGTAAGAGAATTCAAGAAATTCTTCAAGAGACGAGGAAGATTCACCAGATCACCATTAGATGAAAGAAAACCATTCCAAAGAAATAGAAGTGATAACAACGGGAAAAGAAAGTGCTTTAGATGTGGAAGTCCAAATCATCTCATTGGAGAATGTCTAAAGCCGCCGGGTTATGAAAATCAAGGCACTTTTGTTAGTGGAACATGGAGTGATAGTGACAAAGAAGAAGTGGAAAAACCAAGAGACGAAAAGTGTTTTATGGCAAAAAGAACCGACGAAATATGTTTAGGAATTGACTTGCAGCCTGACGAATGGATCAAGGATAGCGGATGTTCGAGGCACATGACGGGGAATCACAAGCTATTCTCTACATACAAGGCATACAATGGAGGTAACGTTATTTTCAGTAGTGACTTACGTGGAAAAATCATTGGCAAAGGTACGATTTCTCAAGACTCACTCACTATTGAAAATGTAGAGCATGTAGATAATTTAACATATAACTTGCTTAGTATAGGATAAATATGCGATAATAAATGTAGAGTTACCTTTACCGAAGAGGATAGCGAAATAGTTAAGAATGAAAACATTATAGGTAGAGGAATTAGGAAAGGAGGCATATATGTTATGAAACTAGTAAACAAACCTGATGATAGGATATGCCTAACGACCCTAGACGAAAACTCCACATTGTGGCATAGGAGATTAGGATACGCTAACATGCAACAAATACAATCTTTGGCCTCTAAAGAACTAGTTAGAAACTTGCCTAATCTAAAATATGACAAGCATTTTTGTGATGCATGTAAAATTGGAAAACAAGTTCATGCTAGTCACAAAGCTAAGAATATAGTATCCATTACTAGGTGCCTAGAACTATTACATATGGATCTTTTTGGTCCATCCGCTGTGCAGAGCTATGGAGGAAACGAATATACCTTAGTAATAGTAGATGACTACTCACGATACACGTGGACTAGGTTTTTAAGTGACAAGACCCAAGCCTTTGAAAAATTCAAAATATTTAGTAAAATGATTCAAAATAAATTAGGATGCACAATAGTAGCCATTAGGACGGACCATGGTCGGGAATTTGACAACGAAGTACAATTCGGAAAATATTGTGATTTAAATAGAATTTCTCACAATTTATCCGCTCCTCGTACTCCTCAATCAAATGGCGTAGTAGAAAGAAAAAATAGGACAATACAAGAAATGAGTAGAACAATGTTAAATGAACAATCCATCCCACAAAAATTTTGGTGTCACGCTGTAGATACATCAACATATATTATTAATAGAGTATCAATTAGGAGGATTTTAGGAAAAACTCCTTATGAGTTACTAAGAGGTAGAAAACCAAACTTAAGCTATTTTAGGGTATTTAGAAGTAAATGTTACATTCTAAACACTAAGGATTACCTCACTAAGTTTGATCCAAAATCATATGAAGGAATATTTTTAGGATACTCACAAAATAGTAAAGCATATATAATACTTAACAAACACTCACTAAATGTAACATTTGATGAAACACCACCACCTCCTAAAACTTTACCTTTAGAAGATGATGACTTAGTCGAAGATGAAGCTATTGAGGTTAGTAAAACAAAACCCATAGGAAATGATAATGAAGATATTAACTTAGGAAATAACGAAATTGTAAATGTTAAAGAATCTAGATCACATCCATTAGATAATATAATAGGACATCTTAACCAAAGAACCCTTAGGTCACAAGCCCAAGATAAAAATAATTTCTTTTGTTTCCTCTCAGCAATAGAACCTAAGAATATTAATGAGGCTCTAAAAGATGAAAGTTGGGTTATAGCTATGGAAGAAGAATTAAATCAATTTAAGGCAAATGATGTTTGGGAATTAGTCCCAAATCCAATGAATATGACTATCATAGGAACTAAATGGGTATATAGGAATAAGTTAGATGAAAATGGAATAGTTACTAGGAATAAAGCTAGGTTAGTTGCCCAAGGTTATAATCAACAAGAAGGAATTGATTATGACGAAACTTATGCCCCCGTAGCTAGACTAGAATCTATTAGGATATTACTTGCCTATGCATGCGCCCTAGATTTTAAGTTATTCCAAATGGACGTGAAAAGTGCATTCTTTAACGGTTTTATCAATGAGGAGGTATATGTGGCACAACCTCCAGGATTCATTGACTTCGCAAAACCTGATTATGTTTATAAGTTAAAGAAAGCTTTGTATGGACTGAAACAAGCTCCCAAAGCTTGGTATGATCGATTAAAAGCTTTCCTTATTAAACATGATTATTCCATGGGAATGGTAGCTAACACTCTTTTCACTAAAAGGAAAGACCCAAATCTCATCATTGTTCAAATATATGTTGATGACATTATATTTGGATTGACTTGTCAAGACATGTGTGATGAATTTTCCAAAATCATGCATGATGAGTTTGAGATGAGTATGATGGGTGAACTTAACTTCTTCCTAGGATTACAAATAAAACAATTAGAATATGGAATATTCTTTAACCAATCTAAGTACATTAAGGAAATGCTTAAGAAATTTGGCCTAGAAGACTCAAAACCCATGAAAACTCCCATGTCTACGGAAGTGAAACTCACAAAGGATGATGAAGGTGAGTCCGTAGATAACACCAAGTATAGAGGAATAATAGGTAGTTTACTATACTTGACGGCAAGTAGACCCGATATCATGTTTAGTGTTTGCCTTTGTGCCCGTTTTCAAGAGGATCCTAAAACCTCTCACCTAGAAGCGGTTAAGCGTATCTTCCGATACATTAAAGGGACTATACACTTAGGATTATGGTATCCTAAGGGATCCGGCATAGAAACCATCGTCTATGCGGATTCGGATCATGCGGGAGACTACGTAGATAGAAAAAGCACTAGCGGTATTTGCATGTTTATGGGATGTTGTCTAACATCTTGGTTTTCGAAGAAGCAAACCGCTCTTGCTATTTCTACCACCGAAGCCGAATATGTAAGCGCTGGAAAGGCATGTCAACAAGCACTATGGATGAAACAAGCTCTTATAGACTATGGCATTAGGTTAGAAAACGTTCCCATTATGTGCGATAACAAATGTGCGATAGATTTAAGTAAAAATCCGGTGCAACACTCTAGGACTAAACATATAGAAATACGCCACCACTTTCTTAGGGATAATGTACAAAAAGGGAATATATCCATAGAAAAGGTTGCATCGGAAGATAACATTGCGGATGTATTCACTAAACCCCTTAAGCGTGAATTATTCAATCACTTGCGTTTTGGATTAGGAATGATGGAACAAGTTGACTAAATTCTATTGCATTTAGACAATTTTTTTTAATTTGCATAAGATTTACTTTTCTTCCACTTCTCCATTTCTGAGTCTAGGAATCTATTTCGCACAAAATTAAAGATTGGGAAATATTATTTTCTTTGCATATATTCTTTTGTTAAACCCAATTTTATTCTCACATCTAGGAAATTACATGCACATCATTTTTCTTGCATTGTTGACTAATGCTAAAAATATTTTTCCAAAATCATGCATAAACTCTCACATAAATTGTCAAGGTATATAATCTAATATATATCTTTGACATTCATGATCGAGCAAAAACCGAATCAAGGAGATTTTGGATTGTTTCTTAAGATTTTTTTTTTTTTTTTTTTTTTTTTTTTTTTTTTTTTTTTTGCATTTAGAAGTCGAAACAATCACAACGCCGCATTTGTTGCATATAGGCACACACTAGGACAAAATCACTCATAACATTGTTATCTTGTTTCATCATTAGATTTTTGACTCACTAGTTGCCTTTGCCTTTGATCTAAGATAGTTGCCTTAGGAAGTTTAAGTGCTCTTGCCTTTATTTGTCTCCTTTAGCTTATTATTTGTTGCTTATTTGCCCTTTTGCTTAAGTGTTTTTACATGCATGTTACATCTTGATTAGATTAGATGCTATATTGCCTAAATGAATTGAACTTGCTTGAATCCAAATCCAAAAACACAACCTTTCTGCAAATTTTCTGCCAAAAACCCAATTCTGACAATCTGGGAATCATCAGATGGGCGGCCCCCTCGCCCCTAATTAAGGGGACCGGCCATCTGCTGGTCGGGTTTACAGATTCTTTTCTGCTTTTTAGCCCATTTCAACCTACATTTCCCAATTTTCACCAACATATTTTGTCCTAATCTCCCAAACAAACTTTATCCATCCATAAACACACAAATCTTACACTATAAATATCCCCAATCTTCAACACTCTCCATTCATCCCTTCATAACTTCTCCAAACAAACCAAAACCAAAAGCCTCAAGGCTAGCAAGGATGACGGAAAAACCCGTTTGGCGAAGAAAAAACCCTCGAAACAAATCCATCATAACCAATGAAGTTGGAAATCACTCAACACCTCCAACCACTTACTTCCCAAACTTTACACCAAATCCACAAGGACATTCATTTGATCCTCTTTACAAACCATACAACATTGGCCAAACATCTTCCTTCATGCCAAACTACACATCTCATCCTCCAACGACTTATAATGATCCATACAAGTTTGATCAACCATCAAACTACAACTCCAACTACACAAACCCAATTCATCCATATCAACACAATGACTCTCTCCACATTGCCACGGAAAAGCAAAAGTTCCGTGATGAAATAACCCAAATCCATGATTTAGTGATCTCCTTGCTATGCATCTTGCTCAACGCAACAAAGGGCAACCTCCATCATCACCCTATAACAATTGCCTACCCCACTCTCTCAACTTGGATCAAGTTACAAACCACACTAACTATTGCCCTTGTTGCATCTTTCTTCAAAAACAAATTCTATACTTGAGTGAAGATATTTCTTGGATTGAATATCTCCTCACTCGTCCTCATCCAATACCACCCTTAACTCGATACAACATCGTAAGATCCACCTCTTCCGCTCCATACCCCACTCCATATCCCTCTCCATCTAACAACTAAGCTCTATGCTTATGTTCCCCTTCAAGCAAATAAAACAATCAACCATGGGTTGCAAGCAAGTTCAAGTGCTCTCTTGGACAATATAAGACTATGTCTCTTTTTTTTTATTGTAATCAATATGCTTCAAGCATATTGAATGTTGTAATGCTAAACATTTCTATGATGCTTGAATGAATCTATTTTTATTTGCATAATTGTTGCTTTGCATGTATATGTGTCTTGTTCTCTTCACATATTTTTTTGTAGGCAAGATTTCCATAGCTCGTTCCCTTGGTGCTCTCAAATGAGGGGAGCATACATTAAGGGGGAGCATTCTACCCGTTTAACCTTCTTCCATGAAGCTTACTCGGCTTAACCTTTTTGATTTTACAAAAAGGGGGAGAAGAGAAGTGTAAACTCTAAAATACTTGTCTAAAAACAAATTTTAGATCTGTTGAGTTTAAGGTTTTGTAATAATCAAAAAGGGGGAGATTGTTGACATAAATAATGCCTAAAAACATTATTAACATATTATCAATATCTCTATGTTTTGATTATTACAAAATATAAACTCATAGAACTAAAACTTGTGACATAAACAAGTATTTAGTGATTAACATTCTCTTTACATCCAAATCACTTAAGGTATGAATAAACAAAGTGTTTAGTGCAATTTATGATCAAAAGGAAATTTAATTAAGTATTACAAAGTTTATTTAATTATATAAACATATTATATATTTTTGAAAAACACTTTTGGTAATAAAGAAAAATGTTTTATTCATACTAAACATATGAATTCAAATTTTTAACCAAAATCAGTTAGTTTTTCACCAAATAAACTTTTCCCACTAAAAGACAATAATTTTGGCCGTTACAGCTGGGCGGCCCCCTTAATTATAAGGGGCGGTCCCCTTAATTTTAAGGGGGCCGGCCATGATTTAAGGGGACCGGCACGCTCCTGTTGTCAGATTTTGTTGCCTATAAAAACCACCTTAAATCTGGAATTTTTTTCACCTTTTGCACTCCAAAACTTTCTGTTCTAGATCTCCATTTTCATTCTCTTAATCCTTTGATCATACATTTTAAAATCTTTGTTTCAAAATGATCCAAACATTATTCTTTCAAGTGCAAGAGAAGAATACTTCTATCCCTCAAGACAAGAAGTATTACAACTTGTTGTGACCTCCACATCTAAGTTGTTAGAGCATCATCATTGTATTTATCTCTTTGTGAAATTAGTAGTGAATATTTGATAGAAGATAGTTTAGCTAGATATATATATATATATAGTGTGATTGGTTAGTAGATAGTTGTGAAGAAGAAGAGTTAGGAAGTAGGTTGATGTGAAGAAAATTGATGTGAAGAAGATTGGTGTGTAGTAACTAGGTGTGAAGTAGTGACTAGGTGTGAAGAAGTTGTGTAGAAGGTGTGAATAAGTTGTGACGTAGTTGTGGTGTGTAAATTGGTGCGTAAGGTTTTCTCCGCCATAAGGGAACTTGTTGACACAGTGAAGAAAACTCTCGAGTTAGGTGCTCGGGGAGTGGAGTAGGGCAAGGAAGGTGAACTTGTAGCCGAACCACTATAAATCTCTTGTCTCGCGGTTCGATCTTTCCATCTCTCGTTTATTTCTTTACTTACATTATTATTGCTTTATTGTACATATATATTGTTGTTTATATTGTGCAAGAGTTGATATCACATAATATTGAATCTAAATTTTTAAAAACAAAGAAAACTTTCAAACAATCTTTTGTAACAAATTAAAAAGACGTAAAACTATTCAACCCCCCTTCTAGTTTTCCACACCCCGTGATTTGAACAAAACGGTCAAGGCAATATCTTTGCCTTCGAACAATTCTAGCACTCCCGACCGTAGGATCATGGAACTTGAGGACCAAGTCAAGTTTCTCATGAAATCTTACGAAGCTCCTAAGCCTTCAAACCAGGTGAGCAAAATCGCTTCTTCGTGTAAATTGTATAATGGCCCTCATGAAACTCATAACTGCATGGAGCTTCCAAAACGGGCTTATAGTGAATTCACATCGTCACACGTTGGTCGAGGTCCTCGAAACTTTGACGAGGCCTATGAGGCATGGAAGGATAAACCTAATTTCAGAGGATACCAAACTTGGAGCGTGTCCTTCAATGATTCCTCTCCACTCGAATGGTCCGAGCATTTTCCATCTCAGAGCACTCCTAGGCAAAGCCACGAAGATGCCTTGCGAAATTTCATTCTATCTCAAGAATTATAGCTCTCTACGCTCAAGACTAAAATTAGACAACAGCAAGCCGATATGAATAACAGGATTCGTAATCTGTTAACTGCTATTAAAGAGCACACTGTTAATAAACCGATTCAGGCTGAAGAGGTCAAATCTGTTACCGTCATGAATCAGCCAACCTCTCCTGTGAAAATAAAAAGTCCTAGTAAGCTCTTTAAACATCTGTCACCAAAGGCAAAAGACGTGAGGGACCCTGTTAACCCCCTAGGACCAATCCATTTTGTGAATACTATCACCACGATATCTACTCCTACACCTGATCCGAGCCAACAACCAACTAGAAATAAGAGTAGTGAAGTTAACGATGAAACCTCAGAACTACACCACGAATTGCCCAAGTACCCTGCCAACTCATTCGAGGACTTCGTCACACAAGAATCAAGCAAATTGGATAAAGAGAAAGAGAGACTAATAGTGCATACAAAGAATCCAGCAATTTTAGGTCAATCTATTATAGAGGAACCCGAGAAAAATTTGGTGGATATGACTAAAAGGAGTAGTGATAGGATTGAGGGAAGCAACTCTAAAGTCTTCAAGATTTCCTGCACTACTAGGAAGAAGCTCTTAACTGATACTCATATAGATCATAACCTCCTTGTCAACATAATCCCCCTTTCCCTTTTCAACGAAGCCTTCCTTGAACGCACATTGCATGATGGAATCAATAACAACGGGGTAATAAAAGATTTATCAGTTATGATTGGGAAATTTGTCTATAACATCGACCTCACCGTGGTCGATGAAATAGACCCTATCATTAATCTAAAATTAACCAACCTTGTTTTCGGGAAACCATTTGTCAATGAATCAGGAGTAATCCTTGATGAGAAGGATGGTAGTGCATTATTCACCAATGGCGTCCAAAAGGTAATTTTTCGGAAGGGCAATGAGGAGGTGTACGAGTACCGTCCATCACTAGAAGGGAATCTATATGGATCAAGGGATGGAGGATCGGGGAGGATAAAGCGGCGTGATCCGAATAACCTCAAAATCTCCTGCATGATCGATCATAAGTATTTCGATAATGTCTACATTAACGTATTCCTACCTAAGAATTTTATGTCCCTATTCCACTATAACAATATCTGTAGATGGGGAATGATTTATAAGGAAGAAAACGTTGTTGGAAGAGATCATGAAATCCAGGTATTCATAGGAAATATGGCATTCACAATGGAATTTACGATTGTGGACAACATCAAAGACCATGTCGACCTAAGGTTGATACAAGTTGTTTTCGGAGCACCCTTTTGTGAAATCACTAATTTAATGGTTGATGACCGGAACGGAATCATGACCTTCGCTGATGGAATTAGGAGGGTGTCATACCAAACACCATACAAGAGAAGGGATCTCAAAGGAATCGATTGTGACGAGCTTGATAAGCTAAGTTCCCAACTTATCCTATGTGATGAGGATGTTCGGAGATGATGTAAGAACACTTCTGATTTATCATGTAGATTCTTTAAGGATGTTAGTAAACTTGGGTCCAAGTATCGGTAATATGTCTTTGAGTTTGAAGACCCAAGATACCTGCACTATGAAAGCGATACCGAGATAGGAGATGACCTAGAGAGTGAGACCAACGATGAGGTTACATAGTAGCCCATGACCTTGAGTCTAGCTACAAGACTTGTAAATAAAGAAAAACGCTTCTTGGGAGGCAACCCATGATTTGTGTGATTTTTATTTTGTTTGATTGTTACTTGTTTCCGTATGCATGCTTTATTTTTATTGTTGGTAGATCATGTTTTAAACTAAAATGGTGAAAATACTTTATTTTGTCGTTTGGCTTTGTCTTAACTTCATCCAAAGGTATTTCGCAAAAGATAAGTGTAAGGGGAAACCCCAAATATGTTTTTAAGAAACAAAATTGATCATGATTCTCCACAATATTAAATGAACATGTATATTCGTATTTGTTAGAGTCAAATGCTTGTATCGAGTCATAATGATGTTTTGCAGGATTTTCCAGGAAGTAAGACATAAGTTTTCCAAAAATTTTCCGGAAACTTAATGTAAGGATTTCTGTAGGTCACTTCTGACGGCGTCAGGAAGAAATTCCTGACGGCATCATGTGTAAAATTCTGGAAATTTTGCTAGTTTTGTTTTTCTAACTTTTGTTGAATTTTTAGTTTTATAAACTCTAGGAAATCTGCAAACACTCATTCCACAAGCATTATATCTTACTTTGTTTTCTAGGATTTATTAGTATATATAGATTGCCGCCGATTTTATGCGAGGTTGCCTTGTTTGTTTTCTCAGGTTTAACAGGTTATGTATAACAAGAACATGATTTATATTCTGGAAGGGAAGCTTTGATTGTTCATTTTCTTGGAGGAAGATCTAACCTTGTTACCATACTATCCACACCGAACGAATCAGGGGAGTATTTGATTTCATTCTTTTACCTATTTCACTTTTACATTCTTTAATTGAACATTGGGGACAATGTTCATCCTAAGTGTAAGGGGAGGGTAAAAATGATGATACCTTATAGGATACACTTTCACTTGAGTTTGTTTGTTTGATGGTAGGTGTGTAATAAAACTATGAGAAATACTTGTTAGTGTAATTTTAGCGCCAAATTTAAAATTTTTTACAACATTTAGGAGTGAAACTTTAGCCTTAGCAAGCGTCTCATGGATAAGAGTCGTATGACTAGCACAAAACCGTACCATTCAGTAAAATTTTCCACCCAAATATGTGAGGTTCGCCTTTACGCTCCGTTCTCGAGTTAGTTTTTAAAAGGAAAGGAAAGGAAATGATAGGAAATTGAAATTTTATTGTGTTCTCGAGTTTTTTTTGGACAGAAAGGAAAGGAAACAGGAAGGAAATGATAGGAAAATTCTAGTGATTTTCCTATAAGAATTTTCCGCCCAAATATGGGCGGATTTGGACGGAAAGTATTTTACACTCGCACTATTTAGTATATAATGACCAATATAACTTTCAATATTTACTCATATTCGACTCTTATGATAAAATGAACATATCTAAAAGTGCATAAATGTAATTATGTCTCTTTTTCTTTCTTTTCTTCCCAACTCGAGAACACAACATTATTTCATTTTCTTTCCTTTCATTTCAACTCAAGAACACGAAATATAAAATCAACTTTCTTTCCTTTCCTTTTCATTTCTTTTCTCTTCTTTTCACATCATTTCTATTCCCACCTAGAAAAACTCGAGAACGCAGCATTAGATTTGATAGAAAAAGCATTTACTATTAGTGCTTATGAGTGTACCGGTAGCATTTAGATTCTAGAACTTGCATTAGTGATGCATCCCGAGACCGCTAGTGAGACTACATTCGTGTAGTAGGATTTACTACATGATAAGAGGCATTAGGATCACCCTTGTGTTAAACCCGTATCATAATTACTTGACCATTTAAGTCATATTACTTGGCTAGTTCAGTCAATTAATTTTTCCCACACCTTAGCGTTGTACTCATTTTTAGTACACAAAACCCCTAGTACACCCCTCCGAGCCTATCTTTTCATTTCTAACTTTAAGCATCTTACTTAAAGGAAGAATTTGTTACACCTCACTTAAATGTACACCCAAATCGCCTTAGCCTTCCGTGTATGCACTCATCTTCAGTGCATTATTGTTATTTGTTTAAACCCTTAGTTAATTATCTAATTGATTACATGGTTGCTAAGTCGAGTCATATCCTCGTATATATTGTTTTGGGACGATTGGGACTAATGGGTAAAGTACTAATGTTATGGAGTAATGGGGAAGAACATCATATTATTACCCCCGTATGTGCGTTAATCTTAAAAAGTACTCCAAGTGTTTTGCTTATCTTAATTCGAGTCATTAGATTAGTTTATTGTAAAGTATGTAAAAATTCAAGTGTAAGGGGAATGTTCATTCCCTATGATGTATTATTTTGGATGGTAGGGTAAGAGTGTATGCAAAAAAAAAAAAATGAAAAAAAAAAGAAGAGAAAATATATATATATATATATATATATATATATATATATATATATATATATATATATATATATATATATATATATATATATATATATATATATATATATATATATATATAGAAAAAGAAAAGAGAAAAACATACGGACTACCATCTTGTTTCATTCTATGTTTGTTTTATGTTTTTGTTATTTTTCATTTATTAGCTTAAGTCGAGTCTAGTCTTGGCAGCAACGCCATATTGTACATGTAATTAACCAAGATGATTAACTCGCCACCAGTAAAGATTGCCTTTATCCAACAAAACTGTGTATTCCATATCCCTACACCTAACGTTATAACCCTTTTAAAAGACCTCTTTGATAGTTTATCCTAGGTGCTTACGCCATGTGTTGGAGGTTTGATCCTTTCCCAAGCCTATGGTAATCTATTTTGCTATGACAGGTAGTGAGAGATATTTTCCATTTCCATACTGTGATATATACTTTATTACACCCGAGAGATGTGAGTATCTAAACACTATTTGTGAGGTGCTAGTGTATGACCTCCGTGCTTGTCTTTGGTCTTTAGTGGAATGATTATTTGTTGTAATTACTTTTATATTAGTGTTAAATGACCCCTAACTTGCATTTTGATTAGAATAAAAGCGCATTTGCTTGAGGACAAGCAAATCTCAAGTGTAAGGGTATATAATGATGCGAAAAATGATCCGTTTTTAGGGGGTCATTTAAGCCGGAATTTGAATTTATTTGATCAAATATTGCCCTAAATCGTCCCTTTTGTGATTTTAGGTACTTTTGGAGTGAATTCTGGAAAAGGAAGCATTTTGGACGTTTTTGGAGCATAAAAGTGAAGAAAACGGCAAAGTCTTAATTTTCCTTGCTGGGAACAGTACCTGACGGCGTCAAGAGCAAAAATGGTGACGGTCCAGTGGAAATGTGACGGCGTCAAAGCATGGCCGTCAAGAGTAAAAGTGGTGACAGCCCAGAACAACATTACACATGACGGCGTCTGATCTTGATCTAGGCAGTCCGAGAATATCATGGGCGGCGGGTTGACGGCGTCAGAAATTTCTTCTTGACGCCGTCACCTTAGAAAATCTATATATAGTCTTTGTAATTTTCATTCAAAAAGGAGAGGACAATATTAGGGACGACTTGAATAAACCCTAGCTCGACTTTTACAGTATTTTCAAGGGTTTTCACCCCTTGAAACCTTTCATGTTCAATTAAGATAAGTATCCTTTCAATTCATTCAATATGTCTATGTGTTGTTTGAATATATCTTACGCTTGTCTTGATTTTAACATGCTAGGCTAGATCTCTTGTGTGTTTGCTTAGATGTAATGAAACCTAGATGTTGATTATAGGTTGATTGCTTGTTTATAGTTATAATAGATGAATGATTTCGATGTTAGGCTTAAGAAAACTGGCAGACTTCCATAGTGTAACTTGCTTGAACGTCTTAAGAAACATGAACCAATGCGTACTAAGGTTTTTATGGTTGTATTTAATGCATGAGCGAATTATAGTGATCCAATGTTAGGAGCTTCTTGCAGACTTGACATAGGAGTGAAGTAGGAGCTTATAGAGTTGGGGAAGCACGTACGCCACCCCACGAATGGTATTAAGGAATATAACCAGTCATCCACGCAACTGCAACAAACTATCAACCTGTAAAAGATATCTAGGGAGTAATGAAATCTAAGTAAACACAATTTTCCCATTTATTGTTCACTCCACATTAGTAATTAGTTTTATTTTCATTTTTTTTATTGCATCTTAGTTATTGGGTTAGTTGATTAGCAACTAATTCCGCCCACTCCTCTAAAACCCGAGATTTTTACTTGCTTTTCATAAAATATAAAAATACAAAAAGAATCATCCCTCACCTCTAAACCTAGTTTTTAGGTTTTCTAATCCTAACGACACTATTCCTGAGTTGAACGATCAATCCCCCGGTACTTGTCACTATACTATACTACAACGATCAGGTACACTGCCTGGTGGGGGTTGTAAGCTTCTCGAGATCACTCGAGAGGTATAGCCTGGTGCAATTCCCACACATCAATATTCAGAATATCACAAGTGATATTCAGAAAATCACAAGTGATAGTCTGAACATCAATTGTGATATTCAAAACGTATGAAAAACGTAAGAAAATAGACGAAAACATAAGAAAATCATAAGTGATATTAAGAAAATCAGAAGTGATATTATGAATATCACAAGTGATTTTCAACTAATGTTTTGTAAGTGAATATCACAAGTGATATTCTGAATATCACAAGTGATTTTCTGAATATCATAAGTGATTTTCAACTAATGTTTTGTAACATGAAAATGACAATTGATATTCGGAAAACCAAAAGAGATAGATATTCAGAAAATCACAAGTGATAGTCTGAATATCAATTGAAATATTCAAAACGTAAGAAAATAGACGAAAACATAAGAAAATCACAAGTGATATTCAGAAAATCACAAGTGATATTCAAAAAATCACAAGTGATATTCAGAAAATCACAAGTGAGATATCACTTGTAATATTCAGAAACGTAAGAAAACTAACGAAAACGTAAGAAAATGGATGAATACGTACGAAAACGGACAAAAACATATGAAAGCGTAAAAGCACGTATGAAAATGGGCACAAACAATGGATGAAAATAAAGGAAAATGGATGAAAACGGAAAAAACGTATGAAAATAGACGAAAACGGGCAAAAATGGACAAAAACGTATGAAAACAGACGAAAATGAATGAAAGCGTAAAAACACGTCTAAAAATGGACGAAAATGGATGAAAACGGACGAAAACGTATTAAAACGAATGAAAACAAACGTACACGGGCGAAAACGAACGAAAACGAACGAAAACTTAGGAAAATGGACGAAAACGTAAAAAAAAAGACAAAAACGTATGAAAATAGACAAAAACGTTAAAAAATGGACGAAAACATAAAAAAATATACACAAACGTATGTAAACGTACAAAAACGTCTGAAATTGGACGAAAACATATATAAACGTATGAAAACAGACGAAAACGTATATAAACGAACGAAAATGTTTGAAAACGGACGATAACGTATAAAAACGGACGAAAACAGATGAAAACGTGAAAAGAGACGAAAACGTAAAAAAACATACGAAAATGTTAGAAAACAGACGAAAACGTACGAAAACATGCGAAAACGGACAAGAACATTTGAAAACATATACAAACGTATGAAAAAGAATAAAAACTGACGAAAACGTATAAAAACAAACTAAAACGTTTGAAAACGGATGAAAACGTTTGAAATTAGACGAAAGTATAAAAAAACGAACGAAAACGTTTGAAAACAGACGAAAATGTATGAAAACGAAAAAAAAAACGTTTGAAAACAGACGAAAACGTATGAAAGCGGAAGGAAAAAAACGTTAATTATTAAAAAAAATGAATTAGAAAAAAAAATTATTTATTTATTTATTTATTTTTTTAAAAGAGAAAAAAATACTTTAAAAAATAACTATTAAAAAAGACAAAAAAAAAAAAAGATAAAAAAGAGCTTGAATAGAAAGGAAAAGATAAAAGAAAAAAAAATGAGAGAAAAAACGTGAATAAAAAAAAGTAAAAGAAAAAAGAAAGAAAGAAAAAAGACGTGGAGCCCCAAATAAAATAAAAAAGACAAAAAAAGAATATAACAATGAATAAATAAGAAACAAAACAAAAAAAAAAAAAAAAAAAAAAAAAAAAAAAAAAAAAAAAAAAAAAAACATGAATTTAGGTTTTATTTTTAAATCTTAGGTTAATCTTCACAATTAGATCAAATTAGATGGATGGTGGGGATTTGTCCTTCAGTTTGTAGCAAAAAACTGGTATGCAAAAAAACTTTTCTCACAATCAATAATATAAGTCTTTTACTGTTATACAAATTTTATTAACATTTCAATACAAAATGTTGAAAGTTGAGTACATACTCTTGCTCCAACAAAAGATGGCATTTGGTTTTCAACAATATTTAAACACATTAAGTTTACTAGTTGATAGGGATCATCGTTATTTATAAATAAATAAATAAATAAATAAAAATCTAGGTTTTACTTAGATGCAAAAACTAGTCGAAGTAGGAAAATCAAATTCACATACCAACAAATAATTAGAAAGCGGCATTTTTGTCACAATTCGATAAAAAAAAAAATACTAGGTCTATTTCTGCATAGTTGTAAAATGCGAATGAGATAATATAAAAAATATCGAGTAAAGCATTACTCGTATAATTTTGGCATTTTCCAAGAATCAAAGTGTGTCCGAATACACCAGTTGAGTTGAGATCCATGAATAATAAATACATGACATAGAACCTATCAACCAATCATAGCCACCCATTTATATTTTTTATTTTTTTTTCAAATCAACATATCTTATAAACGGTAAATCTTCAATCTACAAAAAAAAATACCATCGCGACGAGAATTAAATGATCTTTCTATAGATATGCATTGTTATATACTTTCGACGAACTTTTTTTTCGCCCAGAAAGAATCATATATGATTCGTAAAAATCATATGTGATTCGTAAAAAATCATATATGATTCGATTCTTCGAATCATATATGATTCTTACGAATCATATATGATTCTTACGAATCATATATGATTTTTCTGGGCGAAAAAAAAGTTCGACGAAAGTATATAACAATGCATGTCTATAGAAAGATAATTTAATTCTCTTCGCAATGGTATTTTTTTTTTTTGTAGCTTTACGATTTGCGGTTTGTAAAATATTTAAGTTTTAAAAAATGGGTGGAAGTTTATTTTTTTATTTTGATAAAAAAAAAACTGAATGGCTAAGATTGCTTGATGGGTTCTATGATAAAAGTTGGATCTATAAAGAACTTTTGGCTACACCTGTATATATACGAAGTTAAAAGGTGAAAAGTTTGGTATATGGTCGATATGGGATGCTTTTCTTTTCATTTTTCAAATCTCCACATTGACGGTGAATCTAAAGAGATCAAAGTGAAATGAATTACGAAAGGAATAGATAAGATATATACCATACTAAATCCAACAAAATCGTTAAAATCGTAAGTATTGGTGGTGTGGCTTAGATATAAATAAAGAGAGTGAAGGCTCACTATTAAGCTATTCCGTGCTTTAAAATTCTGATGTAGGCCTTGTGGCTCACTAGTTATTATGCCTAAAGCCTTTTATACAAAATCGAAGTTTGTGTAGGAAAGACGGTACCGTTTATAAGGAAATCAAAATAACTGTAACAAGAAGAAACAATGCAATCAAATAAAAGTTAGAATCACCTGAGCATTTACACAGGAACAGTAACCAAAGAAGGCCGAGTCTCGTGTTGAACACGATTCCCTAAAAACAATTCCGTGTCAATTACCACGGTTGTTCCCAGGGTACAACGGCCCGAAGCAGTGTACTACCGGAATTGACAATTTGCCAGAAACTTTCTTGGAACTATTGTGAGTATGCTGGGATCAAAAGAAGTAAGCTGTGAAGTTGTTGGTGTTTTTGGAACTACAGAGAAGCTTGTTACTTGTAGTGCAAATCATAACCAATATGTTATAATAGCCATTTAATTGGTTAATGACTATTAAAAATGCCATAACAATTCTCATTAAGGAAAAAGGTATAACAGTACATTCAAATCTGTTATTCAATTGGCTGTTACAATTTAGCAACGGATTTTTTTCAAACTTTGGGTCAATATTTCGGGTCTAACTTGGAGCAAAAAGTAACCGTCCAAGTCTAGAGCTTGGAGCTGCCCATGGGTTTCTCATGTAAATCAGGAGGCTTGATCTTCTTTGCCATCTCTGCAGCCACATGCACCTCAAGTCTAGAAGCCAACACATCTGGAATCTCCTAGCTATTTTCCCTTCGTTGGTGTAGACAGTGGCATCTTATATGCCTGCAGAGAGCCTTTGCATGACATATTGTGTCATGAAAAGACCATGTGCGGGGATACAAGATGGCACTCTCTACAACAAAGGAGGGAAAATAGCCAAGAAATCCAGAGGGTGTTGGCTTCAAGCCCCGAGGTGCATGTGGAGGCAGAGATAGGAAAGAAGATCAAACTTCCGGACCTGCATAAGAACCCTGACGATGATGGCGATGCATAATGATCCTCCTTTGACCAGTGTCATTGTTTTGAATAAGTTTCGTTGGGATTCAGAAAAGATCTCAACTAAAACATTTCTATAAAGTTACAGTTAACAATTAGAAAGAGGAAATATAAAATTGTTAAAGCATGACGAAAAGAAAGAAAAACTAAAACAAATTACAATAACATAGTGAAAGAACAAAACAAATTACAAAAGATAGTTAAAATAAAAAAGAAATTACAAAAGCAGAACTAACTAATCATTTATGCCGGGGGAAAATGAATAGGGACCTAGATGTGTAACCAATTTTATGCCTAAAGTGACATGAAAATATTTTATTGGTTTATGATTAAGTGAGTCCATCTATTATTACCAATAAAATAATGACACATAAGATTAGACATATAATTAGGCACATGAGTTATGCATGCCAATCAATGCTCATAGACTGTGCGTGTATCAACACAATTAAGAAACAAAAAAAAAGCATGTCAATTAGACAATGATAAAAAAAAGTTGGACAAATCTACAGTAAAATGCTGCATAAATTAGTATTTGTACTTATAAAAGTAAATAAATTTACATGTTCAAAATAGATGTATTATGCACCTAAGTTACGAAATATCTATTATCGTCAAATAAGTTTAGAGAAATGATATATCATCCTACTAATTATTCCTACAAATATTCCTGCTCACAGGATCCTGACATATGTCAGAATTGACGGTTTATATGCGGAGAGATAATGAGTGAAGAAAAAACATAAAATATTAGTGTGAATGTAGTAGGATATATAGGAATGTATTGCAGGAGGATATAGCAGAACACATAAGTTTATCATTTATGTTGTATGAGACTATGAGTTAACGGTTTTAATTTTTTCGGAAAAGTTAAGTAGCCATCTTATAAAGTTTTGTTATCTACCAAAGTTAGTAAAAATGTGGCAATTAATAAGTTTATACTTTTATGCTATAGATTAATAACTTTATGTTTAGAAAATTAAGTATCCATTTTATACGTGAAAAAAATGTAATCCACATGTCTAACAATTATTATTATGAAAATGATTGAGATTACTAATTTGTGTGACTAATTTCATGCCTAATTCATTCATTTTATAACACATGTATTCTACTTATTCTCACTCGTCTTACTTACTATTTAATCATGTGTTTCAAGATCCTTATTAGGTATAAAATTAGGCATATGAATTAGTCATTACAATTATTATTATTATTATTATTATTATTATTATTATTATTATTATTATTATTATTATACCCATGCACGCACGGGGTTTTTTCAGAAAAAATTAATTATATCATATGATCGTTTAAAAAAAGAAAATCTTATGTATATTTTAAAAATTTAAAGCATCAACACGTGCGAAAGTAAGAAAAATAGTTAGCAGATATTGTAAATATAACCGTGTCATCGACCTTGTATTGGAGTCTTAAGCGTGTTTTCTTATAAAGTTATTGGGCCAAAGGTTTTTGATCACATGTGTAAAACCCTACAATCTTAGACATTTAAAGTTCCCAAATTACCCTCTAATCTTGAATCTATAAGATTATTATATAAACTAAAACCTAAGTAATTAAAATCCTAAAGCAAGTATAAGATATTCAAACTATATGCTATGACTTAAAATATATATATATATATATATATATATATATATATATATATATATATATATATATATATATATATATATATATATATATATATAAACACTTAATTTTGAATCACAAAACTACATCTAAGTGCATTCACACGTTTTTCCCTACTTTCCTCTTGGGCCAAATTACATCACAAACACAAGACTTTAACCTTTAGGCCCTAACTACTTAAGAATGCATGCAAATTAGGCCCATTCCAAAACATACAGGAGATAACGATTTGCAAGGTCAGGAGATCCCATAATTTACGGTTTACATGATTCCTTTCCTTCTATATATACGCTCCATTCCTTTTTTTTTTTCTTCTCATCTATCATACGACTCATTCACAGAAAAATAAAAACACACAAAACCCTAACAAAACCTACTAGGCGGCTGTTTAGTTTTCTCTCTTCATTCTCACGTAAGAAAGGTAGTACAAAGGAGCTCATGTGGTGTTGAACGTGTGTAATTTTGGTGGTGTTGCTGCTCGTCAAAGAAGGTCCAAACGTGGTTTTTGTTGCTGCTCGGTTTGGGTTGTTTGTTACTCGACCTTGTGTCTTGTTTTCTTCCTGTTACACGCTTCTGAGGTAGCTTTCTTGACTAGTTCAATCCACCTCTTCCATGTTTCTTTTTCTGTCGAGTAGATGATCTTTTGATCAGGCTGTGGAGCATGTTAAATCGGCCATTCTAGACTTTGCATAAAAAATTTATTAACAACTTAGAACCAGGTTGTAAAGGCTCATATAATAACAAGAATTCTTCAACATAAATTCATCTATAGAATCGGCCTACCTTGCTTGTTAAATTGTCACATGAAATTGAAAACAGGACCCTATATATATCGATTTCATGCATGTTTGCTTAACTAAATATATACCATCTCATATAAGCGTATAAAACTGCTTAAAATATAAAAACTAGACCATGTGTAATCATCCAGAAAACCATGTAATATGTATGCTGTTTTTGTTTCCTTTATAACTCGACAGAGACCAGAATCAAACCCTTTGTAATTGGCCAGGAAAGCTTATAAACGTGTGTGTTTTGCTCCTTTTGTAACTCGTCTAAAACCAGAAAGAAAAACCCCATACGAATCAACATATATAACATAATTAGTATATGTGTGGCATGCTGTAATTCGTATGTACTTAAGACATAGGTAAACCTTGCATGAAATCACAAACTGGACCTTAAATATGTTCGCTCTACACCTGTTGCTTTAGATCTGTTTTACACCTATGATGCACCGAAACGCTTATTAGGCCCGCGTGCCCGTTTGGGAACGGGGTGGGAAAGGAAACGCCCCGGAAACGTATCCACGCCGTATCCCTAGCCGTTTCTGGATTTCAAAGAAGTTTCCAAGCCGTTTCTTTTGGGTTTTAATGGGCTTTTTTATTCCAAAAGTCTGGGAATGTAAACATGCACAAAGAAAAAAGAAGGAATTACAGAAAATCCGAAGGCTGGGAATGTAAACATGCACAAAGAAAAAAGAAGGAATTACAGAAAATCCGGTAGAAAATGACGCCGGACATTGTTGTAGGAGGTTATAGGAAGATGATGTTTGATGTGTGTTTCTCTTATTGGAGAGAGAAAAGTAAAATTTATTAATTTCTGTAAAAAAGGAAAGAAATAAGTACCTAGTGGAGTACTAACCAATCAAGATTTATTTGATAAAAAAGTCAATACATTGGAACTCAAATAAAATTGGTCAATAGATGTGTGAAAAGAAATCTTTTACTTTAACACAAATATAAAATTAAAATATGTTTGGTTATCAAGAGTCCTCCCTTGTAAGTTTTACATATTCAAATCTTTTACTTTGTATATCAACATATATCTATTTTGGATTTTTTAAATATATTTTAAATTTTTTATTGCCGTATCTATGCCGTTCCCGTATCTTGAATTTTTTATTTTTGCCGTTTCTCGTTCCCGTATCCCTTTGCCATTCCCGTTTCGATTAAAACAGTTAGTTAAAACAGATTTTAGGTCGTGTACAAGGTATTAAAGTACTAATTCGTGAAAGTTACTAAATATGAGAACTTACTAATTATGGCAAGTTACTATTTTGGTAAGCTACTAAAAATGGAAAGATAAATAAAAGAGGTAACTTAGGTATTTTTGAACACGTCATAATTCGTATACACTTGCTTCTAGGTGCGGTGAAGCGGGAGTGATCCATCTGCACTTGTTTGGGTTCTAGCTTTGTGATTGTTTCGGCAAGGTACATATATTCTGTACTCTTTCAGCAAGAGTACAACTACTTCTTTCTCATGACTTCTCTCTCTCTCTCTCTCCTTTATATTACTTGATTGACCCTTTGACATTGATCCTTGATCTTGACCCTTTGATATACCCTTGATATTGATCCTTTGATATTGACTTTTTGATTGACCCTTTGACCTTGACACTTGATATTGAACCTTTGACTTGAACCTTTGATTTTGACTTGACACTTGTACTTGATATTGAACCTTGACTACTTGACCCTTCAGTATTTTACACAGGAGCTACTTGTTGTGGAGTAGCCACAACCTTAGCATTAATGCACCATGTTATGTACTCTAGTGGGGCTGGAGAGATGTCCCCCATCGTCCCTACTTGATTATCTACTACTGTTATGATTATGACTTGTTTACAGGGGCGTATGGATGCATCCTAGATTTGTCTTGACTTGATACTTGCTTGGGCTACGACCATTATGATTATGACATGGACTACATTATATATTTACTTGGTGATTGGGCTTGCGTGCATTGCAACCCCTCACATCTTGAGAGTTGATCACTCTAATCTTGGGCTACTTGATTTACTTGGATACTTGCTTGGGCCTGGGGGTTTAAATACTGAAACCTTTAAAGCTTGTTAACCCTTGGTATTTGACTTGATAATCCTTGATACTTAACTTTCATACTTAACTTTGATAACCCTTGATTTCCATTTGACACCATATGTAACTTGTCCTCTTGTTCCTTGATTATTCATTGTATCTTGATTTCTTGGTTATTTGTTTCATATCTGTTCACTAAGCTTTTTATGCTCAGTCGTGTTTCTTTTCCATGCGGCAGGTACTTAAGCTAGGACGCGAGGTTTAGCTTTAGGGATGAGAGAGTGTGGACCTACCCTGGAGCTTTATTTTGAATAATGGAACTTTTTCCTTATTGTTATTTCTGGATTTTGGAACTTGTACTCATACCTTGCCTTGTTTGTTTCTGGGGCATTGATGTTGTTTAAGTCCTCGATGATTATTTATTTAAGATTTCCGCTGTTGACTTGAACTTGCTTGTATCTGATATGTCACTATATTGTAATATCTTTACCCTTGCCGGCTTAGGGCGTTACAACATGGGTTTACACATAAATCAGATTTATATTAAAATTTTTGTTTATTATATGGATATATAAAAATTTACCCGTGAAAATTATGATATAAGTACAACTAATGAGTATGCATGAGTTTTTCATTATGTATTAATATCAATTAATATTTTGTAAAAATTTTATTGGATGAGGTTGATGTTGTTGTTTAACTTTAACTATTGATATCATTTTGTACAAAATGTGCAAGTTTAGTAGCACATAATGAGCGTTGACGAAGTTTTTTAAAAATATTTTTCCAGATATCTGTATATAAACTTTAAATAATAATTATGTGAGTCGTTATAAGTACAATTGCGTATATTTATTTTTATATCACAGCAACTAGTACTTACCAATTAATATTTATATTACTGTTAATAATAATTTAACTGTATTTAATATTCAAACATGTGTACGTATAGATTAAACTTTTAAATAAGATAACATGGGTTTTTATTTATATTTAACGTACATAGTAAAAAGATATTTTAATAGATGAAAGTTTGAAACTAATATTAGTTTTAAAATTATTTAACGTATATTAAAACTAATCCGTAAATTTATAAAATTTTGTAAGTTTAATGAAACAAATACCAATACTCATGTAATTGTAAAAAAAATCATATTATAAAGTGTAAGGGGTATAAAGTGTAAAGGGTTATTTGTTTATTATCTAAAGTTAAAAAAAAAAAAATAAAATAAAAATGGAGATTTATAATTTTACACTTAACTCCACATAATATATTTAAAATTCAACCACTAATGTTTTATTAATTACCTCATCTTTTTTTAAGTTTTTATTTTCATAAATTAGACACCTATATTTTTATGTGTCTTTTTTCTTAATCAAATTCTCTTTCAAATTTATTAAAGTTTGACAAAAATCAATTCAATTTTGATTTTTTATTAGCCAATTATATTGCTCGATTTCGCCTATGTGTCAAAATCGAGCATTACTATTGGTCTAATTTTTTTGGGAAAATACCACCAAAGTGTATTAAACTTGTCACCATTTTCAATTCTATGTACTAATCTTTTTTTTTTTTTTTTTTTTTTTTTTTTTTTTTTTTCTAAACAATTACTAAACTCTCTAAAATGGTCTATTGTGTGTACTCGATGGCTGCCCCTTACACACAATAGACCATTTTAAAGAGTTTAGCAATTGTTTAGAAAAAAAAAAGATTAGTACATAGAATTGAAAATGGTGACAAGTTTAATACATTTTGGTGGTATTTTCTCAATTTTTTTCCACTAAGATTGTTTTGTCAAAAAAACTCTAAAATGATGTAATTTCTTTATTATATAAAAGATTACTACTACCTCCGTCCCAATTTTATTATCTACTATTCCTTTTTTGGATGTCCCAAAATTATTGTCAACTACTAAAAATGGTAGTTATATTTGTTTAAGTTTACTATATTGACCTTAATTAAAATTGATATTTACAAAACTAAAAAAACACATTAATTAATTGTCAAAGGTTAAAATTGTCTTTTGTTAGATTTTGTAGAAACCAAAGCAGTAATTAATGCACTTTTTTTATATTGTGTATTTTTTTGTCCGTGGACAATAATTTTTGGACGGAGGGAGTATTATTATTATTATTATTATTATTATTATTATTATTATTATTATTATTATTATTAACGGCGGAAATATACTAAAAACTAGCAAAAGCTACATAGAAGTTATAGACTATGTTTGGCAAAAGTAGTCGTAAGCAGTATCTGTGAGCTGTGAGCAGTAATGCTCACCGCTCACAGCTTCATAAAGAAACATTGGAAAAATGAGCTTTCCTAAAAAATAGCAAAGCTCACAGCTCTCATGCCAAACGAACACAAAAAATCAAAAAGCTCATTGCTCACCGCTCATCACCCAAAAAAGCTCTAAAAAGCTCTACGCCAAACATAGCCATAGAATCAATAGGATTTTTTTAACCAGTCTACCTAAATAATATTCGACTTCAGATTTCTAAAGGAAATCCCACAAGTACGACTGAAAAACAATAGAATCCTAAAGCACCGCCTTGATCGGAAGAGGATTAGAGAATATTAAACGACTTCTAAAACTCCATATAGACCATATAAGGTCCTCCCAACGCCTACAAGAATATCTTTCACCTTCTTTTATAAATAAAGAGAACCAATCCATTTGAGCCCCTCCATGAAGTTGGCGCAAATGGGGATGTCAAGACTCCAACACCTAGCCAACTTAGCCCACAAAACCAATGACATATCACAAGAGAAGAAAATATGGTTGATTGTTTCAACATCTACCTGACAAATAGGACATAGAATCGAACCGACGTCAATGCCTCTTCTATTCAAGTTCACCCTAAAAGGAAGCTTGTTAAGTATGAATCTCCAAATAAAAATATTGACTTTAATCGGAATGTAACGAATCCAACGTGTAGCGTTAGGATCCATATCTAAGAGCTTGGAATCGATCAAATACCGAACAAAAGCAACGGAAAAACCAACAGAGTTCAATGTCCAACGCCAAGAGTCACCTTGCTCAGAAAGCATGACATGCTTAATACCACCACACGGATGTCTCCTAAGATTAGAACACAAACATTGGAAAGGAACCTGATCTTTGACCACACAATGCCTATCCGTGTCAAGCATGTAAATGCGAGGAAACATGGATTTGAAAGCATGATCACCACACCAAGTGTCCTCCCAGAAAAGCGCCATCTCCAATTTTACGAACACAATAAGAAAGCAAATCAGTACCTTTAAGCTTGACTCGCTTGATGGATGAAAGAATGCCGCCCCAAGTGCTATGATTGGAACAATGGCTAGAAGAATCCTTAATGCCACCAAAAGACTCGTGAATGCTTTTAATAACCTTCACCCAAAGAGCAGATGGGCTGTGAAAAAACCTCCATATCCATTTAAGTAGCAACCCGATGTTGAGACCAAAAATACTCCCTACATACTGAGGCCACCCAAATCTTTACTAGCTAAACACCGATTCCATCTCACCCAAGACATTTTCTTATCATCAGAACCACCTCCCAAAAAGAATTGATTTCGCATATATTCCAGCTTCTTTAGAATGGAGATGGGCATAGGGTAAATCGAGATGTAATAAGTTGGAAGGTGTCCAAGAACATATTTGATTAATGAAAGCCAACCACCAAAGGATAGCAAACGAGCTTTCCAAAGAGCAAGTTTGGAAGCAAAAGATTGAGTAATGGCATTCCAGTTGGAGCATCTAGTCATGCTGCAGCCTACTATTAGAAGATGGGTTACCTTATGTATATTTTATTGTTTTTAAGATGTTTTACTGACAACGGTTATTAGACATTTTTTTTTCATTCATACGGGAAGTGATTTGTACACTTTTATAATTTATTAAGACATTCTTTTTTATGCTTAAGTTAGTTGTATAAAACTCACACTATGCTTTATCTGCTTATACTGTAGAGTTTACCAATCAACAAATTGAATGTTGCAATCACTTTCCATTCATAACAACTATATTCGGAGACTTTGAAGTGCTCAGGCTGCTAATTCAATGCTAAACTATTTATTTAGGTTTGTGTTACTAGTACTCTTTCTTGCCTACCAACAAGTACAAAAAAGTTCAACCTCCAACTCTTTTGATACTCTGTTTACAGTATAATACAATTTTCATCGGTTTCTATTTCGTACTTTTTAACAATTTAATTTTTTTTTGCTTGTTAAATTTTATATTTTTTGTCCTGCACTTTCCATCTTTCCGTCTGACAGTTTTATAATATAAACAAAATTATAAAAAAAAGAAAAGAAAAAGAAAAGAAAGTCACTTGTAGTTTTATTTTGAGAGTTCTTTATAACTTGTCCTTCAATTTTATTAAACAGCCCCTGGTCGTATCATTGAATTCATTTCCTCGGCAATGAAACACACAATGAAATATCGTCTCTCCACAAAACCAGTTCCCAAACACCATCCTAAAAAACCCTTTCCCGCCAAAAAACCAATCCCAAAAACCGAACCCCAATTCATAACGTTAATCCACTCATCAAAAACCTTAAAACACTTACACCAAATCCAAACACAAATCATCACACAAAATCGCTTCCCAAACACCCGAATCATAACCCAACTCATTTCCGCCTCTTCGCGAAAACCCAACTTCCTAAACTACGCGTTATCCCTCTTTCGCGCCACGAAAACCCCAAATGTCTATGTATACAACGCGCTTATACGCGGCCTTGTTGATAATGGGTTTTACATGACCTCTATAATGTACTATTTGAAAATGTTGAGGGACAATGCTGTTGGCCCGAATTGGTTAATTTACGCGTTTGTTTTGAAGGCGGTTAGCGCGTTAGAGGAAGGGTGGTTGGGTATGGAGATTCACTGTGGGGTTTTGAAATCGGGTTTTATTTGTGACGAATTTGTGATGGTTTGTTTGGTTGAGATGTACGCGAAAGTTGGCTTGGTGGAAAGTGCGCGCCAACTGTTTGATGATGAAATGTGTGTTGCGAGGAGGAATGTGTTGTTGTGGAATGTTTTGATTAATGGGTATTGTAAGGTTGGGGAATGGGAGAAGGGTGTGGAGTTGTTTGAGGTTATGCCGGTGAAATATGGGTCGACGTGGAGTTGTTTGATTAATGGGTTGATGGGAGCGGGAGAGGTTGGTAGGGCGATTGAGGTTTGGAGGGGTGTGGAGGAGAAGGATGTGGTCACTTGGACTACGATGATACATGGCTTTTCGCAGAATGGGGAGTATGAAAAGGGGTTGGCGATGTTTTTTGAGATGTTGGAGGAAGGTATTGTGAAGCCGAATGATCATACTATTGTTTGTGTTCTTTTGGCGTGTGCAAAAGCTGGAGCACTTGAGACGGGGGTGAGAGTGCATGATTATGTTGTGAGTAATGGGTTTGGTTTGAAGAAAGGAATTACAGCTGCTTTGGTGGATATGTATGCGAAATGTGGGTCAATTGAGAATGCGAGCCGTGTATTTGATATGGGTGAAGAGAAGGATCTTCGTACTTGGAGTGTTATGATTTGGGGTTGTGCGATTAATGGATATCTTGATAAGGCCATTCAGTGTTTTGATAAAATGAATGCAGCAGGAATAAAGCCAGACGGTGTAGTTTTCCTAGCTATTATAACCGCCTGTTCGCATGCCGGAAACATTGACCAGGGTCTTCACTTTTTTGATAAAATGAAACATGACTATTCCATTGAACCCACGATGAAACATTATGCAGTAATGGTTGATCTTTATGGCAGGGCTGGTCGTCTAAACACTGCTTTAAGATTCATAAATGACATGTCTATAGAACCTGATTTCGTCATTTGGGGTGCACTATTCAGTGCCTGTAGGGCACACAAGAACATTCAAATGGCGGAATATGCATCTGGGAAGCTTTTAGAACTCGAGCCTAAGCATCCTGGTGGCTACATCTTTTTGTCAAATGTTTATGCTGGGGTAGGCAGGTGGCAAGATGTTGAAAAAATAAGGAATAAAATGAGAAACAAAGGTGTAGCTAAAGATCCCGGGTGGAGTTACATTGAAATAAAGGGTAAAGTGACTAGCTTTGTAGCTGGTGATCATGTTCACAACCGTTCAGATGAAATACACTTAAAACTAGACGAGATTACTAAAAGTGCAAGAGAACATGGATACATGCCCGAAACTGAGTGGGTGCTTCATAATATCGAAGAAGAAGAGAAGGAAGATGCTTTGGGAAGTCATAGTGAAAAACTGGCGCTAGCATTTGCCCTTATTTCTGGTACTGATTCTGAAGTTATTAGGATTGTTAAAAACTTAAAAATTTGTGGGGATTGTCATTCATTGATGAAGTATGCTAGCAAAATGACTCAAAGGGATATTGTAGTGCGGGATATTAAGCGATTTCATCATTTTAAGAATGGGAGTTGCTCGTGCCAAGATTATTGGTAATAATGTAACTATGTAAGTATCAACTGCCTTCTTCTTGTGTATTGCTAACTTGCAAAATCGTTTATATATACTGAATATATGGCCATATGCCCATCCATGCGGGCAATTTCATGACTATAAAGGATAGATACCGTATCTTATTTAGTAAATCAACCATAATGAAATATTCTCTCCTACTCATACTTATAGAGTTCTGTAGTAATAAAAGGCTGTTGAGTACCTGTTTCACGATTCTTTTTGACGAAACTTACATAGAAATACTTATATAATCATTGTCCTCAGTGATTGGTATTTTGGGTCTAACTTCAAATAGATGGAAGACCAAACAATTTCTCCAGAATGTGACAAAATATTATGGAACTAGTTTCCTTGCTATATATTTTTCATAGAGATCAAATTTCTTACTTAATTTAAACTACCTTCAATTCAATTTTTTTCAGGTATATGTATTGCTACTCTGCACACATCCTGCACACATCAGTTACGAGACAACGTATCTTCCTCAGTATATCAGAAGGCGCAACAAGAAGCCAATTAAGGTTGCTATCTTGTTTTAGAGCCAGTCACAGCCGTTTACAAGAAAATATCCTATGTTTTAACTAATGATTGTGCGAAAAATTAGTAGAGCAGTTCGTCTTCTTGCCCACAACGAAAAAATTTTAGCCAATATCTTTTTTATATATTAACATTTGATTTGTCCAAGAAATAACCGATTTACTTGATGATTACTGCCAACCAAATAATTAATATGATCATTGATCATAACCTCAAATAGTACTCGTTTTTATGGCCACCTGATAAAAGTTGCAGCATTTCCTAAACTTTTATATACTTGCACTATTTGCAACTACCCTTTGGATAGCCCGGAGTTGGCGCAGGTGAACCTCCGTGGCCACAAAGGGATTAATTTTCTCCCCATTGGATTCGAACCCTTGACCTCCTCTTTGGAAGGCTGGTATTCTTACCGCTGGGTCACCCCTTGTGGTTAAATTCATGGAGTAAAATTTATTTATCTCAGCATCATCTTTTGTCAGTATTAGGCTTCTTTTTTTCTTTCGAAGTTTAGCAAATATATATATTTTGGTTAGTTTTCGCTGTAAATGCTATAATCATGCTTGATAGCCAAGATATTAGTTTACAGGCCAAAAAAAGGACTGAGGCTTCCTTATTTTGTAATATGAATACACACACAAATATACCGAGTGCTCCAAATTGTTCGAGTTATGCTTCTCCTATAACTACCCAGAGTCTCTTCTGTTTCTGCCATTTAAATTGTGTTGTGATCGTTTCGCTGACAACATACAACATGGGTCTCAATTGAATCCTAGGATGATTACGTATGGACGCTTACTGCGAATAGAGCATGTAGAAGTGTAGAACATTTCCTCCTGTGCAGTGCCCTTTAACAGGTTTTGCTTCTGTTCTACAGAGATGTATTTTTGGATGATAAAAGATGGCCTCTTTACAACAACAACAACAACAACAATACCCAATCCCGCGGAAGCGAGGTATGGGGGAGGTAGAATGTAGACAGATCCTACCCCTACCCAGCAAAACTGGGAGTAGAGAGACTGCTTCCAGGAGACCTCTTTACAACAATACACCATATTCACTCATTATCGATACGTTTATAAATGCTTTATCTCTTCTATCTGAATCTGTTTCTACAACACCAGAAAGTGTTGTGATTCGTATGGAATACAACATATTCAACATTTGCCCCTCCTAAAATCACAGTCTTAGTACATTTTATAATCTTTCTTTCTAGATTTAGTCATTATATATATTTCAACAACTATGTAATCATCAATCAGTACATTCATCATACCCAAAAGCATAAACCACGACAAACAGGTCTTTTAAACCACTAAACAGCTTCACAACACATTGCAATCACTCTTAACACATCTTTTCAATTTCTCTTCAAGTATTTCTGTACCATCTTTATATGCAATACTTGATATCAAACAGCAATGGTAGTATCTATACAGTTTGCTGATAAACTAAAGACTGTATTTGAGCTTGGTATCAGTTTTCTCATAGCATCAAAAGAAGAAGAAAATAATAATAAAATAATAATAATAATGATTGTTGTGCCACCAAATGACCATGTCTGAGTTTGGTATCAAATTTCTAATACCTTCAAAAGTAATAAAAAGATCACAAACGATGTAGATTAGGATCTCTAAACAACTATTTGCTTTGCTACTCTTTCTGAAAAACTAAAATTTTTGTCCCACATTGGTCAAAGAAACAAATTTTGCTTGCTTATATACCTTAGTGTATATACTTTACACGTGTTGAAAGCAATACATATGTTGTTTGTGTATCATTCATATCCGGTGTAACCTTTGAAGGTTAACAAGGATAATGTATGATGCTTCAATAATAAATTTATATTCTCAACTTTAACTTTTTTGTTTTATGTACTACAATTAATAATATTTGATGCCCGAATGATAAATCTATATTCTCAACTTTTTATTTATATATATATATATATATATTCTCAACTTTTTTGTTTTATGTACTACAATTAATAATATTTGATGCCCGAATGATAAATTTATATTCTCAACTTTTTTTTTTTTTTTTTTTTTTTTTTTTTTAATTTTATGTACAACTTACTACAATTAATAATATTTGATGCCCGAATAATAAATTTATATTCTCAAACTTTTTTTTTCCTTATGTACAACTTACTATAATTAATAATATTCAATGTTATAAATGGCGTGAGGCGTGGCGTGGCGGCAAGGCCACGCCTCAAGCGCCATGGCGTTTTTTGCGGCGTGACTAAGGTGGCGAAAAAATATTTATATATTTATCATTTATGTTATAATATCATATTTTATATGCATATCGAATTTACAAAAGGTGAGTTTACAAAATGTGAGCTTACAAAAAGTGATATGCATAAGAAATAAAGTGAAAATTTGAACTATGTTTAGAAATTACTAGGCCCAAAATTTAAGCCCACATCATCCCCTTCTAAAAATGGTGCCACGCCATACGATAAGGCGCGCCTTGGCACGCCTTTTCGCGCCTTATTCCACGCCTTTTCACACGACGCCTAGACTTCACGCCTTGGTCCATTTCGTGGCGCCGAGGCCACGCCTCGCGCCTTGGCGACGCCTTGGCGGCGCCTTGGCGCGCCTTTTAGAACACTGATAATATTTGAAGTAAGAAAACGCAATTTGAATCCTTTTTGTCTTGTAACAAGGCTACATGTTTTGGACTTTATGTAATTTTGAACATTAAATCACGGGGCTTTATGGTTCAATGGGTGAAGCTTATTAAGTTAAGCGAGCTTAGGTGAGAGTAGTACCGGGTTGGGTGACCAACAGGAAAGTCCTCACTTAGGGACCACAAGCTCTAATGATATCAACCAGCTACCTTAGAAGCCTGGGCCTAACCATGTGATGTCTTAATCCAACTAAAGGATGCGAGTTCGATTCCGTTCCGCAACATGGTTGGGTATTGGGTGGAAGTATTTCACATGCATCAAACCTTTGCTGGGTAGGATTGATTGGTACCATTATGATACACAGGGTTGAGGTGTCCCTGCCAATCTACATTTTTTTTTATCCAATTTTGAACATTAAAAATTTGTGTTCTCTTAGTATAGGGTGTGTTTGATCTATTACCCGGTTTGGAATAATATTAGATTTGGTATGAGATTTAAGAAAAAATAGGACAAAGAAAATGTATGATAATATAAAATATTATTTGTTCAATAAAACTTGATAGAAGAAATGAATCTGAGATGTATTATTTTTATACTATTAATATATAGATACCAAGAGTAATTATTTATAGGGGTGAGCAAAATCGACTAACGATAAAAAAACCAACTGAAACCGACCCCGACTGACACAAACTGAGCTATACTCGGGTTGGGATTTCTAGGAAGTCGGGACTCGGGTCGGATCGGGACTCGGGATAAACCGACAAAACACAAAGAAAACCGGACTCGGGTCGGGACTGGGGATATACTCAGGTCGGGATTCGGTTAGGGATTTCCAGCTTGTCGGTTTTAGAATGGGTCGAGCTCGGGTCAGTTTCGGCCCGATGCTCACCCCTAATCATTTATTATAAAAAATATATCAAATCAACTAAAAAATGTGTGTGACATTTTGATGGCCCACCACAAGCCACTTGAGTTTCAGTACCGGCTTATTCTATCGCATTCATCAAAACCTACTTTTAAAAGTATGAGACACACTCAAACTAAACCCCGCCTACCAAACAATTATATATACTTTCATACGATTCCTTGAAATTAAATATAGATGACAAACACACTAGTTAAATCAATTCTCACTAATTGTGGCTAATGCATCACCTACTACTGAGTTTTTTCTTAGAGCATGCACATCAGTAACACAAGTTACAACTTAACTCAACGCCACGTCATCGCCACATCAGCTTTAACACTTTAACTTTAACCTAGAAAAAAACACCCACAACAATAATTCCGCCTTAACTCAGCTTTAACTCAAATATTTTCAAATTCTACCCTTATAAACCACCAATGTTACCATTACCGTTCCTTACCCTCTTTTACCCACAAGGCCACAGTCAATCACCCTTTAAAGCATGAAGACATAATTCACGTTAATTTCAGGCGGTAATAATATAACGAAAAGCACATATATGTGTTTCAATGAACGAGTCTGATTAATTATAGGTGAAGAGCATCTCATAACAGATAAACTCATATACACAGCCCACAAGTATATGTTCCAGATACTAATGAAACAAGGAACATGATATAGCGAGCATAAAAGACCACAAGAGTCCATAGAGCAATGATATCCATGTGTATAAAGAAGGACAATTCACTGGTGAGTCCAGGAATTCACAAGAAGGTATGCACATTTTTAGTAGAGCTATTAACAATGTGGGTTTCCAAGTTAGGTTTCACCAGGTCGGGGTTTTCAAAATTTAGCTTAGGAACCACTGTGATCCGAATTCTAAAAGCTCATTTGCTTTGTCAAGTCTGGTTTATTCTAGACAAAATTAGTAGGTTGGATTCGAGTATTTTAACCAAAATTGATTCGGTTTTAGTGTTAATCAAATAAGATCAAAAGTAAAGCCTATTTCAAATCTTGTAATAATCGTAAACTGATGTTAGTAAAGCCTATTTCAAATCTTGTAATATGTTTTAACTACAGATTGTGCGAAAAATTAGTAGTGCAGATTCGTCTTCTTGCAGACAACCAAAAAATTTAACCAAGATCTTTTTAATATATTAACATTTGATTTGTCCAAGAAATAACCGATTTACTTGATGATTACTGCCACCCAAATAATCATGATGGGCATTGATCGTAACCTCAAGTAGTACTCGTTTTTATAGCCACCTGATAAAAGTTGAAGCATTTTCTAAACTTTTATATAATTGCACTATTTGTGTTTTGGAAATCATATTATCTTGAGACTATTAAGTTATAATCCTTAGTTATTAATAACTTGTTTTTGCTCGAGATGTTAGTTAATTATACCTATATCCTTAGTTATATTGAAATAGAATTAACACAAGAACCCATTGCTTGTTGAGATAAACATAAGAAAGATCATTGATATTCTTACATTTTCCAAATTTTAATGAATATATCTGCACTTTGTTCCAACAACTTTGTAATCATCAATCAGTACACTAATCGTACCCAAACGCATAAACCACGACAAACAGATCTTTTAAACCACTTAACAGCTTCACAACACATCGCAGTCACTCTTAACACATTTTTTCAATTTCTCTTCTAGTATTTATGTACCATCTTTATATGCAATACTTGATATCAAACAACAATGGTAATACCTATACAGTTTGTTGATAAACTAAAGACCGTATTTGAGCTTCTATCAGTTTTCTCATAGCTTCAAAAGAAAAAAAGAAAAAAAGATTGTTGTCACACCAAATAACCTTGTTTAAGTTTAATATCATTTCTAATACCTTCAAAAGTAATAAAAAGATCACAAACGATGTACATTAGGATCTCTAAACAACTATTTTCTTTGTTACTCTTTCTAAAAAACTAAAATTGTTGTCCCACATTTGTCAAAGAAACAAAATTTTGCTTGCTTATATACCTTACTTGTATGCTTTACACATGTTGAAAGCAATACATATGTTGTTTGTGTATCATTCATTTTGGTCTTACCTGAAAAAGGTTAATACCAAAAAAGTGATGCTCAAATATTAAATTTATATTCTCAACTTTTTTTCTTATGTTCAACTTACTACAATTAATAATATTTGAAGTAGGAAAATGCAATTTGAATCTTTTTTGTCTTGTAACAACGCTACATGTTTGAACTTTATGTAATTTTGAACATTAAAATTTTTTGTTCTCTTAGTATAGTTAGGGTGTCTTTGTTTTATCATCCGGTTCGGAATAATATTAGATTTGGTATGAGATTGAAAAAAATAGGATAAAGAAAATGTATGATAAAATAAAATATTATTTGTTTAATAAAACTTGATAGGGAATGTATTTGAGATGTATTATTTTTATAATATTAGTATATGGATAACAAGTGTAATCGTCTATTATAAAAAATATTAAAAATCAACTAAAATATGTGTGTGGCAGTTTGATGGCTCACCACAAGCCACTTAAGTTTCGATACTAGCTTATTCTATTTGGATTCACTAAAACCTATTTTTAAAGGTGTGAGACACACTCTTAAAACTAAACCTCGCCTACCAAACAATTATATATATATACTTTCGTACGATTCCTTGAAATTAAAATATGAATAACAAACACACGCTTAGTTATTAGTAAAATCCATTCCCACTAGTGTTGTGGTTAATGCTTCACCTACTACTGAGTTTTTTTTTATAAACCACCATCAAACGTTACCATTACCATTCATTACCCTCTTTTACGCAAAAGGACACAGTAAATCACCCTCTAAATGATTAATACATAATTTACGTTAATTCCAGGTGGTAATAATATAAAGAAAAGCACAAATATATGTTTCAATGAACGAGTCTGATTAATAATAGGTGAAAAGAATCTCATAACAGATAAATTCATATACACAGCCCACAAGAGATACTAATGAAACAAGAACATGATATAGTGAGCATAAAAGACCATAAGAGTCCATAGAGAAAATGATATCTGTGTATATAGAAGGACAATGCACTAGTGAGTATAGGAATTCACAATAAGGTATGCACATTTTTAGTATAGCTATTAACAAATGTTGGTTTCCGAGTTAGGTTTTACCGAGTCGGGGTTTTCAAGATTTAGCTTAAGCGCAACTGTGATCCGAATTATAAAAGCTCATTTGCTTTGTCAAGTCTGGTTTATTCTAGACAAAATTAGTAAGTTGGATTCGAGTATTTTAACCAAAATTGATTCGGTTTTAGTGTTAATCAAATAAGATCAAAACTAAAGCCTATTTCAAATCTTGTAATAATGGTAAACTGATGAGGCTTTCACTCTTCAGGATACTTCGCGAGGCGGGCCTTTTGATTTAAATGTACGTGGCCTTATTGGGTTAATTCCCAGACCGTTTCCGACCATTCTCTTGCCACCCCTAGTATGTCATTTGATAGGGGTTCAAATCTTGTAATAATGTATGATGTTAAATGTATAAGCTTTAATCAACAAATTAACTATTCAATCATAGCTAAAAACTACATAACATCAATGTATTCACGTTTTTGTTCCGTTTTAAAACACTTATTTCTTTTTTTTAATTACCAATCAAAAACGAAAGTTGTTTATGAAGTGTTATTATGCACAAGGTAACCAAATAATTAAATATGTTGTGACTTGTCATCCATGTGGCATACACTTGTCATCCATGTGGCATAGACGTGGCAATCATGTGGTATTTCTTGTTGACATGGCAGCCATGTGTCATTTTGGGCATCTTATATGGAACTTATGTGAATGTGTTTGTTAGTTTGAGTTAAGAATTCGCTTTTGATTTATGTGTTAATGATGAAGAAGAAAAGGGGTTTGTTGATAGAAGAAAGGGGGTTTGATTATGTGTTTATAAAGAATAAAACGGGTTTCATTTATGTGTATAAAGTGTCACTAGTGGTTGCAATCTATTAGGGTTTTAATTTGGGGATTTTGATGAAGAGAAAAGTGGTTTCGGTGGTAGATATAATTCAAATATCCACGTAAGCGAAGAATTTTAGATATATATTAATTTAATTGATTTTACCTGCATAGGCGGTAATGGGTCACCATATTGGTCACAACAAAACATAATTTGAAAGATTATGATTCATTTTAGTAATAAAAAGTAAATGTTTCAAAACAGAACAAAATTGTATGTACGTTAGTGTTTTGTAGTTTTTACATTTAATCATAGATAAAAATTCTAATGTATAAATCATAAATAACTAAATTGGCCCAATACAAATATTGAGTTGTAAGATTGGGTATGTTGGGCTCTTATGTTAGACTTAGTGTCCTAAAATTTAGATCGTAATTGGGTCGGTGATCAAACTATAACATAATTAATAGTTAACTACATTTTTGGTCCTTGTGGGTTGCTGGGTATTTCAGTTTTAGTCCACTACTTTGAAAAGTCTCGGATCCCGTCCTAAAATGAAACACTCGTTACGGGTTTGGTCCAAATTCACTAACAGCGTTAGTTAGACTATGTTTGACCATTAAATAGGAGGGTATTTCTGTCATTTTGCATGTATAAAACAATAAAAACACATTTTTACTCCACTCACATCACAATCTCACTTCATCTTCTTTTTTTTCGCTCTACTCAAAACTCATCAGATTTTCCAAGCATCCACCTCCATATATGCGGCACCATCACCTCCACCATAGCCATTTAGTTTTGTTATAGATCTCAGGTTTAATAGAAGAAAATGACAACGAAAATTTAGGGATTGATTTGAGTTTTGGGTAAGCATCGTTATACTAAAAGGAAAATATTGAAGAAAAACATAATTAAATAGGTTACATGTTTCATGAATTTTTTCTTCAATCACTTGCAAATTACAAAGTAATTTATTCTATGAGTTTTATTATGTTTGTTTCATAATTTTATTTATTTATTTTTTATTTTTTCATTATTATTCTTTTTTTTTTTTTTTTTTGGTTTGATGATTTTGTGTTTTGCCTCTAAAAGAATAAAAGAAAATAAGATAAGAAAGTTAAAGTTTAATGGGTGTTTTGTTTGTAAAGTGTTATGTATAAATGTATGTAATTGATGTTGTAGGTATAATTAATGGTGAATGAGGTTGTGTAAAAAATCGGTTGAAGAAGACGAGAATGTGTTGGATTTTTTTTCTCTCTCTCTCTAAAAGTGATACTAATTATAAAATTAAAATAGCGTTGATTAATAATAAAAATAATAGTTTAATGCAAAAAGAAAAACAAAAACAATAAAAAGAAGAGAGCATGTTAGTCTTTTCACAAGACATAAATGAGGGTACGTTACTCATTTTACGTTAGTTAACTGGTCAAACTAACAGTCAACAACAAAATGGATCAAACCCTGTAACATGTGTTTTATTTTAAGACAGGATCCGAGATTTTTCAAACTAATGGACTGAATTTAATACACTGAATTGAGATCAATGTAGAACCAGAATTATCTAAAAATCCAATGAACCAATCATAACCACTCATTTTTTCATCGATAATAATAATAATAATAATAATAATAATAATAACCCACTTTCCACCTCTTTTATAAAAATAAAATATCTTGCAAACGGTAACTCGTCAAGTGAAAAAAATACACCATCACGACGAGTATTTTTTATCTTTCAGTAGACGGGCACTTCAATATACTTTTGATTTCTTTTTTTTTTTTTTCGTTTTTGTTTTCATTTACGCCTGAAAAAATCACATGTGATTTGTCGTAACTGGAAAAAAAATAAAAAAAAGTTCGTCAAAAGTATATCGAAGTGCCCGTCTATAGAAAGATGATTTAATTCTCGTCGCGATAGTATGATTCGTTTTACGTAACGATTAACGGTTTGCGAGATATTTAGTTTTTTTTTTAAAAATGAAAGTTTACTTTTTTGTTTTGATAAAAAAATGGATGGCCATGGTTGGTTCATTAGATCTTTAGAGAATATTGGATCTACATTGAACTTTTCTCGTCTGCGAGTGGTTTAGTTTAGATGGTCCATAACTGATGGTATTGAATATTTAAATTTCAAGTGCTGCATTATAATTTTGCATCGGTTGGTTATGAGATTTGACAGCTTGTACTCTACTTCAAACCGTTGTGTTTGCTGGTACAAGAAATGTAGATGTTGATATGCGATTAGATTGAAGTGTTGAATGATGAAAACACCTAGCTTATAATCGGCCAATAAGGTTTGATAACCTGATTGTGCTATTAGAACAAACCAATTAGAAATCCACACAACAATTATTAGTAAACTTATATCTTAAACAACTTATTACGAGTCAGTGGGCTCCTATCCAGGTGACACTTGCTGGATGTAAGTTTTGTCTAAAAGTTTCAGGAGACAATGCTTCTAGTTTATTTTGCAATGTCGTTGATTCTTGTTATGATACATTGGCTTGCAGGTGATTTCGCAGCCAATCTTTAGTTGCTCAAAAGTCATCCACTTACAATATCAACTGAATTCCTATACATTTCCAGTAAGCTATGTTCTCATTCAACTCACATATTACATAGGACATTAGTTTTATACGGAGTATCACTCTTTTTGCGTTTTCTTTAGATTTCTAAAGTTACTTTTGTATAATCCTCACTTTGTAAAGGCCAACCAGTTGTATCATGTATCTTGTAAAGAAACCAAATTATGGGTCAAATTATTGAAAAACTAAAAGTTGGTAGTCCCATATTGGTCAAAGATACAAAATTTTACTTGCCTATAATCTATAGAGTTAATAGACAAATAAGTTATTAAAGTTTGGGAAAATGTTCGTCTAAGTTACTATAGTTTAAAACGTTACAAACAAGTTACACAACTTTTTTCCACCTGTTACAAAAGTTACTGTCTTAGTTTTAACCCTTTACCATCGGTTAAATTCCTACATGGCACTGATGTATTATGGGTTAATACACAAATAAGTTACTAAAACTTGAGAAAATGTTCACATAAGTTGCTAAAGTTTGGGGTAATATTCACTTAAGTTATTATAGTTAAAACGGATAATAGGTTTGTATTCCCGTTCACAAATGTCTAATTATGGATTATATTCCCTTATAGACAAGGATCTTTATGCCATCAATCTAGGGGATAGTGGGTTTGTTGTGATAAGAGACGGTTGCACTATCTTTCAGTTCCTGTACAAACGGATAAAAACATATAAAACGGATAAAAACGTATAATATGTAAAACAAAAATTACATAAAAACGTAAAAACACATAAAAACATAGAAAAGCGTACACAAAGGTGAACTTGAGTAACTTAGATGACAGTTTGAAACTTTAGTAACTTCTTTGATGTGGACTATCTTTTAGGCTAGGATACCGGCTATCAACCGGTTGCCCACCTTAGGAGTAATCCTAGTGTAACATGTTTGAAACTTTAGTAACCTAGTTGATAAACTCGAGAACTTCAGTTACTCGTTTGTAACGTTTTAAACTATAGTAACTTACGCGAACATTTTCCCATACTTAAGTAACTTTTTTGTCTATTAACCCATAATTTATATACCTTGGGGGCAAGTTATTTGGAGAACCCCCCCCCCCCCCCCCCCCCCCCCCCCCCCATAGGGAGGGTTTCTAATCATTGCACGCATTGCCGGGTTGTATGGTATGCATCGCGGGTCGTACGGTTTGACCAAACCACCCCTGATGTGACAATATAGGGAGTGTTTGTATAACACAACCCATACCTTGGTGCATATGCTTCTCATATTGAGATTAGTACATTTGTTGTAGGTGTGTCATCATTAAGGGTGTTAAATGCAAAATTTTATTACCATGAGTGAAGGTGCGCTAACAAAATGCGGTTTGAATCCTTTTTGTGTTGTAACAAGTACAATGTGGACAGTCTTTTGCCACTCGAAAAACCCAAATGTGTACCTTATAATGCGACCTCCTTGATAATGTGTTTTACATGACCTCGGTTTCATATTTTGGGACAATGGTGAGGGGGTATATATTTGACCGGCTAGGTTAAGTTACACATTTGTTTTGAAAGCGTGTGAAGATGGTATTGAGTATGGAGTTTCATACCGGGGTTTTGAAATTGGGAATGATAAATTATCTCACACATTTCTTCCTGTGACTTGTAAAGTGTGTTAAACATTCTTCTAAATGAGTTTGTAAACAATCAATAATGGCAAACTCGAAAGCTAGAAAGATTGGTGGTTCTAAATAAAATTAGTAAAGGTTATATTCTAGACGAAAATTAAAGTCGTATGCTCTTTTATTAACTTGAAACTGAAATAATAATAATAATAATAATAATAATAATAATAATAATAATAATAATAATAATAATAATAATAATAATAATAATAATAATAATAATAATAATAATAATTGAAGATCGTAGGGATGATGTGGGCGTTTCGATGTTGTTGGTGGATTTCAAAAATGCCTTCAACTTGGTGGATCGTGAGGCTATGTTACATGAGGTTCATCTTCGATGTCCCGTTATTTCACGTTGGGTGGAATTTTGTTACTCCGACCCAGCTAGATTATATTATGGGGAACACTCTTTATGGTCGCATCAAGGTGTGCAACAAGGTGATCCACTTGGACCTTTGCTTTTTCTTTAGTGTTACTTCCTCTAGTATGCAAGATTAGAGATTCTTTTAGCCTTTCCCTTCAAGCTTGGTATGTGGATGATGGAACTATTATTGGAGATACTTTGGTTGTGGGAAAGGTTTTAGAGCTTATTATGTTGGAGGGACCCCATTGTGGTTTGCACCTCAATGTTGATAAAACCGAGGTTTTTTTGCCTAAGGAGGATCCCAGAAGCAGGCATTTGGGTGTTTTCCCACCTAATATTGTCCGACCTTTACACGGTGTTAAATTACTGGGTGGGCCTGTTAGTGTGAACCTTGATTTTAGTAGTGAGCTTGTTATGAAAAGGGTTGCCAAAATCATTGAGCTTATGGGTGCTATTGCTAAGATTAATGATCCTTAGTGCGAGTTGTTGCTTCTTCGTGCTTGTGCTGGTATTTCCAAATTATATTTTACTATGCGCAGTTGTTCTCCCCGGATCTTTGAGAGTGCTCAGATTTCATTTGATGTGGTTCTTCGTTCTTCTTTGGAGCGTATTGTCACTGCTTTTGGACCTGGTTTTGGTGATTGGCAGTGGAGACTCGCCACCCTACCCTTTACTTTTAGGGGATTTGGTGTATATTCTGCAGGTGATGTCTTGAATTATGCCTTCCTTGCTTCTAGACTTCAATCTGCTAGCTTACAAACTAAGCTTCTCCGACATTCTGGTATTGTGACTTCTGGGCCTTCTTTTGATGATGCTTTATGTACTTTTAATGCGAAAATGGATATAGACCTTTTGAGTAACCCAAGTGAGATCGTTGCCCCCAAACTCATGAAGAAATTGGCAAATATACATTTGCACGGGTTACCCAAACGGTTGAATCCACCCTTCGCATATCTTCTCGACAGATTGCGCTATGGAATTCGCAAAAGGAGGACTACACTTCAGATTGGCTTAGAGTGTTTCCAATATCTGGATTAGGACAGACTATGAACGCCAGGACTTACCGATGTGTGTTGTGCTATCGGTTAAGTGTTCCCCTATTTTCTGTTCAGATGTCGTGTTCAGCTTATTCCAAGGTCTTTACTGGGGATATATATGGGGACCATGCTGTATCGTGTGCAGGTATTATTGGTGTTAAACATCGGCATAATGTGGTGCGTGATGTTCTTGTTGACATATGCTCTCGGTCGGGGATTTCGGCACGTAAGGAGGTTGATATTGGGCTTATTGGGGAAAGGGACAAACCCTTACGTCCAGCTGATATGTTACTTTACTCATGGGACGGTGAGCTTAATGTATGTCTTGATCTGACAGGGTCATCGCCCTTGACGAAAACTAGCATGGTTGATTTTGTGTCGGGTCGTGCGGTGATTGAAGCCGCACAACGTAAACCATCAAAGTACGAGGCTAAATGCGCGGAATGAGTTTCTCCCCTTTTCATTCTCTTCTTTTGGAGAACTTGAGAAGGATGTGGTGACCTTACTGAAGCGTATCCGAAGATTCTCGGTGACTCAAGACATTGGAGCACGTGCTACTGCTCATATTTTTAGTAGGATTAGTTTTGCTATAGCTAGAGGAGTGGGGGCTCAAATTGTTTCTCGACTCCCCACTAATTTCTTGTAAATCCTATGAGTTTATAATAATAATAATAATAATAATAATAATAATAATAATAATAATAATAATAATAATAATAATAATAATAATACAGACTTTCTCATGGCCAAAACAGGTATTGTTTCCCATGGCTCTTCATTTCAGCACACTTTTGATACTTTCAACATTACTTGCAACACAGACGTTCTTTCTGTCGCCGCTGACGCTTCTGCCCCCCAAATGATGAAAACTTTGGCAAAGTGCTATTTTGGTGTCATTGAGAAGGACCTTGTTTCCAAGTACTCGTTAAGTCCAAGACACGTGGCTATTCTCAGCAGCATTCGCGCCCCACATGCACAGGATTTTCTTTTCACCATCCCTATTGACGGCTTGGGACTGAGAATGAATCATCGCAAATTTCGGTCAGTGCTATGTTATAGGTTTATGATCCCTATGTTCTCTGAAGGTAGCATTTGTTCGAGTTGCAATGTGCATCGTATGGATCAATGGGGAGATCATGCGGTTCACTGCTCTAGTGAACTGGGGGTTAAGTTTCGACACAACCTGGTGCGTGATATTCTCGTTGACATATGTTCCAAGGCTGGGATCCTGGTGCGCAAGGAGGCTCTGATGGGGTTTCTTTCAGAGGAGGGGAGGGAGTTACGTCTTGCAGATTTGTTATTATTCAATTGGCTCCAAGGTTAAGATGCATGCTTGGATGTGACCGGAATCTCTCCATTTGCTGGTACTGGGGTGACTTCATGGGCTCCTGGGGTAGCCTTGAGTAATGCTGTGGAGAAGAAGAAGAAGAAGTATGCGTCCAAATGTGAAGACAATGGATACAAGTTTGTTCCTTTCGCTTTTTCTACGTTTGGGGAATTCGAGGGGGAAACTTTGGATACACTGGCTCGTATTAAGTCTTTTGCCATCAGCCACTCAAATAATGTTAAGAGTGGTGCTTTTATTTTTCATCGAGTTAGTTTTTGTATCCAGAAAGGAGTGGGAGCACAGATTGTGTCCAAACTCCCTTCCAACTTTATGTAATTTTTCATGTTTTTAATGAAAGTGATGGTTATAATTAAAAAATATATAATAATAATAATAATAATAATAATAATAATAATAATAATAATAATGTAAAAAAATGAAACTTAAACTTACCATATTTTACTCTTAAGGTACGCTACAAAATTCAGAGGGTCTTTGGATTATTTATTTAGTGCTTATGTAGTTATCTGCTAGTAATATGTAAGAGAGATAAACAGTTTTTACTTTTGAGCGTTTGGGTCTGCTTATTTTAGAGTAGTTTCAGAGAGTTAAGCATTGATATTTCTGGATAGGTAAACGTTCCACCGAGTCAAGCATTGATCTCTCTCAATAGTTTAATACCGTGGATAGACCGTAACATGGCAAATTGACCATTAGCATCCTTTGCGTAGTTATATATATATGTATAATAGACTCGTTAACGAAAGCGTATGGAGTCATATTCCTATAGGAGTCAGTTATCACTTGAATTGACGCCTCATTATATTTAGTAATTAACTTATTTGTGATTTGTTAACGACTTATAACAACAGTAATCTCGTACGATCATTATTTTGTACAACTAGCTAGCATGTCAAGCATCTTCTTTATTATAGTTTACAACATACTTTGCGCTAATCTTATTTAAAGATTACTTGTTTTTAGTTTTCAATAGTGACAATCAGAATCGCATAGAAATAAATATTCTAAGCATGAAGCCATAGAACAGCATAGTTTCCAGATTAGATCATGGACTTACTACCGAAAACATTGTTCGGTTTTGTATAGATAGTAGCACTACTACAAATTGTGAAATAGAGCCCCCTTAATAGAGCCCGATTTTAGTAAAAAACGGGCTCTAAAGGAATCCCATGTTTTGAAAAAGGGTATAAAGCCATGTTTTTTATTACAAAACCGGGCTTTATTGTGAAAAACGTTAGAGCCATGTTTCCTTCCACAAAACCGGGCTCTATTCCTCGTATAGAGCCCTGTTTTCTTCTTTCAAAACCGGGTTTTATCTTAAAGAGTTAAAGCCATGTTTTCTTTCACAAAACAGGGTACTTTCATTTTCAATTTTCACTTTCACTTACAATTTTCATTACCTTCCCACCAAACACAAACTTCCCCCTTTCACTTTCACAAACCCTAACCCTCTAATCTTCACTGCCGCTTACTACCCCACCGTCACTCAACACCACCATCACTACCGTCACAGGCAACCTTCATCACGCAACCAAGCCAGCGACAGACTAAGCTAATTAGGAGGTACCAAACTGCTACAATTGATGTTGTTGTTCAGTTAAGCTTTTTAATATAACTCATTAATGTTGAAATTAATTGTTTTTAAGCTCTGTATGGGATTTTAAATTATATGACACTAAAACAAATCTTTATTTTTAATATTAAGATAATTTAATCACTTGTAAATGGGTGTTTTGATTATGTTTTTCTGTAATAATTGGGTGTTTTGGCCACAACTTTAACTTCAGTTCTTTGTTTATTGATGGATGGGTAAAAATGGTTGATTGATGTTCGATATATGTTATATGTCCTAGGTTGACCATCAAGTTCCAAGGGTTGGAAATTGTCAATTAAGTTATAATGTGCACTGGGCAAAGAAGAAGCATCGCTAACCAAATCTTTTAAAATGGCTCCACATCCATAATGGTGAAGAGGTATTTCTGATATGAATTACTAATGTATACTAGTTAGTTTCATTTGAAAAATTAATAAAGGTAAGTATTCTATATATTTATTTCTCAATAAAATTGAAGTTGTAGAGCCTTTAACACTTTTCAGACCCTGTCGCACGAGTCTGTTGACTCACATTTCTGTTACTAATAGAAATATAGAATGGATTTCTACGTTTCTGCAGATTTGTGGAAGAACTTGTGATAACTGGCTACTACAAATTTGATATCATGAGAGAAATTAGATCCCAACAGCATATGTAAGTTCCCTTGTAAGAAGATCCTCTCAAAGTGTACAATTTAAATATTAAAATTCGTGATCCTTGGTATATCTGTTTTGTAAGTCCTCTAGCACACATATTTGTTTTGTTCCGTGTCTGATTTTGGAGTAAGTCCTCTAGCATACAAATATTTTCTTATAATTCGTGATCCTTGGTATATCTGTTTAGTAAGTCCTCTAGCAAACGATCTTGTCAAAAATAACATTCACCCGGCATATATAATAAGTGGATACAGAGTGAGTGCTATCTAATATTCGGCTACCTGGTGATAATGTTTACTAGTTACAAAGTGAGGCTTTTTGCATATGTGTTGCAATTTATGTATCGATTTGGTATGGTAATAAGGTAATTTGTTTTGTGTTTGATATGATTATTTTGGTGCCTTACTTTTATTTATGTATCTACCAACAGTTGGTATGCCAACATATAAGCATTATTATTAACTGACGTAAATGTTTGGCACCTGCAACTAGGGGTGTCAAAAATCCCGACCCGACCCGGACCTAAACCCGAATAAGGATAATCGGGTCGGGTTACTCGGGTCCCAATGAACGTCTTTGATCCACATTATGACCCGTTGTATCCATTTGGGTACAGGATTACAACTGGGTAAAGCTACGGGATTACAACTGAACTGTTGTATCCATCACTTATTTCTTACTGATGCAGGCTGCAACATTATTTAAAAGCTATAAGTCATAATGTTGAACACTTCAACATTTAAATCTTGAGCAGAAAATACAGTGGCTTTTTCATGCTTAGAAATATAACCTAATGGCTTTTTCAATATAAACTAATATTAGTATTTGCATTTCCGATTAAGTGACATATGCAATAGTAGTACTGATAACAAGTAATGGTAAATTGCAATTTTCATAGTACATAATAGTATTTGCATTTTCGATAAAGTGACATATGCATTTTAGTGGTTGAAATATCATACTAAAAACTCCTAAAGTTTAAGAAATTAAATTCTCTCGTTTTGTAAATGACGCTGACCCGAACCCGAACACGACTAACCCAAGTTCAAATAGGGTCGGGTTCGGGTATGTATTTTTTAGTCTCGACCCGACTTGGACCCGACCCGTTTGACCCGAACCCGACCAACCCGACCCGATTCACACCCCTACCTGCAACTAGTTGAAGTAAGTCTGCAATATATTTGAAAATGAATGGACTGACATTATTTTGGGTGGGTTTGGATGGTATATTATTTGCTAGTTACAAAGTGAGGCTTTTTTGCATTTTTAGTTTTAGATTCCAACATGTTCTCATGGATATGAAGTAAATACACTGATGCAAAATTTCTTTTCTACTCATATATGACATGGGATCACATTACAAACATTTTCTTTCCTGCATTTTTTCCTTTATGTTGGCAACTTGCAATGCGCTAATCATGCAAGTATATTGAAGATAAGCTGGCAGTTAAGGTAATGATTATCATAGCATTATATATCATAAGCGATTTCTTAGTAGAATGGTATGACATTTTAGTTTTAGACTTAAGAATTTTGTATGGTTTATAGTTTTCTGGTTAAAATTTGTTTGATGAGTTGGATAGACGGGCGAAACAATAAGTCACTAAAGCCATGAAGCTTGTAGGTTACATGGTCAATATACATCTACAATTCAAATGTTTGAAGCTTATTGCAGCTTACTTTGATAGTTATTACTCGTAACTTTTACTACCATTCATATATGTTTGAAGCTCGAAAGAATGGGAAAGTGTGTTTGTTTTAGTTGGTGCAGGTGGTATAAAATCATCATTTGGAGACTTTGTAGATGTCGAAATAACAGAAAAGAAGCTCTCGTTGAAGATTGCAGTTGTGAAGTGAAAGCTGAAGATGTGCAGAGAGCCATTTTCGACATTGCTAAAGTGCAGGTGCTACGTTTGCTTCAAAGTTATACTTAAGTACTTGTGATTGTTGCAAGTAGTCAATTAAGTGAAAGCTGAAGATGTGTAGCTTTTTGAAATGTGTTGTTTGCAAGAGTAGTCATAACATTAATCTCAATGTATCAATAGAAAGTAAGTTGTAATATCAGTGAATCTTTTCTTATCTAAATCAATACATTGTTCACTTGGCCAATAAGAATTGGATTTCATGGCTGGATTTTTTTTTTTTTTTTTTTTTTATTATTTTTTTTTTCACATAGAGCCATGTTCCTTGATAGAAAACCGGGCTCTATAACATATAATAGAGCCCGTTTTTGAAACCGGGCTCTATTTGCTTTTCGCATAGAGTCCCTCCCCCTTTGTGCCCTCATGCAAAACCGGGCTCTTTGCACCTTTTTAACCGGGCTCTATGCCTTTTTTGTAGTAGTGTAGACTAGTAGGTTAGTTCTAATTTACAAATTTTAAAACCATACATCAAACATGCATGCAACTATTTACTCGCTGAACTCATGATTTTGTCATATTAGCATATTGTAAATTATCCCACTGAAAGTAAGTTGGATGTGCAACTTGAGTTTGTTCAAGTGACATAAGACGAATTTGTTACTAGCATGATGCACTTTTGTTAGAAAATAAATAAGCGAGATGATCCCGAGAGTTGGGTAGAACCGTCGATAGTCACCACGTGTAAATTGATAGCATGATTCATGCAGTATATCCCGTCACGAAGTATTGCACGTCAGTTACATAAGAGCACTAGGTGGCTAGATGCAATGGCTAACTCAAGCTTTTCATTTGAGGTTTACGGGTATCACATCGGCTTAAATACTCTTCATAACTAACATCTCTCTCTAACAACTAACCTTAATTTACTAATTTAGAGCTCATCACTTACAATTTTATTTTTTTATATAAATTTCTAAATAAATTAAATTCATTTTTTAAAACACAAATAATTTTTTTTTTTTAAATTAAAAAAAAAAAAAAAAATCCAAACAAAACTTTGACTTAAGCCAACTCAAGCCCAAAGTTAACAATAAATAAATAAATAAATAAATAAATAAATAAATAAAAACCCTATCGTCTTCTTCCTCTTGTTGGCTGTACATAGGGGTGTAAACGAGACGAGACAACTCGCGAGCTACTCGGGATCGACTCGTAAACTACTCGAAATCAACCCAATATAAACGAGTCGAGCTCGAGTTCGAGCTACTCGAGTATATTTTCGAGTCGAGCTCGAGCTCAAAAATACTCTGCTCGTGAAGCTCGCGAGCCTTAACGAGCTTCAACTAAATTACACTTTTACCATTTTATATACATATATTGACTTAATTTTCATACAAATCAAGTCGAGCCGAGCTTGATATGTCGACTATTCATCGAGTTCGAGCCTTAAATATGAAAATAATTGAGTTCGAGTCGAGCTGAAGCTCGAGCTCGAAATATAAAGCTCGACCGAGCTCGAGTCGATTTTCGAGCTCGAGTTTTAGAATTCAAGTCGAGCTCGAGCTTGGCAGTACTCGGCTCGACTCGACTCGTTTACACCCCTAGCTATACACACACCATACACACACACATTTGAAAATCAGATCTAGGATAAAAGGAAAAAAGAGAAGAAGAAAAAACAAGTTGCAACGTTCCTTTTTTCTCTTTTGTTAGACGAATTAGCTCGCCGTACAGACGAGCATATGGGAAACGGCGAGGCGTGACGAGGGGGTCCGGTGCAACGACGAGCTCGGCAAGGTGCCAGCTAGGTGTGGCGAGATTAAATGGCGAATTGCACCTTATGCTTTAACACACACACGCAAAAATTGAGTTGATCTATTTTATAATAATAATAATAATAATAATAATAATAATAATAATAATAATAATAATAATAATAATAATAATAATAATAATAATAATATGTTTTTCTTGCTTCTCGGATGCAAACGAGCGACCTACAGGATAAGATACTTACCAAAACGGGTATTGTTACACATGGCCCTTCATTCCAGCATGCCTCGGATTTATTCGATGCTACTTGTAACACCGACTTCCTACTGTCACCGGGGGCGCTTCTGCCCCCCAAATGATGAAAACCTTGGCAAAGTGTTATTTCGGTGTCATTGAGAAAGACCTTGTTTCCAAATACTCGCTAAGCCCAAGACAGGTGGCTATCCTCAGTGGTATTCGCGCCCCACATGCACAGGATTTTCTTTTCACCATCCCTATCGACGGTTTAGGTCAGAAGATGAATCATCGCCAACTTCGGTCCGTGCTGTGCTACAGGCTCGCGATTCCTATGTTCTTTGAAGGCAGCCTATGCCCGAGTTGCAACGTACACCGTTTGGACCAATGGGGGGATCACGCGGTCCACTGTTCTAGCGAAGTGGGTGTTAAGTTCAAGCATAATCTGGTGCATGATTCGTTGTGTTTTGGTGTGTGCACAAATAATTTATCAAAAATATCAACAAACGCGTAGTCTATGTTATCGTGAGACAACAAGACGTGGAGAAATACGAGTAAACCTTTTAGGAAAAAGATTACCTCGCAAAACTCGTGAAAGTGATATTAAAATTGTGGAACCGGGAAGTGATTTCCCGGGTCGTACCCCAACGAGGTGTGAATGGAAAGTTTCGTGAAAATATCGAGATTAAAACCTTGTATGTTTGGTTGTGAAAGATTGTTTGGTTTTGTGATACGTTAAATCTACGTGAATTTAAAATTAACAAACGTAAACGGATTATAAACAACCTAATAGGAAATAAAAGGCAATAGGTAAACTAAGGGAGTCCTAAAACACTACGGAAGCAAAGTTAGGTACCGGGAATCCTAAATCACAAATAAACAACTAAACGTGACGTTTATTCTAAATAAACATCAACGCGCACACAAAAACGTGAAATTAAGGCTACGCAAGTCCTACGTGGATTCAAATAATTTTCTAACGAGCTAGACAACAAAAGAAAATTTTAGAAAAAAGAAATTTAATTTTTCAATAAAAACTCTATTAAAAACTCTCTCTCTCTCTCTAACTTATCCTCCCACCTCTCTCTATAATCCAAACTTATCCTAAACCAAACGTATCTCTTTTCCGGCGATCGGCTTTGGCCGGCCGTCCAGACCTCTTTCTTTTTCTACAATAAAGCCTTACCCACATATCTGTCATCCCACATCTTCACTGCTGCATGTTGTCATCGCTGCCGCCACCGCTGTCTTCTGCTCAGATTTGCTACCATCCGGTTCCTTCTGCTCAGATCTGTTGTGGCCCATTATCGACGGCTCGCTGCTGCCTAAGGGTTTGATTTTAGATCTGTTAGGTTTTTCTCTGGCTCCTTTAAGGATGCCTAGTTTTATCATCTATGTATGTATTATGTACTTTATGTACTTTTGTCAAGCTACACCTGCATATGGTTGTGTCTGTCAAAAGCTCACTTTGGTGATTCCCCCCGCCCTTGTATGGTGGCGATGTAGTCTGTCACAATTATTAGGGTGTATGTCTTGTTTTGTCTTAACTTGTTATGTTTGATGTAACTTGTTGTGTCGATGTAACTTGTTGTATTCAAATTTCCTCCTTTTGTGAGGTGTGATATGAAATTTCTGTTCAAAAATAAAAAATAAAAACTCTATTTATTATGAATTAATAACTAATTTATACTAATTAAATTCTAATAAATATTAAAACTATTCTAAAAATTCTGAAAAATTTTTGGTAATTAAATAAACTTAAAACTAACCTAGGAAAAATAAAAATTTGAAATAAGCAGTTTCAAATAATCAGAAAATAAGCAGATCCAAAACTGATAAACTAAATAAGTAAAAAGATGACAAGTAGTATATAATATATTATGTAAATTTATCTCAAAACAAACAAGAGAGCAGATGGTTGGGAGTGTTGTTTGTGGTTTGTATTGTGTCCTGAGGTCAAGGGTTCGAATCCTCTAACCCACCCTTTTGCAAACCTTTTTTTCCAATTATTCTTTTTGCAAGTTATTTATGCAACAAAAATAACCAATTCTTATGAAGCAACTTTCACAGAGAAGCTCAAGTCAATCCTGTGCAACCTTAATTACCCAACAGTGGAGAGTAAAAAAAAAATGCAAGCAGATAAGTGGTAGAGCTTAAGTGAACTTGAGAATTACGTAGCTACCATAATTAGCCACACAAGCCAATCTAACACAATCAATAATAAACATAAGCAAGCACAAACTTAGGAACCACAGACTAACAACCATCAATGATTACACGAACAATTTCACGCCAAAAATAAGCTAGATACAGAATCAAATACATTCAGTATTGACCCATTGTATCAGTAGGAACAAGGAAGCTAGGTGGTAACTTTGGACTACTAAAAGGGTGAAATAAAAATTTATAAAAAATAATCTAAAAATGTCCTACGGTAAACAAGCTACTAGAGTATGACTATGAAAAAAAAAAAAAACTGGTCAAGAATGTTAAAGACAAGGAAACTAAAATTACAATCCTAGGGCTGTTTGGGATAATGTAAATCAGCAAATTTGAACAAGGATTTAGTAGTCCAACAATAACCTACAAAATATGCTATAAACAAAATAAGCTTAAAACCTTGAATCCTAAACTACTAACAACATGTAAAACGAAATCCAAGCCATACAAAATCTAGGAGAAATCAGGCTTAGGGGAATCCTAACAGATAATAGGCAGTAAAAACTTAACTAGAGAAGCACTAACAAGCTTAACTAAAACCTAAACTAAAGCTGCAAGTAAAAAAATAATGACTGATGAGGCATGTTTGGCACCTGATGCAGCAGGCCAGGGGGGCTTTGCAGGGCCTATCTAAGCGCACAACCAAGCAAGGAATTGCAACCTAAGCTCAGAATCCTATTCTTTATATTACTAACAACTTACAGGCTAAGAATTAAAAGCTAAAGCGAACTACAGCTCATCTAAAATTAAAGGTAAAAAGGACTGTTTGGGGGATGGTAGCCTGGTGATGGAGCAGCGGGTGAAAAAGGGTCTAAGTGGGTTAGAAAACAAGCTTGACTACTAAAGCTAAATAAGCTACTGTAAACTATAACTAGCCTGATCAAGCAAACCTAAGCATAAATGAGCTTATTGATCTTAACAGTGATCAAATTCAACACTAATGATTAAATCTTTAACTGTTATGAACAAGCATTTTTAAGCTAAGTCTCTGCAAGGAAAAGTTGCATTAATCAATATGGAAACTAGATGAGCAGTGGTAAACTCATGAACAAGCAGTAGTAATATGCCAAAATAAAGAAGCAGGTTGAGATGATAAGAGAATTAAAAAGTTTAAGTGAAGACTTGCATTGATTCAAAATAAGCAGTACAGAATTTTAAAGACAACTTAAAATTAAACAAACATTTTTAGACTAAAAAAAAACTACTTGGCTACTACTAAAATCTACTAACTAATGACTGCCTTTGTGGCTACACATCATAAACTATTTATACTCCAAGAAAACTAGGGTTGAGATGATAAGAGAATTAAAAAGTTTAAGTGAAGACTTGCATTGATTCAAAATAAGCAGTACATAATTTTAAAGACAACTTAAAATTAAACAAACATTTTTAGACTAAAAAAAACTACTTGGCTACTAGTAAAATCTACTAACTAATGACTGCCTTTGTGGCTACACATCATAAACTATTTATACTCCAAGAAAACTAGGGTTTCCACTGGCTTTTTCTTGGATTCTTCCTCCTATTCTGTTTCTTGAAACTTCAACCCTTGTTGTACTTTCTTGAATCAATCACAGCCCTCTATCTTGGCTTGGTACCATCTCAGCCATCGACTCTATTTAGGCGCCCATTTAATTGGTGGATTACAGCTTGGCAGTGGTATCTCGTGAAGGATGTGGGATCTTGTGAAGGGGGTTTCTTGGAGCAAGTGAGGTGAGGGTGGCGTGTAGCAGGAGGTTGAGTGGAGGAGGGGGGTTTGCTTGGTGGTTAATAGCAGGGGCTTGGGGAAGAAGGAGGGTTTCATTTGACCAGGAAAAGAGATACACCTTTTTTTATTAAACATATTAGGGTGGTGATTGGGCTTTAAGGATGGAGATGGGCTTGGGGGAATTTTGGGCCAAGGTAAGTATTGGGTAGGTTTGTAGTGGGTGGATTGGGTGGGCTGGTTTTTGGGATTGGATTATTAGCTAAATAACAAGGGTCCGTTTGGTAGATAACTAGTAAATCCACAAGGACCAATTTTGTAATAGCTGCAAACTTGAGGGGCCTGAGGTGTAATTTTTCCAAAGTTGCCAATAAGGACTATACTTGCCAATTGCAATTCCACAAGACCATTGTTATACATTTTCCAAAGAAAAATCACCCGGGGACTAATTTAGCCAAGCCTTGAAACTTGAGGGACCAAACATGTAAACTTGTACATTTTGAAAGATTTTTCACCCAAAGATCATTATTTGGTAACTTTTGATTTTTTTTAGAGTCTTGGTTTGACTTCTCTTTCAAAATAAACGATCAGGGACTAGTTTTGACAAATTTTGAAAGTTGGGGGACTGAAACTGCCAATTATGCAAACTTTGTTCGTTTTTCGTTTGTTTTCAATCATTTTGCATTTGAAACATATAAAATACGATCTTTGGGATATTTTCATTGTTTTGATGCATTTCTGAGTATTTTCACGTGTTTTGGCAGTTAAAATATGATAAAAATGATGAGTATTTACACACTCATTAGTGCGTGATATCCTGGTTGATATATGTTCCAAGGCAGGGATCAAGGTGCGTAAGGAGGCTCCAATGGGGTTTCTTTCGGAGGAAGGGAGAGAACTACGTCCTGCAGATGTGCTACTATCCAACGGGCTCAAGGGATGGGGTTTCTTTCGGAGGAAGGGAGAGAACTACGTCCTGCAGATGTGCTACTATCCAACGGGCTTAAGGGTAAGGATGCATGTCTGGATGTGACTAGGGTCTCTCCGTTTGTTGGGACTGGTGTGACGTCATGGGCCCCTTGGGTAGCTTTGAGTAATGCGGTGAAAACGAAAAGGAAGAAGTATGCGGCCAAGTGTGAAGACAATGGATACAAGTTTGTCCTCTTTGCTTTTTCTATGCTTAGGGAACTTGAGGTGGAAGCTTTGAATACACTTTCTCGTATCAAGTCTATTGCCAGCAGCCACTCTAATAATACCCAGAGTGGTATTTTTATTTTTTATCGAGTTAGTTTCTGTATTCAAAAAGGAATGTGAGCGCAGATTGTGTCTAGACTCCCCTCCAATTTCATGTAAGTTCTATGTTTTTCAATGAAAAGTGACGTTTTAATAATAATAATAATAATAATTGAGTTGATCTGTTTTATAATAATAATAATAATAATTTGCCGTTCAAAAAATAATAATAATAAAATAATAATGATAACCATAATAATAATAATAAATAAATAACAAAAACAAAAATAAACAAAAAAAAAATCAAAAAATTGTTCGACCTTGAATGAAATTTGTAACACGCCCACCTTAGAAGAGTTAATTGATTTAGAATAATTATTTTTTTATGACAAGTGACGACAGACAGTTTGTAAAACTACGATTAATTATTATTTGTGAAGCTATCACCCAAAAACTTTGAATTAGTGGTACGTGAGTTATTCATCAACCTAAAAGTTGTAGGTTCAAATCTTGCTGAAGTCATTTGTAAGATATATCGTAAGATAGGTGATATATATGTGAAAAACTTGCGGTTAAAAAAAATAAGAATAAAAAAATAAATTTGCGAAGTTACCCATATGTTTAAGAAGACTAGAATGGTACCCGCACAATGCAGCGACGGGCACCTATGTCCATATTTTGCGTTATTCAGTTATTCAGTTACACATTTAGTTGTCTTTATGTTTTATAAGTAGATATGGTTATGCCAAATAATTTTAGTTTGAACAACCAACCTGCTTAATAACAAACTTGTAAACCAACTTGCTTATTAACCAACTTCCTAACCAATTAACTTTGAAATCCTTTCATAATAAACAAGTAAAAGTCTGAATTTTAAACCTTTCTAATTATAAAATTGTCCCAAATGCATTATATAGTATTATAGATTGAAGAGAAAAGAATGAAGAGTAAAATACAAAAACAAAACCAAACGGTGGGCAATGACTCAAATCATGATATGTAATATGTCGTAATTTATATAAAAAGTTAACCAATTAACTAAGAGTATGCAGCGGATATTAGATATAGTTAAGCAATTATGATTAACACACAGATAATAAACAAATTAAAGGAAAAGGGAAACATGAAAAATAAATAGAAAAAACTAACCCTCATAGTCACCCCGCAAATAAATCAAATAAGTGATTAAAACAATCACATCTACGAGTGCTCACACTATACGTCACACGAGCACATTAGGATGCTAGTGCTTGTTTCACGACGAACAAGGAAAACACTTTGCTTATTCAAGGCTTGCTAAGACCAATCGAAACTCGAAGTAGGATACGTTCGAATGGTGTAACAAAAGAATAAAAGAAAAGAAAAGAAAACTAAGGGTGCGTTTGGTTTGAGGGTGTCTCTTTAGGATTTGTGTTTAAAGAGAAAAAAAATATTTGTTTAAATAGTATACTTTAAAATTGAGAACCATGCATGGTGGCCCCACATTTTACAAATGATATATTGTTACCTAGGTTTTGTGTGGGTTTTGTGTTTTAGTGGGCCCTTTTCACATTTTCTCTCTATCTCTCACTTCACATCTTCTTTATTTTTGTTTTAAAATAATATTTTTTATTTTAATTTTATTATAAAATCAATTTAATAAAAGCTATTTCTCTCTCCTAATCCTAAATCAAATCCAAATCTTAAACCAAATCCAAATCTTATTCTAATCACACTTATAAACCAAACGGGCCCTAATAGTTTTGTTATATCTTCCGCTAGGGACAAACGAAAAGCAAACTAAACAACCAATAAGGATGTAGTTTTTTGCGGTATAACTTTGACCAAAACTTTGCTATTAGGTAAGGGGTGTTTATATAGCACCCCAAGTTGCTCTTCAAGTTCTAGCATAATACTCCATCACTTTTAAAAAACGACAACCAAGCCCCTCCTAGAACATTCCCTATACCGGGCCACTTTGGAGGGAGATCCGGGAGTTCCATTTCCGAAATGTAAGTCACTCTCTTTTATATTTAACATATATTTAAATTATTACGTTAAACATATTAAATACTTAAAAAATATAACAAGTATATATATTAATTATTTAATAAACGTACTCTTCATGTATTAACGTGTGTGCCCCCAATAGGCTCACACATTTCTAGTCGTCTATCGATTAATCTAACTACTATAACCCAACAGCTCTCACTTGGGAGTTGGAGTAGCAGATACCACATATACCAACAACGGAAACGTCTAGCAACACTCACATTCATTATTGACCTAGAAATGTCTGAGATAAAGTTTCAAAAAATATTCTCAGTAGCATGGTTATTTATGTCTTGCTTTTATCATCCTTTGTTAAAGATACTGTTAAACCATGGATATGGATCCTAACTCATTCCATATAGTTTAACCATTTAGATTCTCGTTATAGAATTTAATTGGATATACCAAATGTAATTAAGAATCATCTTGCATTACCCTTTGGGTTCGGCCGAACAATCATCTGATTAATTCTGGAGAGGGCCCATGGTATCTTTCTGCACATATCAAGTGGAGTAACAAATCCTTTGTTGACTACAAGTGTTGTGTATGCTGCTTACATCACTCCGAAAATAGCTTTTATAACTACCTTATTCAGGACAACATTTGGCATATAATTACAAAAGTGACATCCACACATAACAGAACTTGCTTGTATCTCAAGTCTAAGGATGACTTTATTAACCATTTTCAACATCTTACTCATGACAAGGAAAGTTGGGGTATCCAATATGTATCCCTTGTGAATACATATGAGTTTGGCGGAAACAATCCACATTCTCATGTAATATAACCAACACTCACATTTGCCTTGCATAACAATATTCCCATATTGTTAACCGACAATTGACATATTTAGAATGATAAAATCATTTAAGGATTAAACATGCAAATATAGGATAACAATTATTATATAAATGAATAACAAATACCAAGTATCTTTATTCATCATAAAGTAAAAATTGTCTTACAATCCCAATTATCCAAGGGATAATTACCAAAATGGCCCGTTGCCCTGCGCTCTAGGCATTTTAAGCCTGATTTTGAAATATTCTTGATTTAGCCCGGGTTAACCTGGGCAACAAGCATATATCCGACCGCATGATGCCACGTGTCCTCCAGTTGCCCAAAAATTACAAAAGTTGCCCAAAAAACACAAAAGCTGCCCCCCCCCCCCCCCCAAATGACACTTGTCATCATGCGGGTGGCTATACGTTTGTTGCCCAGGGCAACCCGGGCTAAAACGGGAATATTTCAAAATCGGGCTAAATATGCCTAGACCCAGGACAACCGGGCTATTTAACTATTTATCCCATTATCCAAATACTAAAAACAGATATGCATGAGACTAATTAGTAAGTTGAAGTCTAATGTTTCCAACATTCTCAACTTTTCTTTGCAATAAAACTAAATAGTCATCTGAGTAAACTTTCCGAATACTAGTTTCAAATTTCACCTATAGTGGGGGATTCAAAATATATGATGAGTGTCTTATCTCATATGCTTATACTATTGCAAGAGTCATAGTATGGAGACGTCATCCTACCTTGCATGAGGTATTAGAAGTCAACGACATACTGACAATCATCTTTACAGTTTCTTAAAATGTAAAGTATTCTTATTCCTTAATGTTTAATGCAACAATGCTCTTTGTTGAGCATATCTAGTTAGCAGATTTCATAAATGATAAAATCCTAATTTAGCTAGTTTTAATTATCCTCTAGCATCATTGTACGTATACAACACTATGCTTTATAATTCGTAAACATCTGTATTAACAATAATCTAAATACTCTTAATGAGATATTGTTGTTGTCGGCTCATCTTGCTCTTGTGCAAAAGTAACATCCAGTCTTATACACAATATATACATGACAAATCCTTAGTAAAAACATAAGGTTTCCATCCATGTAATAAATTATTCCAAGTGAAATATGCCATTTAAGACTTGCTTGAATGATATATTGCATTTGTGTTGGACTTAATTTACCGCATATGTTTTATTCCAAATAAAAATTTATTCCAAGATTGTTTGTTCTATTCTCTAAATCCCAAGTGAAGTTTCATTCCAAGCTTAAGGATTAATATCTAGCTTAAATGGAATGATATCCTCAATATGTTATACAACATATGGATTTTAAGGAAAAGATAGTGCTCCCACTTAACGTCAGATGTACTCAGGAATTATCTTAATTCAATCAAATCATATTGTAACTAAATTCAAGATCTCAACTCCTAGATGCATGATCCAATTCAAACTTGGATTTGTTAAACTTGTATACTATATAAAGATTATATAGACTCATAGCCCTTTTGATTACACACCGTCCTCGCAAAAGGTAATCATAAAGGAAAGAGTTATAAAACTTAATTGCCATATTCCTCATCCAAGGAAACTTGTATGGCAATTAATTATCTTTATTTAATTAATGTGTGTATATAAGAAAATCTAATCATAGTCAATTGCATGAGTATGATTAAAAACTTCTTATTCTAAACCATGCATTAATCATGTATATAATTTTAGGGCAAATGACACAAAAAGGTATCAAAGTTAGGGTCCATTTTCAATCAAGGTATCCAACTTTTTTTCTTGCATAAAAAGGTTCTCAACTTTTTTTTTTGGCGGATTTAGGTACTTTCCTAACTTCCGTTAACTAACTTCGTTAGAAAGTTACATGTTTGGTCCTTGCATACGTATAACCATTTCATGGAAAGTCCTTGACCACAAAAAAATATTTTCGAAATAAAAATAGGAAAAAAAAATTTTAAAAATTAGAAAATATTAAAAAATATATATAAATTTTTTTAAATAGAAAATAAAAAAAATTAATAATTAAAAAAAAATATTTTCGAAAAAAAATAAAAAAAATAAAAAAATATATATAAAAACTAAAAAAAATTAGAAAATAAAAAAAATCAAAATTTTGTTAAAAAAATTTAAAAAAAAATAGAAAAAAATAATTAATAATTTAAAAAAAAAATAAATACCAACAACTTCAATCCAACTCCATTACTTGTGTTTTCTTCTTCCTCTTGAGCCGTCACCCACACACACACCCTTGCCGCCCGTTTGACCGGCCACCACAGCCACACCGACGACCTCCACCACTCACCTCCACCTCCAAAATAATCTCCACATCACCCTCTTCGAATTGATATAAGCCACGCACCACAAAACCTTTGTTAACATCCCATAATATCACCATTGCTATCTCAAATCACCACCATCTTTGTTCTTTGTGATAGATTCATGTATTCTCGAGGTCAAGAAGGTGAGTAACACCGAAACACACGCGTGTGTGTCTCGGTGTGAGTATAAGTCCGTGAGTCAAGGCTCACTTTTGATGGGTTTGAGTAAATCTATAATAGAAACTTGTGAGAAAATGATTTTGATGAATAAAAGCTAGTTTGGTATCCACTTGTGTCGTGTTTGTGTGTCGAGTGAGTGCAAACCGTGAGCATAAGCTCACGGTGTTCTTGATGGTTTCTTTCTTATTGTTTTTGTTCTTGTTATTATTCTAGTTGCTGATTTTGTTTTGATTCGGAGATGGATTGAATTTTGGTACCGAGAGAATTGTGGTCGAGATTAGGATTAGTCGGAGTGGTTATGGATTTTGATGAAGTGTGGTGATTCTGGTTGATGCTGGATGTTGTTGTGGCTCGATGTGGGATTGATGGAGTTGGATTGAAATGTGGATTAAAAAAAAATAGAAAATCGAAAAAAAAAGTTAATTTTTTTTTACATTATTAATTTTTTTTTTTTTTTTTTTTTTTATTCTAATTTTTTTTAAATTTTTTTAACAAAATTTTGATTTTTTTTTATTTTCTAATTTTTTTTTAGTTTTTATATATATATTTTTTATTTTTTATTTTTTTTCCTATTTTTTTTCGAAAATATATTATTTTAAATTATTAATTTTTTTTTTATTTTCTATTTTTTTTTTAAATTTATATATATATATATTTTTTTAATATTTTCTAAATTTAAAATTTTTTTTTCCTATTTTTATTTCGAAAATATTTTGTTGGAATTTTTTTTGTGGTCAAGGACTTTCCATGAAATGGTTATACGTATGCAATGACCAAACATGTAACTTTCTAACGAAGTTAGTTAACAGAAGTTAGGAAAGTACCCAAATCCGCCAAAAAAAAAAAAGTTGATAACCTTTTTATGTAAGAAAAAAAGTTTGATACCTTGATTGAAAATAGACCCTAACTTTGATGCCTTTTTGTGCCATTTGCCCATAATTTTATCCTTTTAAGCCTTTCTTCAAAAGAAACTTATTCCAACCTCATAGGTTAACTATTAGGCGAAAAAACAATCAAGATCAAAACATTGATTTGCCTTTTAAGGACTGCATCTTATCATTCATATTTCTAAGACATTTATCAAATTGATGATGTGATAATGTACCTTAGTAGTTAGCATATTTACAATGATCTTCTACCTTATATCTCTCAGCATTGATATTAAAATATCACTCAAGTGATGAACCATCCTTGCGGATTTATGAATGATGGTAACATTATACTTCAGTCGACATTTACATGTTTAACCTTAGTATGACAGTAATAAATGGATTTTAGAAGGTTATGTATTTGTTCTTGAATATCTTCAAGATTTGTAGATGCTCCCACTTACTTTTATAAGTAGAGACAATTCTCTAAATACTAAGTATTTAAGCAAAAACAAATTGTTCTTTATTTGCGAACCACAGAATACATTTTAAGTTCTCATCTCTAGATTTGTTAATAAAATATTTCATAAGATTTTAACAAATTCAGAACTTAAATCAAGACATAATGGAATTTCTTCCAACAACTCTAATTAGAATTTGTAGTAAAACTCTAATTCTTGTATCACTCTTTAACCAAAAATTTTAGCAAAATTTTTGTGTTTCGTCGAGCTAGGAGTAGCACTAAAACTACAATCTTCAAGCTAGAAAGTGTAGAAAAATAAAAAACCCAAAAGGATTTAGGATTCGATTGATTTGAGTGGAATAACTGAAAATCCCTAAGGGTTTTGTTCATGGTTTGTCTTTAATACCTTCTAGGTTTAAACTATATTGAGTGTATCCATGACATACACAATTTTCTAACCTTGATAGATTTTGGAGGTAAAGCAATTAGAATTATCAAGAATCAAACAATATGAATATAGTTTGTTTCAACACATTAGACATACGATAAAAATGTGGTAGTCTATTTGGATCAAATACTTGTCAATTGGGTCGAGCCAAATTGCTATTAAGTATTTTTGAACCAAGTGCATGTTATAATGTATATTTCTTGAATAATACAAGAACCTTATGTTCACATGTTCACAAGAAGATAGAACTGTTCAAGAATTACATGTTCATGTGTTTACAAGAAAACAAAACATGTCAATAATACATTATAAGTCTTTGAATAATTCAAAGACCTCATGTTTATGTGTTAACTATAAGACATAACAATTTTACTATATACTTTATGTTATAAGTCATTGATTAATTCAAGGACTTTATAATTATGTCTTAACATGTAAACATAATTATGCTAACAAAAGTAATCATGAACGCAAACTCTTGAGTTCTGTAGTAATTTCAAGTTAATTTTATATTTCAGGATTATGATTATTAAAACTTAACCATAATTATATCGACTAAAACATGTAGGCAAAATGTTGAAATATCTTTACACTATATCATGAGATTTGAATGTGGTAGGGCAACAAACATCTTGTGTGTTTAAGTCCTAGTAGAATTATTAGTTTTCTTACCTTGCGGTCAAGAGAAACCAATAATATGTTGTTCCTTGCACACACTTTGAGATTTCTCACACTTATGTAAGGCACAACATTATATTATGAAAACAAACAACATATGATTGCTTATGTAAACAAAATGATAATTTCATCGATATTACAAGTAGATTTAGAACCATAACATTTAACAGGGAACTATGGATTATTATTCTATAGATAACGTTTCAGAAAGCAACAACAAAAAGGCAACGTGTTATCTAATAAATTAAAATGCAATTTTCCTTTAAGCAATGGTCGTTCATATTCGGAAATTAGTGAATTATTTCAAAGCAAGTTTGAAATGATATGGGTGACTAACAAGGAAATAAATCTCGTAGCTCGCACTGAAATTGGCAACATTTCAGTAATAAAACTCAATGTTCTCATTGGATTTATCAACATTGTAAGTGTTACACTGCCAGTAGAAAGCATATAACAATTTAATACACTATCCTATTCTCTTCGAATGCCTACAAGTAGCAACGTACTTAGGTTTGAAGAGTATATGAATTTTTTTACTTATGTAAATGAGGGAATAGCCATTCATGCTTTCATTTAACTTGAATATTTAGCATGTAATTCCTCCTTTATCGTCTACATAGCCACAAGGGTATTTAGCACTTTTAGGAATAATAAGAGTCCAAGAAAAAAACTTAGCGAATATGCTAGTAATTTCTTTACTCTTTGCGGTTTAAACTCATAGATCGTGACAAGTGCAAGATGTCATTTATTTTGGTAGCTATAGACAAAATGTTTTCTAGTTACAAAAAATATTTTATCTTTCAATTATTTCAAGACCTGAAAAGGGTAATGAAAGATCATAAGTGAGTTTAAAAATTGTAATCCTATCTTAGTTTGTCAACAAAGGAGAAAAAAATAGGAATAAGTCTCACTCTTCTTACCAGGAAAAGAGACCAAGTTTGTCTTTTAAAGAAAGAAAAAAAAAAAAACTTTTGTTTACGAATTATGTTGCAACAACAAAATTTTAATCAGAACATAAGCAAGTTTAATTTTAGTATTTTCGATAATTAAATTCTTAAAAGAATTTACTACCCAATTAATCACTAATTTAGACTAAGATCCATCTTGACCTCCCACTTATTATCGGATGTCTGACCAGTGTGTAAACAAGTAGGGCAAGAGGTAAGCGACAAGCGTTAATTGCATAAAATGCAACTCTTAGACTTATGAGACTGATCACGACATTAGTAGACAAGTAATAATGTCATGAGCATGTTTAGTCTCATCTTATGCCTCGGGTCCAAGGTCTGACCAAGCATACTCGAATTAAGTCGACCAAGCAAGAACTTGCAAAAATCGCCAAAGGTCTAACCAATGAGAAAAATTTGGCATGGGTTGGAATGGCCCTAAGGTCTGACTAAAGAGGTCAAGCCAAATGTATGTGTTCTTGGTTGGCTGGCATAGACTTAAAATTTTCATTATACACATAAATGTGGTAAAATCGTGTACACATGCAAAACAACTTTGTAACACTTATTTTAAAAACTTTTAGTTATGACAATGTAGTGATCATCATGGTTCACAGTAGCTTCAATCGAACTCGCAAGGAAGCGGAGGACCAGGTCAGCGCAAAGCTATGACCGAAAATCCCTTAGGTGTGACTGTGCGCACCGCCTTATTCCCCACTTATAGTTTGTTCTAGTGAGTGGGCCGTACTTCCCAAGTGTCCATAGAGTCTAGTTTTAAATTTCATGAAAAACTTTTTTCAAAGTATTTAGGTCACTTAATTTTACAAAAACAAATTTTCCACGAATCAAATAGCATGTCACAATTGAGCATGATATTTTTAGGAGTGTAAACTAAGATCATATTAATTTCATGATTTCGATATGTATTATCCCATATTGCATGCAATTAGGTGTGTAAAACATGTAATAATTATGCAAATAAAGAATCAAATACATAAACATAAACATTAATTAAACACATAAAATCCGAGTCCAATAGGAGTCTTCCCCAAATGGAGAACCATAAGACCCTAACTAGGTTTTCATCAAGTGCCTAAATCGCCACATGCATAAAAAAATTGATTGTGTAGCTCTTATAGCCGGGATTCACATATAAAATAATCATGGCAAACTAATTAACTTTTAATATGCTATTAAATGTGTCTAATTAACCATTAATTTTAATTGATTTGCATCTAGTTATTTTTTATTAATTAATGACAAGTATTGCATGATAGTTGTCAAAACAAATAACTAAGTTAGATTTCATGCAGCCTTTTTGCGTGTTTATTAAATCGTGTGAGCCATAACCACTAAACGAGTTGGCTCGTGATGCCACTGCTGGAATTTATATAACAAGCTAACCAATTAACTATGAGTACACAGTGGATATTAGATCTAGTTAATCAATTATGATTAACACACAGATAATAAACAAATTGAAGGAAAAGGGAAACATTAAAAATAAATAGAAAAACTAACCCTCATAGTCAACCGCAAATAAATCAAATAAGTGATTAAAATAATCACTTCTACGAGTGCTCACACTACACGTTACACGAGCACGTTAGAATGCTAGTGCTTGCTTCACAACGAACAAAGAAAACATTTTGCTTGTTCAAGGCTTGCTATGAGCAATCAATGTGGGTTACGTTTGAATGGCTTAACAAAAGAGTAAAAGAAAAGAAAACAAAACTAAGAGTGGAAGGTGTAGATGGAGAGCTCAAGCTCTTCATTCTGGGCCCATGGGTGCCACATCACCCAACACCTCTTCACAACTAACCCCCTCCTCACCAAACAACTAACCTCAACTTTCTCATTTGGGCCCTACCACTTACAACTTTATTTTTTTATTCATTTCATTAAATAAAATAAATTCATTTCATTAAAAAAAATACAATACAACACACTAAAAACATACGAAACGTAAAATAACGAAATGGTTAAAAAACGTTATGAAACGTCATCAAGAAATTATATAGCCTTTTAGTTATCGATGAGTTCTGACTTTCCCCCCCCCCCCCCCCCAAACTTGCAACACTTGTTCCCTGGCCATTTTCAAGGTGACTTGAAGTTGAAAATCTGTTTCATCATTTCTTAAAAGGCTTTGTAGACCGACCCTGATAGCAGGATGGTCTTGAGGCAGCTCACGCAACCTTTCGACCTCTGCAGCACGAGTATGCGTCTGTCGAATAGTACGAGTTATCTCAGCTAGCAAGCTGTTAATCAACCTGAGTTCTTTTTCTTGTTCGTTGCGTAATCGGGTAAGGATAGCTTGTTGCACTTCAGCCGGTTCGTTTTCCATAGTGTTTGTGTAAGAATATTGTTAGGTCACCATATTGATTTCACACAAACAAGAATGGGATAGATATAAGGATTTGGGTGAATATTTGAATGAGAGAAATAAAAGTGCAAGAGTTTCCTTAAGATATCAAATAAACAACCAAGTATTACATGAGACCTAAGGCTTCTATTTATAGGGAAGGAGCTAGGGCAACACTCCCTCTCCTTCCACTTACATTTCGTGTGGGCTTTCAAGCCCATGGACCTAATACCTTAAGTCTAGTAAACTTGTAACATAACATAAATGTAAGTAAATAATAACTTAAGCAATCTATTATTACAAATGACCGAGACTTGATAAAATAGTAAAACTTTGATCCCAACAATCTCCCCCTAAGGGTCGGTCATCACGGTTGCTTGACGTCTTTGTCATTTCTTCATCTTTGACTTTCATAGCTTTAGACGTCTTTCAAAAAATCATGAGATGATAATCATTCATCGTTCTTTGTGCTATGTTCATTGTTGTTGTGATGGTGATCAAGTAATGAAGTTGTCTGCCTTTCATCACTTCTGCGTCTGTGGTGGTAGTCGGCCATTCCAACATGCTCATACATCTTTGAATTCTGACTTATACATGCACGGAGTTCCCTTACTTTACATTTGATCTTTAGTCTTTATACTTTGTAGATTCTTCTTTTTGGCGTAGAATCTTTCTTTGAACTTCGTGTTGCTTTGATCTTTGAGGGAGCTTTTGATGACTTCAAGATACATGTATGAGCATGTGGAATCCGTCGCCATGGAGATGATGTGTACATGCGGGTAAACAGTTAGCAATAAAATATCCAGTACTTACAGATAAGAAATTAGAGATCGTCAACAGCATAGTGTGAAGACTCCTTCTAACCCTTATCAAGGCCGTTCCCATGTCAGATACTCCCGAGGGAGCTTACAAGACCTACTAAGTAGCTCAATGACTGGTTGAGTAGCTGGGGATCACTCCACGACTGTAGACCGCTAAGAAACCACCGCAAACACTAAGCGTAACCCGCAAGGAGTTACCGAAGTGACCTGCTGTCAGGGCTGTTGATGTTGACCCTGGCAGGATTTCCGTTCAATCATTGAGAAATACTTATGTAAATTCTCTTATAAACGTTCTCGGCAGATTGCTAAGATCTGCGAAGGACTCGATAATTTACAGCTAGTGTCCATTGATGTAGAACACCAGTTGTAGAAATACTAAGTGTTCCTAAGAGATCTTTGATGTATCTCATGGCTCTAGACTTGAAAAGTGCACACTTAGGTTTCCTATGCGGAGACTAGGGAGGGGTCTCCTGCTTCAATACCAACCATCTTGATGAGGCGAAAAATGATCCGTTTTTAGGGGGTCATTTAAGCCCGAATCCGACTTAATTTGATCAAATATTGCCCTAAATCGTTCCTTTTGTGATTTTAGGTGTTTGGAGAGTGAATTCTGGAAAAGAAGCCATTTTGGACGTTTTTTGGAGCATAAAAGTGAAGAAAACGGCAAAGTATCAATTTTCCATGCTGAAGACACTAGGTGACGGCGTCAAGAGTTATGCCCTGACGGCGTCAGACATCATGAATAAAACACCGTAGTTGATGACGGCGTCAAAAGTCATCCTGACGGCGTCAAAGTACCAAGAATAAAATACCGTGGTTGGTGACGGCGTCACATAGGCCGTCATAAGTAGATCAAGACCGTCCGAGGAAGTATTTGGCGGTGAGGTGACGGCGTCACATGGCTGTCTTGACGCCGTCAGCCCAGTTTTCCTATATATAGTTTTCTAGTTTTTTCATTAAAAAAGGAGAAGTTTTGGTGAAACCCTAAAGACGAATTTGGTGTATCTTTTACAGGTTTTTCAAGGGTTCCAAACCCTTGATACCTTGTATTGTAATTGAGATAAGTGTTCTTCTAATTCAATCAATATGTCTATGTGTTGGTTGTTTATATCTTGTTCTTGTCTCAATTCCATTATGCTAGGCTATATCTCTTTTGTGTTTGCTTAGATCTAATGAAACCTAGATGTTGATTATGTGTTGATTACTTGTCTATTCTTGTCTTGGATGAATGATTTTATATGTTAGGCTTAAGAAAACTGGCAGATCTCCAAATGGTAACATGCTTGAACGTCTTAAGAAACATGAACCGAGGCGTACTAGGTCTTTATTGGTTGTATTTAATGCATGAGCCACTGTTTACAATCCCTATAGTTGTGCTGGGTCATGGTGTAGGAGGAGATAAGAGCTCATAGAGTTGGGGAGTTATGTATGCCACCCCACGAATGGTATTAAGGAATACAATCCGTCATCCATACAAGTATAACAAGTAATTAACGTGTAAAAGATATCTAGGGAGTAGTGAAGTCTAAGTAAACACAATTTCTCCAATTACTGCTTACAACCTTAGTATAATTTAGTTTAATTTCATTTTCAGTATTTTATTTTGATTATATATTAGTTTTGGGTTAGTTGAATAGCAACTAATTCCGCCCAATCTTCCAAAACCCGAGATTTTACTTGCTTTCATAAAAATACAAAAACACAAAAATAATCATCCCTCACCTCTAGAACTAGTAATTAGGTTTTCTAATCCTAGCGACACTATTCCTAAGCTGAACGATCAATCCCCCGGTACTTGTCACTATACTATACTACAACGATCAGGTACACTGCCTGGTGGGGGTTGTAAGCTTTTCGAGATCCCTCGAGAGGTAAAGCCTGTTGCGATTCCCACGCATCAAGTTTTTGGCGCCGCAGCCCGGGGAATAGTTATTGTCTAGGTTAGGATTTCTTTTAATTAGGTCTACTTGCTAGATTCCTTTCTAGTAAGATTTTATTTTTATTTTATTTTTTTTAGGTCTTCTTTAGTCTATCTTATTTCTTCGTGCCTTTGTTCGTAACTCTTTACCATCCGACATCATGGAAGGTGGTAACATCTTTGAACCCATCATCCCACCACAACAAAACCCACCATTAGAACCCCTTAAGCCCCGAACCTTAGGAGAGTATTCCCGACCTAGCCACCAAGGCTACCGAAACACCATTGAGCTCACCGGAGACAATGTGACCCCCTTGCGATCCGACACCATCCGGTTGGTGCAAAGCGGATGTGCATTCCATGGACTTCGTTCCGAAGATCCAAACCAACACCTTAAGGACTTCCTCAAAATCGTAGATTCCATAGACCTAGGTGTTGAAACTAGAGAGACTACCCGTTTACGCCTATTCCAATTCTCTCTACGGGATCAAGCTAGTCAATGGCTTGAGCGTTTACCCGCGGGATCCATCACCACATGGGATGATCTCACCACTCGTTTCCTTGCTCAATTTTTCCCACCGGGGAGAACTACTAAGCTTAGGAATGACATCTTGATGTTCCAACAACGTCAAAATGAATCTCTTTATGAAGCATGGACTCGTTTCAAGGACTTACTCCAAAAAGTCCCTCATCATGGCGTAGATCTTTGGCTCCAAGTCCAAATCTTCTATGACCATATCGACATCTCCACGAGGCGAACCATTGACCAATCGGCCGGTGGTAAGCTACGTGATCTTAGTGCGGAACAATCATGGGAACTCATAGAAGATCTTCCTCTCTATGACAACGAAAGTTGGAATGATCCCCGTGATTTGAACAACACGGTCAAGGCAATATCTTTGCCTTCGAACGATTCTAGCACTCCCGACCGTAGGATCATGGAACTTGAAGGTCGAGTCAAGTCTCTCATGAAATCTTACGAAGCTCATAAACCTTCAAGCCAAGTAAGCAGAATCGCTTCTACATGCAAACTGTGCAATGGCCCTCATGAGACCTATAACTGCATGGAACTTCCAAAACGTGCTTATAACGAATTCACATCATCACACATAGGTCAGGGTCCTCGAACTTCTGCCGAAGCCTATGAGGCATGGAAGGATAAACCTGATTTTAGAGGGTACCGAACACGAAGTGTATCCTTCAATGACTCCTCACCACTCACTTGGTCCGAGCATTTTCCGTCGCAAGGTGTCCCCAAGCAAAGCTGTGAAGATGATTTAAAAAAATTCATTCTATCTCAAGAACTACAGCTCACTACGCTCGAGACAAAATTTAAACAACAGCAGGCTGACGTAAACAACAAGATTTGTAATCTGTTGACTGCTATCAAAGAGCATATTGATAATAAGCCCATTCACATTGACGAGGTTAAGTCTGCTACCGTCATGAGTCCACCAGCCTCCCCTGTGAAAATAAAAAGTCCTAGAAAGTTATTCAAACATCTATCTCCTAACGGAAAAGGACCTGTCTACCCCCCTGGACCAATCCACTTCGTAAACACCATCACCACAATATCTGCTGCAGCACCTAACCCAACCCAACAACAAACTAACAAATTCAGTCAGACAGCGAAGGATGAGACCTCAAAGGTTGACCATGCTTCGGCAAGGAGACCTACCAACTCACCCGAGCAATGCACCGCGTAGGAATCCGACAAACCGGATGAAAGGAACGAGAAATCGGAAGAACAGGAGAAAAATCCAACCATTTTTGGTAAATCTATTATAGAAGAATCCGAGAGAAAAATGGAGGATGTTATTAGTGTGGGTAGCAATCAAACTAAGGAAAGCAACTCTAAATTTTTCAAGATCTCCTGTACCATTGAGGAAAAGCTCTTAACTGATAGTCATATAGATCCTAGCTTCCCAGTCAACGTGATCCCACTTTCCCTATATCACAAGACCTTCCCAGAGCACATTGCGTGCGAAAGGGTAATAGAAAATTTGTCAATTAGGATTGGAGAGCTTGTTTACAATACTGACCTCACCGTGGTTGATGACGTGGACCCTCTCACCAATCAAACATTAACCAACCTTGTCCTTGGGATGCCATTTATCAATGAATCGGGAGCAATCCTTGATGAGAAAGATGGTAGTGTATTACTCACCAATGGTGTTAGGAAGGTAATTTTTCGTAGGGATAGTGAGGAGGTGTATGAGTATCGTCCCTCCCTTGAGGGGAATCTATATGGGTCAAAGGATGGAGAGTTGAGGAAGATAAGACGGCGTGATCCGGATAACCTAAAAATCTCTTGCATGATCGGTCATAAGTACTTCGATAACATATACATTAATGTATTCCTGCCAAAGAATTTTATGTCATTGTTTCATTATAACAATATCTGCAGATGGGGGATGATTTACAAGGGAGAGAATGTGGTTGGTAAGGATCATGAAATCCAAGTGTTCGTAGGAAATATGGCATTCCCTATGGAGTTCACGATTGTGGACAACATAAAGGACAATGTCGACCCTAGTCTATCGCAAGTCGTCTTTGGAGCACCCTTTTGTGAAATCACTAATTTGATAGTGGATGACTTGAACGAAATCATGACCTTCATTGACGGGATTAGGAGGATTTCATACCAAACGCCCTACAAAAGAAGAGACCTTAGGGGAATAAATTGCGACGGGCTTGATATGATGAGCTCTCAACTTATCTTATGTGATGAAGATGTTAGGAGAGGGTGTAGAAATATTTTTGAATTATCATGTGGATTCTTTAAGAATGTTAGTAAGCTCGGCTCTAAGTATCGACGAGATGTTTTCGAATTCGAAGATCCGAAGTACTTGCACTATGAAAGCGATACTAGTTTAGAAGACGACCTAGAGAGTGGAACCAATGATGAGATCACGTGATAGCCCATGACTTTGAGTCTAGCTACAAGACTCGTAAATAAAAAAAAGCGCTTCTTGGGAGGCAACCCATGTTTTGTGTGATTTTATTTGTTTGATAGTTATTTGCTTCCGTATGCATGTTTTATTTTTATTGCTGGATGATCATGTTTCTCAATTGAAATGTGGAAATACTTTATTATGTTGTTTGGCCTAGTCTTAACTTCAACCTAAAGGTATTTTTGCAAAAGATAAGTGTAAGGGGAAACCCCAAATATGTTTTTAAGAAACAAACCGATCATGATTCTCCACAATATTAAATGAACATGTATATTCGTATTTGTTAGAGTCAAATGCTTGTATCGAGTCATAATGAAGTTTTGCAGGATTTTCCAGGAAGTAGGACAAAGTTTTTCCAGAAATTTTCCGGAAACTTAACATAAGAATTTCTGCAGGTCCATTCTGACGGCGTCAGAGTATTACTCTTGACGGCGTCAGGAGTTAAAAATCTGGAAATTTTGCCGGTTTTGTTTTTCTAACGGAGTCTTATGGTTTTTGTGAATTATTAAGTTTTATAATCTCCAGGAAATCTGCAAACTTCATTCCACAAGCATTATATCTTACTTTGTTTTCTAGGATTTAGTGACTTATATAGGATGCCGCCGATTTTACGCGAGGTTGTCTTGTCTATTGTTGTCAGGATTTACAGGTTATGTATGACAAGAAGATGATTTATATTCTGGAAGGGAAGCTTTGATTGTTCATTTTCTTGGAGGAAGATTTAACCTGGCCAACCTATAATCCACACCGAGCGAATCAGGGGAGTATTTGATTTCATTCTCTTTACTTTTTTCACTTTTACATTCTTTACTTGAACATTGGGGACAATGTTCATCTTAAGTGTAAGGGGAGGGTAAAAAGATGATACCTTACATATGCACTTTCGCTTGAGTTTGTTTTGTTTGATAGTAGATGTGTAATAAAACTATGAGAAATACTTGTTAGTGTAATTTTAGCGCCAAATTTAAAATTTTTTACAACATTTAGGAGTGAAACTTTAGCCATAGCAAGCGTCTCATGGATAGGAGGTTGTATGACTAGCACATAACCGTATATTCAGAAAAATTTTCCACCCAAAAATGTGAGGTTCGCCTTTAGATTTGATAGGAAAAGCATTCATTATTGGTGCTTATGAGTGTACCGGTAGCATTTAGATTCTAGAACTTGCGTTAGTGATGCATCCCGAGACCGCTAGTGAGACTACATTCGTGTAGTAGGATTTACTACATGATAAGAGGCATTAGGATCACCCTTGTGTTAAACCCGTATCATAATTACTTGACCATTTAAGTCAAATTACTTTGCTAGTTAAGTCAACTAATTTTTCCCACACCCTTAGCGTTGTACTCATTTTTAGTACACGAAACCCCTAGTACACCCCTCCGAGCCTATCTTTTCGTTTCTAACTTTAAGCATCTTACTTAAAGGAAGAATTTGTTACACCCCACTTAAATGTACACCCAAATCGCCTTAGCCTTCCGTGTATGCGCTCATTTTTAGTGCATTATTGTTATTTGTTAAACCCTAAGTTAACTTTCTAATTGATTACATGGTTGCTAAGTCGAATCATATCCTTGTACATATTGTTTTGGGACGATTGGGACTCATGGGTAAGTACTTATTTTATGGAGTAATGGGGAAGAACATCATATTATTACCCCCATATGTGCGTTAATCTTAAAAGTGCTCCAAGTGTTTTAATTTTCTTAATTCGAGTCATTAGATTAGTTTAATTTAAAGTATGTAAAGATTCAAGTGTAAGGGGAATTCTCATTCCCTATGATGTATTATTTTGGATGGTAGGGTAAGAGTGTATGCAAAAAAAAAAAAAAAAAAAAAAAAAAAAAAAAAAATCGAAAAAAAATTAAGAAAAAGTAAAAAAAAATAGAAAAGAAAAAGAGAAAAAGAGAAAAAAAAAAACATACGGACTACCATCCCGTTTTTATTCTATGTTCATTTTATGTTTTTGTTATTTTTCATTTATTAGCTTAAGTCGAGTCTAGTCTTGGCTTAGCAACGCCATCTTGTACATGTAATTAACCAAGATTGTTAACTCGCCACCAGTAAAACTTCCTTTATCCAACAAAACCGTGTAATTCATATCCCTATACCTAACGTTACAACCCTTTAAAAGACCTCTTTGATAGTTTATCCTAGGTGCTTACGCCATGCGGTGGAGGTTTGATCCTTTCCCAAGCCTATGGTAATCTATTTTGCTATGACAGGTAGTGAGAGATATCTTCCATTTCCATAATGTTATATTACTTTATTACACCCGAGAGATGTGAGTATCTAAACACTATTTGTGAGGTGCTTGTGTATGACCTCCGTGCTTGTCTATTGGTCTTTAGTGGAACGATTATTTGTTGTAATTACTTTTATATTAGTGTTAAATGACCCCTAACTTGTCTTTTGAGTAGAATAAAAGCTCATTTGCTTGAGGACAAGCAAATCTCAAGTGTAAGGGTATATGATGAGGCGAAAAATGATCCGTGAATTCTGGAAAAGAAGCCATTTTGGACGTTTTTTGGAGCATAAAAGTGAAGAAAACGGCAAAGTATCAATTTTCCATGCTGAAGACACTAGGTGACGGCGTCAAGAGTTATGCCCTGACGGCGTCAGACATCATGAATAAAACACCGTAGTTGATGACGGCGTCAAAAGTCATCCTGACGGCGTCAAAGTACCAAGAATAAAATACCGTGGTTGGTGACGGCGTCACATAGGCCGTCATAAGTAGATCAAGACCGTCCGAGGAAGTATTTGGTGGCGAGGTGACGGCGTCACATGGTTGTCTTGACGCCGTCAGCCCAGTTTTCCGATATATAGCTTTCTAGTTTTTTCATTAAAAGAGGAGAAGTTTTGGTGAAACCCTAAAGACGAATTTGGTGTATCTTTTACAGGTTTTTCAAGGGTTCCAAACCCTTGATACCTTGCATTGTAATTGAGATAAGTGTTCTTCTAATTCAATCAATATGTCTATGTGTTGGTTGTTTATATCTTGTTCTTGTCTCAATTCCATTATGCTAGGCTATATCTCTTTTGTGTTTGCTTAGATCTAATGAAACCTAGATGTTGATTATGTGTTGATTACTTGTCTATTCTTGTCTTGGATGAATGATTTTATATGTTAGGCTTAAGAAAACTGGCAGATCTCCAAATGGTAACATGCTTGAACGTCTTAAGAAACATGAACCGAGGCGTAGTAGGTCTTTATTTGTTGTATTTAATGCATGAGCCATTGTTTACAATCCCTATAGTTGTGCTGGGTCATGGTGTAGGAGGAGATAAGAGCTCATAGAGTTGGGGAGTTATGTATGCCACCCCACGAATGGTATTAAGGAATACAATCCGTCATCCATACAAGTATAACAAGTAATTAACGTGTAAAAGATATCTAGGGAGTAGTGAAGTCTAAGTAAACACAATTTCTCCAATTACTGCTCACAACCTTAGTATAATTTAGTTTAATTTCATTTTCAGTATTTTATTTTGATTATATATTAGTTTTGGGTTAGTTTAATAGCAACTAATTCCGCCCAATCTTCCAAAACCCGAGATTTTACTTGCTTTCATAAAAATACAAAAACACAAAAATAATCATCCCTCACCTCTAGAACTAGTAATTAGGTTTTCTAATCCTAGCGACACTATTCCTAAGCTGAACGATCAATCCCCCGGTACTTGTCACTATACTATACTACAACGATCAGGTACACTGCCTGGTGGGGGTTGTAAGCTTCTCGAGATCCCTCGAGAGGTAAAGCCTGTTGCGATTCCCACGCATCACATCTCTAAGAGATAAGTCGATATATTACACCGGTTCCCCGTGAGAATGAAACAAGCTCTTTTAAGAGAACTTGAGTGGCTAGAAGGTTTAGTGCATTGCGTCACTGGGTCCATGTTCAATACCGGCGTCGCCTTAGCAACAACCAGTAGCATACGAATTGAACCCGGTATCTGCCCTAAGGTTGAACATATGGAGGGCTATTTCGTTTCACCCTTTTCTTTACTTTTCTTTTTAATTCTTCAACTCCTTCTTTCCCTTTCATTCTTTTCTCCTTTTTTTTTCATATCATACCTAAGGACTTCTAATTCTAACTATTGGTGATGTCCTTGGGTAGATCCCTCCGGCTCTAGCGGATCATAGGACGGTTTTTCCTATCTTAATCACCTTATAACTCCATGATTATCATACAATAGCCAAGAAACCTTTAATTGAAAATCTCTCAAAGTGTTTGTGATTATCAAACATTTTGTTTAACACTTTGAGAGTTTTTGTGTTTACTTTTGAAGGGCTCCCCCTTCACATGTGCTCATAAGTATTTTAATAAATTTGCACATGCGGGAGGAACAAGCACTTTTTGAATTGATCCACTTTCAGTGAACCTGACCGATTCGAGACACGCTTACATCACTAGTTAGACTAGCTTGAAGTTATAACCCGGCCTGGTTAAATCCACAGAAAGTTTCTCGAAACGGTACATTTCTACTAAGACAAATCCTTTTCGAGACACGCTTACGTGGCTAGTTAAAGAGTTACATTGTCAGCTTTTAGGTGACAACTAGCTCTAGTAACTAACTTGATGTTATTACCCGTCAAGGATAAGTCTTTTCGAGATTACTAACTTTTATGTTTCGTCAATTCTTGGGTGAATCTGAGTCTAGCTCGCATGAGATTTGACTTTTAAACAACTTATAACTTTCATATTTTAATCACTTTCACTTTTCTCCCCCTCAAAAATAGCATATGAGATGTTGTTTTTGGTAAACTTTTTATTAAAATATGCTTTTTGAGTTTTATGGGGAGAATGGGAGATATCAACAAGAACTTTGAGTTTCAAACGATGAGTTTTTCAAGTGCTCCCCCTCAACAAGTGGATACTTATTGAGGTGAAATACTTGTCTTTTGAGAAGAATTATGAAAATCAGAAAATGTTTGATTGATTCTACTCAAAAGTAAGAAGCATTCGCTCCTTATATAAGGATTGAGGCACTGATGCATACCTCAGGGTCCTTTCATTACAAGTATGGGTTGTACACTGAAATGTGTGTACAAGCCATTGTGATAACAATTCAATCAAATGAAACAAGTAATACTGAAAAGTTAATACCCATGTGTACCAGTTTAAGCTTCATCAGTGAGTGGAGCATCAAAGTCAGTGAACTTTGGTTCGGGTCTTTTAAAGAGGCTGATGGGAAATGATGGTCTGACACCGATATAGCTTTCCAATCGTCTGATTTGTTCCCGTCGAAATAACCTTTCTTCAATCTTTAGGACAAAGTTACGAACTTGTCTTCTGGAGCTGGATTTCCATATTGGTGGTTCACCTTTTGCGATCTTTCTGCGATCATCATTCAACCTTTTGACTAGCCCATCACGAACGGTTTTTAGCGTAACATCACAGAACTTGTGTATCTCATCGAACCGCATGAAGCTTTGTAGATTTTTGTTGTTGATGTAGGTGAAACCAAATGAAGGTTCTTGGATGAGAGTATACTGTGACGTTTGATAGATTCCATCAAATGTGAATTGAGGCTTTGTCAAATTGATCTTTTGTTGGTAACTTTCCACTCCAAGCTGAAGATCTTCCACTTTTTCTTGAACTATCAATCGTCGGATGAAGAGAAGTAGCGATGCCATGAAGTTGTACTGAGTTTCTCTTTCGAATCCACGCATTTTTCCTTGAACTTTTTCTAGATACATGTCATCAATGTCATTTAGATAAAGATCCGGAAAGTCTGCTTCGGATAATTTGTACTTCTTTTCATCTTGTCGTTTAACCACAATTTCATTCATGAAAGTGTAGTTAAACCGTTTTGACTCTTGAATCTCCAAGATAGCGATGATCTTAGATTTATGCTTCACATTTTCTAATGATTTTTCTTCTAATCTGTAAGTATAACCGAGACGACGACGTTCTGGCCAGTGCTGAATCCCGTGTAGAGCATCTCTGTCGTATGCTACGATAGATTTGCTGAATACTGGAGTAGACTCTTCAATTGCATGAACTTCGTATCTTGCGGCTGGTACTGAGATTGTAAGTGAGGAAGCATATTTCTTCTTGGATTTCTCTTGGGTGAGTTGGAGGTTACGAAGATCTTTGTTGAAGAAGAAGCTGTAAGGTAACTTGGGTTTTTCCGGAAATCCTTGCAGAGGTAATGGTTTAGTCCAGTCGGTGAAGTAAGGCTTTTCGTGGTTTTTGGAACTGATGTTGATATTTACTTCAGGGTCTAGCCAGTCAAACTTGCCAGACATTACACTAGCTATATTCTGCATGTGATATTCGTATTCCATCTTGTTACCAGATCTGGACTTAAGGAATTCCTGTGCATCCCTATTGATTCTTCTGAGCTCCGCCTTCGTAAGTTTCTCAATCTGATGATCCTTCATAATGACTTGAGTAAATTGTAGTGTATTACCTGGAAGGGGTTCTTCATCTTCGAGAGGAGGTTGAACTTGTACCAATTTTGTCAACCAGTCATTCTCAGGTGTGTCATCATTGCCAAGCCATGAATAACGTCTTCTTTTCTTTGATTTCTTAGACTTAGATGTAGCATCCTTGTCTTTGGCCTTTGATGGTGACGATGGTCCAGCTTGAGAATTGGGAATAGGGGAGGCACGGTAATCGGTATCGGGTTGACCTTGGTATTCATCAGTTGGTTGCATGAAAGTTTCTTCCTCTTCTGTTGGACCTTGACCGGTAGCTGAGGTGTGTTGTTGATTTCCAGGAGGAGTAGAATCCTTTCGTGGTTGTTGAGAAGATGATGGACCGGTTCCAGACTTATGTTTCTTACCTTTTGAATTTGGGTCCGGGTCGTCATCTTTCCTTGACCTTTTCAGGGTTCCAGCTGCATCTTTGCACGACTCTTTGGACAAGTTGGCGGAAATAGCATCAATAAGTGCTTTTTCTTCAGTTGTCTGTGTGATTTTGTAGGCAACTTTGTCGTAGAGTTGAGCAAGCAGGTCATCGAAAGATAGTTCAGGAATGGTTGGAGTTGCAGTAGAAGCTTTTGCAGTGTGAAGCGTGAATGGTGTGGTTGACAACATTTTCTTTACGACACTTCTAATTCTGTGATCCAAGTTGTCCCTGATTGGTTCAATGAGGTTTGTTACTTCAGGAGTGACAATTTCAACCAGATTTTCTGTAAGATAATCTAGTGTGACAGTCTTGATAAATCCTGAAAAATCAGTGTTCAAGAACTTATCGATCTGCTGCTTTGATTCCTGAAAGTCTTCAACTTGCTTAACAAGACCGGTGACCATAGTTGTGAGATTGTTGACTTTCTCCTAAAGATCAACTGGCTTAGTCGTTTCATTGATTGATTGTTGCTTTGATGAGGTTTCAGAAGGTGTGGGAGATGAATGCTCAGGTGATGATTCGGATGACGACTCGTTGTGAGAGCTTGAAGAAGAAGCTGGAGGAGTCGGATCCTTTGGTGGAGAGTCTTGAGGAGGTGGAGGTTGCACTGAAGAAGTCTGTTTAGATTGCGAAGATGATTGAAGAAATATGTTGGTGTCGAAAGTGTTCTTTTCTTCATTTTCTTTTCTTCTGCGTTCCTCTGCTTCCCGTGCAAGAAAATCTGGTGTAATGAAGTGATCAAATTCCATATCCATAGCAATGTTCTCCTGTCCGCCAACATTCTCCTCTACATTAGCAGTCTCAGTCATAGCGACGTCTCCTGTACCATCTGTGTCTTTTACTATGTCATCAGGTTGTGAAGCTGGTTCTGCAGTTGTGAACACAATGGGAGGAATCATGCTGCTTGTAGCTCCTTCATGTTCTGATTGATCGACAGGTGGTGGTGGTGAAGGTTGAGACTGAAGTCGGCTTTGGAGTGCTGCTTCCCTTTGTTCTTTGCGAAATTGCTTTTCTTCGGCTCGTGTTTCGACAATTATACTTTTCAATTTTCGTTTGTCGACCAATTGTTCAACGATTGGCTCGTCTTCTTCATCATCAATTGGCTCATTAATCGTGATCCCTTTTCTCTTTCTAGACTCTGCTTCAAAAGTTTCAAGACTTTGCTGTATAGCAATCTCCGTTGCAGGAAATGATTCTTCTATAACTCTAACTCTTCGTTCAAAGTCTTGCTCTTCTTCTTCAGATTCTGTGTCGAACTCAGAGTCGCTTTCAGAGGGTGGTGGTGTAGGTTCGTCTTGAAGAGCAAACTTTGGTGTTACCTTCTTCTTTGGCTTGGTTGCAGGCTTAGTTTTGGGTGCAGGTTTAGGTTTGGTGGAAGTTTTTGTTTGGGCAGATGGTTTGGTCTTGGGAGTAGGCTTAGACTTAGTCTGAGGTGAGCCAGTGGTGCTTGTAGTACTCCCAGATTTCACACTTCCTTTGCTGCGAGTCTGTATTGTAGCTTCTTCCTGTATCCCATTGTAAGCATCATCGTAAAATTTGTAGTTCAAGGTTTTCTTGATGTTTTCATCAAGAAGGTATTCGGGAAGCCTCATTCCTTTAATCTTGGTAGAGGAAGTGGTCGTCTTGATAAAGGAGGTGGTGAAGTCGTCCTCAAAGATGTGCTTAGGCTCATTAGGGTCTGCCATCCTTTTGATAAATTCTGGAGTGTCTTTGCAGAAATATTCAATGAGAAGCTTGGTGAATCTTATGAACGGGATCATAGTCTTTTCACGTCCGGTTTGGATGCTGTAGACTATATCGTTCATGATTAGAACTGCAAAGTCAATAGGTGTCATGGTCACCATTCCCCAAAATGTTTGTAAATGCTCAAGTCTGGGATGTTCGTGACCACTTTTTTCTTCCTGATATAGATCTTACTACTAACAGACAGAATGTTCTCCAGGGCTGAGGTATATTCTTGGCATTGAATTTGGAATGTTTGATCAGAGGTAAGTCATCATCAACATCATATCCTAACTCAATGAAGAAATCAAGAAGATCCAGTTCAGGTAGTATTGGAGCAAATTTATTGTCAGTTTGAGGCAGGAGGAGGACTGTACGAAGGACATCGTGATCTACAGTGTAGACTTGTCGATTCAGCGTAACAGTGAAAGACTCATCATCTAAATTCGCCTTAGCCGTAAGCCAGAACTGATGAAGGTAAAACAGAGGAACTGAAGTAGATCGATTGAGCAGTTGTTGATGATACTGTTGATTCTGATGTTGCTGAGGATGGTTAAAGTTGTAGTACGGTGGTTGAGACATATTGAAACACTTGTGTGAAAAGATGGATCTTGTAGAAGGTATAGGTTTAGCCAAATCTCGAAAACTTGACACAAATAAGTGATTGCGAAACTTTGTACTTACAGTGATTGCGAAAGTTTTCTTCTCAATGTGGGATTGCGAAACCTTTGTAGTTTGCGAAACTGAGGTTTGCGAAACTTTGAGGTTTACGAAATAAGTGAATTTCAAAACTTAAGCAAGTATTCGCGAAACTTAGTGAAGATTTGTGAGTTTTCGAAACTTAATAGAGTTTTCGAAAAGAAGTGATTTCGAAAAGTAAGCAGTTTTCGAAAACACAAAATCACAAACACACTTTCGAAATTATACAATTTCGAAAGTTTTCCAAAAGTCGAAGTATTTTTCTTTCTTATACAAGAGAGAAAAGACTGAGTCCACAATTCGTAAGGCGATTGGAAGCACAAGAACACGATTTCGAAACTTGGTGTGTAGAAGATTGCGATAATAGGACAGTTTGTTGTTTTCAAAGAAAGCTTGCCAAAAACGCGTTTTATTAAAAGATTCTTGTACTTTTAGGTATAAAATGATGATTTCTTGAAGAAAGTTGAAAACTTGATAAACTTTTTCAAAATTTTGAACAATTTCAAAAACAAGTACAAGAGACCCCAAGTCGATTTTTGTGATAAAAATTTGGAACTTTTTGTTTATTTTGATATATAGAACAAGTTTGTAAGCAAAGATGTGCTAAAAACCAAGAAACAAACAAGAAAGTACAAAAAATGTAACAAAAAAATCGATTTGTAAAAACAAGTTTTAGATGGAATTTAATGAAAACAACAAAACTACACCTTCATTTGGCGAATGATACCACTTGTTAGGTCACCATATTGATTTCACGCAAACAAGAATGGGATAGATATAAGGATTTGGGTGAATATTTGAATGAGAGAAATAAAAGTGCAAGAGTTTCCTTAAGATATCAAATGAACAACCAAGTATTACATGAGACCTAAGGCTTCTATTTATAGGGAAGGAGCTAGGGCAACACTCCCTCTCCTTCCACTTACATTTCGTGTGGGCTTTCAAGCCCATGGACCTAATACCTTAAGTCTAGTAAACTTGTAACATAACATAAATGTAAGTAAATAATAACTTAAGCAACCTATTATTACAAATGACCGAGACTTGATAAAATAGTAAAACTTTGATCCCAACAAATATGATGTGTTGTTTAAGTGGTATTTATAGGGGAAAGTAGCCGTTAGAAGATATTGGAAAAGGAAACTAGCCATTAGAAGATATTGGAAACGGAAACTAGCCGTTACTCATTTTATTGAAATACAAACGATACGAACATACAAATACAAACCATACGAAAATAAAAATACAAACGATACGGAAATACAACTACAAACGATACGGAAACCAAATCAACACAATACGGAAATACTAAAGATAAAACACAATTAGGCATCGTCTCTGTCCCATGTGTGGGTGTTCCTCAAAATCAACCACACGTGAAAATACTGGAACCCTCTCCCACCATAGTGTTCTTTAAAAATGTTCATTGCATTTGAGAGATGCTCATGGTCTTGGCCCGTACGCTGCAAATCCTTGTAAATATCATGAAATTTACGACATTCACAGTTGAGTCATGCTCATTTAGCCGTGATCATATTCTTGTTACGATGATCACTGTCGGTATGGTATGATATGGTATTTATAGGTGTTTAGAGTGGGATAATTTCAAATTTTGAATTCAAACTAAAAGCGGAAAAAACGTTTAAAATTCAAATTCAAATTCAAAAAAAAATAAATAAATAAACATTTAAAATTCAAATTAAAAAAACGTGTGGAAAAAACTTTAAAATTCAAATTCAAAAAAAGGGCGGATAAATGTTTAAAATTCAAATTCAAAAAACTGAGCAGGATAATTTCAAATTCAAAAATGATCCTATAAATACCCATTCTCAGATGCTGAAATACACCCACAATTCACACACAAATCATCAAAAATTCACTTTTCTTCTTCATACATAACAATGTCATACAACACATCACCTGATAACGAATCGGTTTACAACACACCACCGGAAGACAATTCCCCACAAAACACTCCACCAGAAGATCTATTTCCCGTATTCCAATATGACAATCCACCACCTTCCACTCCGCTAGAAGTTATGTTTCCACCGGAAAACAATCCACCCCCAAACAATCAACCGCCAAACTATCCACAACAAAACTAGGCCAATACATTTTGTTTGACTGCTGAAGAACTCTTCGAGCAAGATATGCAAATGTTGTTAGCGGTTCAAGCTGAGGAAGAACGTCAGGCAAGAGAGCGTGAGGCGTACTAAAAAGGTAAACAGGATCGGAGAAACCGTCGAGCAGAATGCTGATGGAAAATGGGATTAAACAGTATGCGATCGAGTGAGGACGATTCGAGTAATGACGTGAAGAGGGCTATGGCACAGACTGAATCATTTTCTTGATTCGTAGTTTTATGTTTATTTATCGTATCGTAGTTTAGGGGTTTTAATTTCCGTTTCGTAGTTTAATGTTGTAATCGTAGTTGTAATATAATTGTATGTTGTGTTAAGTAATTTCAATCATATGTTTAATATAGTTGCATTTACATAACAATTAACTATTTACAAAACAGTTAACTATTTAAAACTTCACAAACCTTATTTACATTTACAAATATATAAACAAAATTTCACAATAACAAAAGAAAGGAAAAAAAATGTACCAAAATGTCAGCAAACGAGCTCGTCGTGCAGACGAAGAGCTCCCTTTCGGCTATGAACGGCGAGTGTAGGGTGGTGCAGCGACGAGGAACGGCGAGCTCCAACGGCACACTGCACCTTCCACTCTAATAGTTTTGTTATATCTTCTAGGACAAACGAAAAGCAAACTAAACAACCAATAAGGATGTAGTTTATGCCGTAAAAGTTTGAACAAAAAAATAACTTTGTTATTAGGTATTTAATGAATGTCGTGTATTATGATTTTGCCATGAATGACGAGGGGGTATGGGGTGTTTATATAGCACCCCAACTTGCTCTCCAAGTTCTAGCATAATATTCCATCACTTTTAAAAAACGACAACCAAGCCCCTCTTAGAACCTTCCTTATAGCTGGTCACTTTGGAGGGAGACCTGGGAGTTTTTCCAACATGTAAGTCCCTCTCTTTTATATCTAACATGTATTTAAATTATTACGTGAAACATATTAAATACTTAATAAATATAACAAGTATATATATATATATATATATATATATATATATATATATATATATATATATATATATATATATATATATATATATATATATATATATATATATATATATATATATATATATATATATATATATATATATATATATATATATATTATTTAATAAACATACTTTTCGTGTATTAACGTGTGTGCCCCCAATAGGCTTACACATTTCTAGTCGTATATCGGCTAATCTAACTACCATAACCCAACATAATACACGAAGAGGAAGAGCACATGCATTTATAATCCTTATCACCTCAAACTATCAAAGACACAACACACACAAGTACATCAAAAGGCAATATGCCACACTAACAATGCTACTCCACCGATTTGTCGCTCGGGCAAATGATTTCCGACACCACCAACACTCGGTGACCATGAATTTCTACTTCTTTCTCTTCTTTCTTCCACTTCTTTATTGTAGATTCTAGTGTCTTTTTGTCTTTACCTTTTGTAACGTTTCTATTTTTTATAATATTTTGTTGTTCCTATATATTCTCAGGGGTTTGGAACAACACAATAAATAACTGAATTTTGATGAAAATAATTGTTTAACTTTTCTGAGAGATTGATTAAGCTAGCAACAGATGTCAAAGTTTCTGAAGACATATGAACATGGCGGGAAAACGACGTCAAATTCAGTATCACCAGAAAGAACTTGCCTGGGAAGAGTTGGTAGACATTCAGCCATGAAGCTGACGGAGTTTCAATATATGAATATATTGCAGTCAATGGGTCAAGCGGTGTATGTGTTCGATCTTGATGGACCCATCATCTACTGGTCAGTCAACTTTTTTATTTATTTTTACGGTACTACTTTAAAATGAGCTTTTTCTTTTCTCATTCACTAGTGAATCACGAGTTAGAATAAAACAATGGCACTATCTTATCTCAAATAAAAAATTTACAAAAATAAAAGAAATAAAAATAAAAATAAAAATAAATCAAATAAAATCACACGTAACAAAATGATTAGTTACAATAGAAGGAGTTGGTGATGGAAGTTTTATGAGAATATTATGTTGAGTGTAGAGAACCAAAAATTAAGACAAAAATACACCGTTGGTCCCTGAACTTTCTCAAAAACATCGCCTGGGCCCTAAACATAGGAAAATCGTCGCCGGGAGTCCAAAACCCAACTTTTTTAGTTTTTAGGCCGAATGCGACCCTTGACCCGTGATCTCGGTCAACGCACGTTTTGTGTTATATTTTGAGGGACATAATAGACCATTCACGTTTTAACTACACCTCTACACCTTAGTTAACCTAACAGTGAGATACCATATTTCATGTATAAGGTAAATCATAGAGATTGAGGTCATTTCTGTAATTTGACAATAAACACACTTTATTTGAAAATCGCGTTTTGCTGCAGTTGCTACTCACCTGCTTTTTCAAAATGGCGTTTTGGTGTCTTCAAAACGCAGAAAAGTGCTTTTTAGTTTTTCATACCCAAACACTAGATTCATATTTTCTGCGTTTATTAAATCGCAATAAGCAGATAATAAGCGCAATCCCAAACACCCCCTTAGTTGTCCTCAAATTATTAATATAGGGCATGAATGAGAGTTTGAGGAAGCCTCAACAAAACCAACATGAACGTTTAAGCCAGAATGAAACAATTATCTTGTCATCTACAAAAATTCACATTTATCTTTCTTTAATCACTTTCCGTTAAGTGTTTAAGTAATATCTTTGTGATTGAAAAGCATAACGGATCATTGGAAAAAAATATGTAAGTTATACGTAATTAACAAGGATTCCCTTTTAAAATATTAAATAAAATGATTAGACCATTCACTCTTAGCAAATTACAAATGTTTTCCTCGGCTTTTAGAATATTTCCCCATGGGGCTTTGTGTAAAAAATCTTGACAGCTGATCTACAGTGTAGCCTAGGAGTGGTATGGAATCGTGGATAACGTCCTAGTGGATCCTGTGTATAGTCTTCCCGGTGTGATCTGAAAAAATAATTTAGGCTCGATTATAGTTTACAAGAATGTGTGATCTCATATAGACAATGGGATTTGAACAAATTGTTTGGTTAATCAGGACTGCACGTGCAGGAATCGAATGGCACAATACCTTTTCGGTTATACAACTGCTGAAGCTTTAGGGAAAACCCCTCCTGATTTGTCTGCAGGACCTAGTTATGGTAAACTAGCTAATCTTCTCTTACAACGGGCCGCAAAAGGAGAGTGTTGGTCTGGGGAGTTTCCTGTAAGAAATAAAAATCGGGAATTGTTTAATGTTGTTTGTTCCGTCGTGCCATTTCGTGATGAATATGGAACAATCATTGGTGTTTTAGTTGTGGCCGCCGATGCTCGCCAATTTCAAGAATTAAGGCCAGGCTTAAGTGCCCCCAAGAGGTCTTCTGCAGATAATTTTGGCAATGATCTTCATAAACCTTTCCAAACTACAGTCGCCTCTAAGATAACAAATATGGTTAGTATTAAAAAGTATTATTTTCACCCACATGCTGTTTGTTTGGCAAACAATGCATTTATTTTTTAGGCAGATGGTTAGTCCTCTATTGATTGTCGACAACATTAAAACAGGCTTCCATGGTGATGTCAAAATTGAAGAACAACATGGTTCAAGATGGCAGGAGCAGTGACAATTATGATTGCGATTTTGCCCCGTCAACAAACTACCAATTTACTGAAAAGCGCAAAACATATTCTAATGGGGGGAGTGAAAGCAAACCTGGGATCCATAAAGTTTTGTCTTCAAAAGCAGAGGCCTGGATGAGTGCTAAGGGAATTTCGTGGCCATGGAAAGAAAAAGAAAAAGATAGATCAATGGATCATTTTGGTTGGCCCTGGTTACATAATGATCACCATGAACAAAATGTTGGCCCACAAATGAGTTCAAGTGCAAGTAATGGTATTGAGGCTCCTGGGTTGTGGTCATCTTCTTTCAGTGCAAGTACCTCCGGAAACTCAGATGATCATTACATTATTAAATTTGATGTTGACATCAACAACTTGGATGTAGAGATCTTCTGGGACGATTTGATTATCGGAGAACAGATTGGGCAAGGTATAGAAACTCATTTTCATACTTGCATTGACATATTTTTGGTTTCATCAATTAGAATCCACCACAGTCCTAGTAAAATTTTAAAGTTTTATACTTCGGGTAACTAGTAAACTTAACACACGTAAACAGTAAATTGGATGCACATGTAAAAATGGCACACACTAAGGTGAATTTATGGGGTTTCATCTTATTTAGCTGTTACTTGTATAATGGCAGGCTCATGTGGGATAGCTTATCATGCACTGTGGTATGGATCAGTATGTTTTCCATCTCCCTTAATACAGCTTGCTAATTAAAGTGGTCTCAAAGAGTTATTTGATGCACCCATGGTATCATCAACGTGCCATGTGTTCAAAGGGACAACAAAGCTATAAAACATAAATGCATCTTCGTTTATGCAGGATGTTGCGGTCAAGGTATTTACCAAGCTACAATATCCTGGTGATGTTATACTATCGTTTAGAAAAGAGGTAATTGTTCCATTAATTTAATATGTCACTTTGAGCATACCTTTTTATATTCATTTGAAAAGTCATAGGTTTGACTTAGGAGTTTGTTTAAATGTAAGGTATCTCTGATGAAAAGGCTTCGACATCCAAATATATTGCTTTTCATGGGCGCTGTAACTACACCTCAGCATCTATGCATTGTCACCGAATTTCTTCCACGGTAGGTTCCCTAATCCCTAAATATCCACGTCGTCCTATGAAAAAACCGTTTGACAATTAACAAGTGTCACTATTGATCAGTTGTTTCCTTAATCTCTAATCCATATATTTATTGGAAATGTTTAACTATTACTAGATGTCTTAACTCTTATGTATAGACAGTGAGTGGAATTTTGTGCATCAATATCACCAATTTCTTATTCTTTTATAGTGGAAGTTTGTTCCAGTTACTTCGGAAAAATACAGCCAAATTAGATTGGAGAAGACAGGTTCATATTGCCATGGATATTGTAAGTACCATGCTAATGACCATCATATTAAGAATGGGCTTTTAGTGATTGACGTCTTGACTAGCTATCATACTTGGTTTGTTTGATGCAAACTAAATATCCATGTTCTTGGAGTACTAAAAGTAGATCATTGCTATTAACATTGACCAATGCCAGACAGATTTTGGAAGAGAAAAATGCAATGTACTATTCAGTTAACCCCGTTATGCAACGTACATTATTTTTAACCATTTAATGCCAACATACATTCATTTTATTTTATTTTTACCAAAGTTGGCAATTTATTGCATTAAATAGTCAAAATGGAAAAGAATGCTCCAGTAAAGCGTTAGAAAATGCATACTTTAGTAAGAATAAGTACCTATGTTTCACTCGATGGTAAACAAGATGTATGTTACAATTTTTTCCAGCTTGTCAAATAATATTGGCTCCCTGCAAAGGAAAACCAAACACACTGATTTAGAGATGAAATGCTTGCTTGTTTCTGTAGGCACATGGCATGAATTATCTTCACCATTTCCAACCACCTATCATTCATCGTGATCTAAAGTCTCCGAACATTCTTGTTGACAAGAACTGGACTGTAAAGGTATTTGTTTCAGTTATTTTCACTTTTTTCTTTTTTTTTTTTTGGAGTTCTCTTATGAGAGTGTTACCAATAGAATGATCTTGATTTTTTATAATTGAACAGGTTGGTGACTTTGGACTCTCCCGTGTCAAACGAGAAACTTATCTGACAACGAAGAGTGGGCGAGGAACGGTACTGCAATTTTCTTTCCCCATTAATTTTTCAAACAAGAGTTAAACCACCATCAAACAGTCTAGTGGTAAGGCACTTTCCTCACAAAAGGTCAAGGATTCAAACCTCACTAGGTACACATTTGGGGTGGCAACTGGCAAGGGAAGGGTCGAAAACAGTCAAGGGAATAACCGATAAAGACGCGTAGATAGTTAGGTTTCTTTGTATCTAGCTTCTTGCTAGTTTTTTCTCTTCTTTATAAAATTCGCCGTTCAAAAAAAAAAAAAAAAACGTTGATAAAGAATTGCCTTCCGCGAGTAACCTAAATAGGGAAACCTCATCCGGTTACAAGCAACAGTCACATTATTTATTTATTTGTTTATTGTGATAGACATTTATTATATATGCATTCTCACAATCCACAACAATCTCACTCGACATAACTCTTCACGAGTAGCATTAGGCTCAATGCCCTTTATGTTAGAAATTAGAAATTGGGGTTGTGATGATAATCTCCTAGATATCTGCAATAAAGTATTTTGACCTTATAGATTTCGGAGTATCACGAAATTCTCATTGAGATAATTTAAGAAGAACACTTTATTTCTAGGCTCAAGTGACCAAAGCAAAACAAATAAATTATGCGAAATTCCTGTGTTCAAATGAGACCACATAATCCGTTTTTAACCACCCTGTAACTACCAACATCCATCTGCTTTAACAAATTATATGGTCTCATTAGAACACAAGAATTTCACATAATCTCTTTAATTATTTTGCTTTGTTCTCTTGTGCCTAAAACAAAGTGTTTTTCTTGAATTATCCTATTTAAGATTTCGTGATACCCAAGCATCTACATGGGCGAAATACTTATCCGGGATATCCAAGGTTATCATCACACTCTTACCCCTATTTCTAACACTTGGTAACAATAGTTACTGTGTTTTGGCATGTTTAAAACTTTACGGTAAGTTACAACAACTCTATTGTGGATATATTTTTTCACATAACCTCATCTTGGAAATAAAACAAGTGTTCTTATAGTATGATTTCATTGAATCTAATGCGTTGTAATCATCATTTTATAAGTAAATGTTTTGGATTTTTATTAGCCGCAATGGATGGCTCCAGAAGTTCTTCGTAACGAGCAAGCCGATGAAAGGTATGCATGTATATTGATCTTTTCATGCTGTCATCTCATGGATAATAACATGGGTTAGGTTGGGTCAAGATCTGTTTTTAAGTTAAATACTTGTTGGAGATTTTCAGGTCTGATGTATACAGTTATGGTGTGGTATTATGGGAAATCATCACCGGAAAGATCCCTTGGGATGATCTCAACCCGATGCAGGTACGCTTTTCAATTCTTTCCATCTCATTATATTAATACTGTTTGAAACAAACCAAAACGTTGATTTCAAAGGACAAACATAACATTTTTTGTAAAAGCAAAAGTGATCATATGTATATTTAATTTGACATAAGGATGCATCAATATATAGCATCTCTTAAGAGCATTTCCAATATAGTCACTAAAAATAAACACTAAGATCATGCAAATTAAGTATCTTTGTGACATATTCCAACACTAAATATTTTTTACTTTAATGTGTGCACTTAAAATCAACACTAAATCATTTTTTATCATTAAAATAGGAGTGTATAATAACGCAACAAATGGGAGATATATCTAACGTAATATATATCAATATTGAACTTGTTTTGAAGGTATTGGAGAGGATTATATATATTTTGTATTTTATACAAATTTATATTTAGTTTTTAATATATGTAACATAGATATGATGAAATTGTTGAGTTTTAAATGGATGAATAGTGTTTTAGTGTGACGAATAGTATAGCACTATATTTAGTGTTTTTCTCTCATTTAATATTCATCACACTAAAATAGTGCTTGATTTAATGCTAACATTGGATGACATATTTTGCAATTTATCACTATTATTGTGTAAAAAGATACATTTAGTGACGACGACATTGGAAATGTTCTTATAAGTTTCAAAATATTGTTAGTTAGGTTGAAGCTGAATTTTTGTTTGTTTGACCTCAAAAGTCAAAGAGATTCAAAATGCAAACATTTGTGATTTTGCAGCTTTGTATATATATAACAACTAGTCGGTCACCACACTTACAGGTTGTTGGAGCTGTAGGATTCATGAATCAACGGCTAGAGATTACGAATGACATCAATCCCGAATGGGCTGCTCTTATCGAAAGTTGTTGGTCCAGGTTTGTCCCTTGTTAAACAGTTGTAGCCACTTACGATTCAATTACATCATGATATCCAGAATAAATGGACTATGAGTTCTTTGTTTCACTAATTTGTATGTTTGTTTTACTAAATTGTATGTATGTCTCGACAAAATTACAAAAAAAAAAAAAATTGATGCACAGTTATTCCAGCTTTCAACGGGAAATATTCATCCTAACCTAAAAAGTCGATTTATGCGAAGTAATGCAACAACTATCTTGATTTTTTTTTTCTTGCTACCAGTGAACCACAGTTGCGTCCAACATTTCAAGAAATCATAAGTATGCTGAGAGATTTGCTGAGGAAGTTTACTATTCTACATAGAGATAAGAAATCATAAGTACACATTTTAATAAATGGGTCGGCTTTGAAGTTGTGTCTCTTTCTTTTTTTAATTTTCAGCAGTTTTTTTCTTGTAAACTACAATTCTTCATAAGATAATCATAAAGGCATGTAAATGGTTTTTCTTTCAATTTGGCATTTGTTTTTGTTGGATATAGTTCAAAAGAAAGAGGATCAAATTTGGCGTGTGATGGTGGTAGAGGTGCGTTACCACTCGCGGTGGTGGTGGTGCGTTGGCCGATTTTTGTTGCCGGAAAATAGAGAGAGAGGAGTTGGGTGGGTGACTGGGTGCGGCTGAAAGAGAGAGAAAGGATAGTGAAACCCTAAAATATTATAACATGGGTATATATAGGTGGGATTTGGACATATATATATAATAACTTCTTAACAGGTCTCTTATCGTGTCTTAACAGGTCCGGACCTGTTAAGACACGAAACCTGTTAAGACCTGACACGAAACCTGTTAAGAGCAGGTCGTGTCGTGTCGTGTTAACAGGTTTCGTGTCAAAATTGCCGGCTCTATGTATGACAACGCTAGTCTGAAGCTTTTTATGTCAAAACAAAACATATACGCAACCATTGCAAAGCCAACTGTTAAAATTTAACTTAGGGATCGAATCTTTTATATAATAAAAGAATTAAATGATTTTGGAGTATTTTTGCAAATCCCTTCTCATTGAAAAAAAAAATTGGACCAATAGCAGAGCTCGATTTTGCCACGTAGGCGAAATTGAGCAACGCAATTGGTCAATAGAAAGTCAAAATTAAATTGATTTTGGTCAAACTTAATAAATTTGGTGGAGAAATTTGGTTAAGAAAAAAAAATGCATAAAAATATAGGTGTCAAATTTATGAAAACAAAAACTTAAAAAAAGAGGAAGTAATTAATAAAACTTTAGTTCTTGAATTTTAAATAATTTATATAGAGTAAAGTGTAAAATTATAAATTTCCATATTTTTTAATAACTTTATAAAAAACCCAAATAACCCCTTAAACTTTATACTCCATATACTTTATAATATTAACTTTGTTTAAAATTACATGAGTATTAGTATTAGTTTTTAGACTTTCATCCATTAAGATTACAAAATTTGATAAATATGCGAATTAGTTTTAATATACGTTAAATATATTTTTAAACTAATGTTAGTTTTAAACTTTCATCCATTAGAATATTTTTTTAAATAAGGGGACTCATGTTAATATTTAAAAGTTTAATTTATGTGTACACGGGTTTGAAATACGGGTAAATTATAAGTAACGGGAATATAAATATCAAATGGTAAGCACGATACTGTGATATGAAAATAAATATACATGATTCTACTTATAACAACGACTCATGAAATTGTTATTTAAAATTTGTATATGGATATCCATAAAACCATTTTAAAAACTTTACGGATCATATTTTAAACTTCATCAACACTCATTATGTGCTACTAAATTCACACATTTAGTACAACATGATATAAATGGTTAAAGTTAAACAACAAAATCAACCCCAACCTCAACCTTAACATGTCTGTAAGTTAAAAACGTTATACAAAGCTAATTATTAAAAAACAAATAAATAAACAAACAAACACATGGGTTAGATAGTCATTGTTTAATACATAATGTTTTTCCTTTAATTTTATAAAAAAAAATGCACGCATCACAATCCTTATTTAATAACAATCATCTCCTAAATCAAAAAGAAAAAATAATAAAAAAACTACGTAAGTGATAACCTAACTTTATTCATTGACGTGATGTTTTATCCAAATAAAAAATAAATAATAAAAAAAAAATAAAAAAATCGGTAATAGTTGACCGTTGTAAACGAATTAAAAGTATGTAAATGAGAATTATTCATAAGTAAAAGAAATACCACAATTACAAAACACATCATAAATTGATAGCACGGTTTGCAAAACTAAAAATATATATCACTAACATCTCATACAAGTCAAGTATCATCATGTGATTTTCCTTAAATAATAAAATATAATTTTTAATTGAAAAGCACTCTCCTAAAATAATAGGTAGGTTATAACATATAATTTTTTATTTTTAGTCCACCAAGTAAAACTATTTGAAACATGTTAAGTGGTTCATTTTCTTAATCAATAATAATACATAATTAAAATGGAATTTTAAAAATCCTGTGCGTGCACAGGTATTATAACTATTCATGTCTTAATAAGATTAACATCTAGTTCATGTGAACTTTAGGTTATCTTACACGTACGTTTGTATCATATGAATGCAACGTAACATGATTAGTTTGCCACAATTTTTGATTCTTCGGTTGTGCTATTGTAGGACACTGAGATTAAATTAGATACATCTTGATGTGACATTTACTCATTGTAGAATATCAATAATTATAGCATACATGGTTTTGTGATTAGATATAGAATTATAGAAGAGGAATAATGGTAGAAGAGTTTAGAGAGAGAGATTGGGAGAATTTCCTAGAGAGAGAAAGAGAAAATGAAAGATTAGATTGATGAAAGTTGGAAGCTCCAACCCTCTCCACATGTGGAGAGGGGTATATATAGTTTTCTACAAACGCCCACACCCGGGCTGTGGATCAGGCATACAGTGGGTAAAGACCCGTCCTTCTTCCACGGTGTTACTTAAACTAAACTAACTAATACATATACTTAACTAACTACGAGCTAACTAAAATGCTATTACATCAATTAGGTGACCGAGTCTTCTATAGGTTTAATTGTATTCCTAACAATCTCCCCCTAAGCGAGGTCACCTTGGAAATTAAGCTCTTTGATCTTCAAGCATTCTTTAGTCTTTGTAGCTCGTAGGTTCTGATTCTTCACTTTTCAGCGCACTTTGTACTTCAAGCAACGAACTTGTGATTTGGATTCCTTTGAGTTGTGTGATCTTTGAGCTTCTTTGAGATCATCAGCCATAGTAAATCTCCAAGCTCATCCATAGTTGTATTGCCTTCATGTGATGTAGTGACTGAAGGACCATCATGCTCACACCCTTCTGTATATGGAGACTTTGCATTAGAGTTGTGGATCAGGAGACTTTTTCATCAGAGTTGCGGAAACGTTGTTGGTAGTCTCTCAACATTTGTTGTAGCAAGTCTCTCATCGTCATTGCTAGTGTGGAGGATGTGTGAGCATGAGGTATGGATTGACCCGATTCAGCTAGAAATAGGAGCCATCAATGTCATCTTTATATGTGTCCCTGAAATAAAACAGTTAGCAATAAAGATAGAGAACGAATATGGCTTTGTCATTCGTTCTGCGAGGACATACTACCCTTCGGTTTTGTGAAAACCGACCTGTGATCAGGTAGAGTCTCTTTTAAGGAAGACTCTCCTTGACAGGAATTTACAGCTTGTAGTAATGAAATTTCCAAAGAATCCACTTCAGAATCTTCATACTTAGCATGTTCTCATACCGGAACGTCTCAAAGCAGACAGCACGATAGAGTGAATCGGTGAATAATTATTCATGGATTGATGAGAAATTGATTTATAGAGATCACTCGCGTGTCATATGATAAACATTTTGAGACACGACGAGAGTTTTAAGTATTGAATCACATTTCCATCAAAAATACTTTTGTTTGAAATATTTTACACAATCAACGTGCTCGAAAGTAAGTTTGTGAGCACATTGAAAGGTTTTTGCAAAAGTATCCGTCAATCCATATCCTGGAACAAGTTTGATTCAATGTTGAATCGCACCATCGTTGCTTTCCAGTTGTCACTTGATCATTGATCCAGGATGGATCTCACATGTCACCTACCAAGAGCTTGAGTGATGTTCGCTCTAGAAGGGTTTCCGTCTTCATTGTGAATATTTTCATATCACTCGGATGTTCTAGCAATACCACAAGGATAATGCGTAGGACTCTAAATATTTTATCTTATTTTCCACATTGTGTGAAACAATAAGCATATTTGGAACGTGTCCTATTGAGATTTATGGATGATCTCATGTCTCTAGACTCAATAGTGCGTTTTGATCCGCTCCTGGAGACTGGGGAGGTGTCTCCTATTTTAGGTATCAACATAGCTCGCAATGAGCGGTCGATACATTGCACAGGGTTCCCCGTGAGAATGAAACAAGCTCTTTTAAGAGAACTTGAGTGGTTGGGAAGTTTAGTGCAGTGCGTCACTGGGTCCATGACGTCTTGTCTTCCATACTAGTGTTACCTTAGTAACCACTAGTAGATTATGAATTGAACCCGGTTTCTGCCCTAAGGTTGAATAATTGGAGGGCTTTTTCTTTTAACCCTTTATCATTACATTTCTTTTTCATTCTTCAACCCCTTCAGTGCTTACCTAGACTTCACCACTAGAACCTTGTTGGGTATGTTCCAGTCCTAGCTCTATCTCAGTCCGCACTCTTCCCTTTCTCAGTTTTCTCCTTTTTTCAATCATTCCTAAGGACTTCTAATCTATCTATGGATTGTCCTTGGGAAGATCCTTCCGGTTCTGGTGGATCATGGGAACTCATACCTAACCTTAACCAACCTTATAACTCCATGCGTAAAGGTAAATGGTCAGTCTTTGGTATTACTTCCACAAACGCTTTTGCTCCCCCTCAATATGTGCATCGATATAAGAAAGTGTTTAGCACATATGTAGGAGCCTATTTATTGAGTCCAAAAGATCATTTTTGATTATCAGATTTCATATTTAAATCACATTCTCTCCCCCGATCAAAAATTTCAAATCATTTGAGATTTTGGATCCCAATTGAATTTAAATAAGGTAGAAAGCTTTTGGGAGAGAAATGCGGTCAATTTTAATATTTTCTGATAAAAGGAACTTTTTCTTGCACCCCCTCAATCTGTAAGGGAGGTTGTTATATGTCAGATTTGAAGAGTTTACAAAAGATTCAAAGTTTAATGAAAGCTCTTTTAAAATGTACTCATTCTGACACATAACCATCACCAATCGTTTTGTTGCTTTTGTACAAAGTGGAGAGTTTTGATGATACATAAAATTCTAAGAAATCATTCTCCCCCTCAATCAATGACGGATGTTAAAACTGAAATATTTTTCATAAAATATGAAAGTCATTGATTGAGAGAAAATTTTATCAAACATTAGAGTTCAATTTGATTTTTTAATCAAAATCTCATGGTACCACCAAGTTTTGCACAAATACTTTCCGGAAAAATCATAGAAGGGAAAGTATTTAACGATAAAAAGAAGACTTCTCTTCTTTATCAAGAAATGATGCACTGAAACGTACATTAGATCGAGGGTGCATGAATGTAAAGTAATTCACGCTCGGATGAACGGCACCCTTTACTAGGAACAACCGTCTTTTTGGCGACGTGTTTTCCTTATTTTGAAAACCGGGTTGCTATCTGAAGTAATAGCAAGCCATAATTTTGAAGTCCGGGTTGTAGCCTGAAATGACTACAAGCCGTAATTTTAAGACCGGGTTACAGCCTGAAATGACTGTAAGCCATAATTTTAAGAATGTTTTGAGAAACGACATGTTTTAGAAAAACATTATTTGAAACCGAAAAACTCTTGCTCAAGCATATGTATGTTTCCGTGTCATTGTTGAATGACATTTCTAGAAATGTACATAATATTGATTACACAAGAGACATGTCGTAAGAAGAGTATTTTTGGATTTTTTTATGATTTTTCAGATTTTTATGGTTTTTATAGGTTTTATATTTTTCTATTTACAATTTAGTATAATATATGTACAGAGGATACTAATCAGTTTAAGAAGATGTTTGACTTGAGTACCAAAATGATAGTATCGTTCAGCTCGTTGTAGAAATCAGTAGTCAACATCTCTTAAACTTTCACCACCAAAGCTTTTGAGGCTCCTGAATAATCGTCTAAAGCGGTAGTTGCCATGATAAAATCTTAAACGGGATTTTACAACTCTTGTGACTTAAACCGAGTGATCGATTCTCTCCCGGGATTTTACTAAAGTCAACAAAAGAAACCGAAAGATGTAATATGCGAGTTAAACTTAGAGAGAGATCTTGGATAAGTGACAATTAGCATTAAGTGTCAAGTCGTGACAAGTCAAGTTACAATAGATCCGATTGTAATAAGTCAAGTCGTAAAGATTAACTCACAACGTCAAATTACATTCAGACTAATCGAAACGACTTAAGTCACAATAATTCACCAAACACAAGTAGTTAACAAATCACTAGAATCTCACAACTGAGTTAATCGCTAGACACCCACCAAATCAATGAATATTTTGCCTCCTCAATGTGAAGCTTTGGTAGCTTCCCCCCAAACCGACAATCATCTTCATGAGACCACTTCCCCAAGTAGTTGAAGTGATGCAAAAAGTCTCATTGTATGACGCTCAAAGACCCAAAGGAAATGATAGCACCGAAGTAACAAGGTGAACCATGGATCATCTCTACGGTTATCAATCCCGGAATGTATGATGAAGCCCGATCACATGACCATGTTGTGCATCCCCAATGTACACATTACTTTGAGGTTTGGAGCAGATATCTATTAGGGGAATAAGATATCAACATCTTTATTTCACTAAATGCTTTCCAGTTAACTTACACATACCAACTCAATCCATATTGTACGCATGTATCCAACACACGAAGAAATGATAACACCAAAGTAACAGGTTGAAGCATTGATCATCTCTGCGGATATCTCCTCCGGAATATATGATTAAGCCCAATCACGTGAACCTGTTGTGCGTCCTTGATGTACACATATCTCTCCCCATGATGGTTGCGATCTTATCGGAATCAGCATAACAATGTGTACATGAAACATTAACTAGAAGCACTTTTACCATAACTCTTATCAGCTCATATGAAGATGTCAATAAGCAATATCATCTCACGTTCCACATATCCTTCTCATATTTCTTCCCACTGAAAACTGAAGTAATTCACACCACAAGTATCAAGAGACCACTTCCCCTACGTAGTTGGAATAATACACCAAACGCTACGAGTTAAGACACAGAGTTTCTCTACGGTTATGACATATGTCTTCCCGGGATAACTTCAATTAAGAAGAAGTATTATGTTCATCACGTGTACTCGTTATGCATTCAGATGTATGTCTCCTTCCCCCTTACTGGTTTTGATTCATCAGAATCAGTAACAACTTATAGGCACATCTACTTGAAATCATGAGAGGAGAACAAAATTGGCTCAAATAAATCTTGTGAGAATCAACTGCTACAGAAGCTCTCTGACTATCATTATCAACCCTAGTGTAGACTGTTTGAAGTAACCAATGATGAAGCAAATCCAATAAACCAAACTTGAAACTGAAGAAGAATTCCCCGTTCTTGTGACTTAAGCTTGCACTAATGTGTGACAAGAGCGGTGTAGAGAGTTCGTACAACATCGAATCCCTAAGTACTCTATACTCTTCAACCAACCAACCATCAAGTATAAGACGTACATTACCTCTTGACTACCGACAACTTCGTGTAAGTTGTGACACTCCTTGAAGTGATAGTTATTTTGTAGTAATAGAAATGAATAATTACCAAACTAACTATATATCCAAGTCTTCGTCATTGTAAAGGTAAAAGCTCAAGCAAGGATCTCGAAGAATCTTCATCCAACCAACCCCGACTTCAAGATAAATTAAGATCACGCCTTTGTAAAATTCAACTTCAATCTCAAAATGAGGTATACCAAATAAACTCCGTGATTACTTGACATTCCATGTCTAAATTCTTAGCCATTTTAACGTTATAATCGACATTATCCATTATGTTCTTGTGGTTGATTTACAAAGTGCACATTTGGAGGAACAACAATCCGTGATGAAATAGAACAAAGCAACGGATCATTATTCATGTGTGCATCTTCACAATCATGATAGTCAACATCAACACCTTGAGGAGTAACTGGAGATTGGGTAACATGAGTAATCTGAGTAATACTTCTAAATGGTGCATCTTGATCAATGGAGATTGAGGAAGGTGAACCAGTTGAGTCAGCAGGAATCGGAGCAAGAGCTTCAGGAACTAGATGATCAACATTCGTTGAAGCTTGGAAGTATACATCAAATATAAATCCCAGCTATCCTTAGTAAGTAGATCATTAGGTGTTGGAGGAGAGTCGTATGACCATTCTTCAAGCATCAATCACCATGTGGTATATTCACACTTCTCCCCCTCAAAAGTTGCAAGCGATGTTTGCACTTTTTGATTGAGCAAGTGAATAAGAATACAATCAATCATGTATTTTATTCACACTTCTCCCCCTCAAAAATTGCATACGAGGTTGCCATTTTTGATTGAGCATGTGAATAAGAATACACACAATCATGTAGTTTATTCACTCTTCTCCCCCTCAAAAATTGCATACGAAGTTTGCCATTTTTGAATGAACAAGTGAATATGAATTCGAGCAAAGATGAGTAGATCCACTTGATGACTGAATGAACATGGAAGAAGCATGGACCGTATTGTTGAGAATGCTCAAAACTAAGAAGATTTCTCTTCTTCCAAAGATAAGGCACACTGAATCGTACACCTTTCTTTTCTTTGATGAACGGGGCCTGAAGTGTTGACAGCAGACACCATAATGATGACATTGAGGAACGAGGCTTGAACTGAATTGTTCAAACGTCATAATGATGAAGAGCGAGGCCTGAACTGATGTGAACAGACGTCATAGTCGTTGAAGAGCGAGGCCTGAACTGAAGTATTCAGACGTCATAGTACACATACATCAACATTGACATTCCAGACCTCCTGAAGCAGGAGATATGCTTGCTTTAGGCCTCCAGACTTTGAGTCTTCTCATGTAGTGAATGATTGATGTACCTGCAACTGGGTAAGGACTACCTGCACTAATATCACAAACTTGATTGCATATATATGGGTTAGTGACAACAGTATCCAAACCTTTGGGGGTTTCACGGTCAACCATGGTTTTGCCATCAGTGAATAGTTTTCCGGTAGGTATCCACTTAAGTCCAGCATTCTTAAAAATTCTACCAGCTGGGATCCACTTATGGCAAGGTCTAGGATTACTAAGCTTCTTATGCATAGTGGAAGGCTTATCGATATTCCTAGTCTCCAAAGATTTAGCAGTTTGTATCCACCTAGGAGAGATTTTAGGTTTGTTTTGCTTCTTATGCATTGTGGATGTGTAGAACCCTGTAAAAATTTCTTGTAATTAAATCATTAATAAATATATAATCTTTCGTTATCGTTTCTAATTCCCATTTTCTCGGAAAAATTTGAAATTTTTCTTATTATATTATTTTGGCGATTTTCAAAAAATAATATAATTCACGAAATGACGGAATTAATCCTCGACACGTTACACGAAACTTAAACTTTGCATTTAATCCTAATCCTAATTATATTTATTAAATATAATTAAGATTTCCTAATCACTAAATTAACACAACCGGACCCTTAATTAACTTCGGCCCACTCCACGTTTACTATTCATAAGCCCACCAAATCAAGGCCCAACTTCCAAATCTAATTAGTTTTCATCCGATCGACATAGCTAAACACCCTCCAAAACGCATCGTTTATTCCCAAATCTTGCACACGACCTATACATTTTATTTTCTCATCTCGTTAACCTACTAGCCAACAATTAGTATGTCAAGTCTCACGTTCCTACGTTGAGTGTTGATACTTTTTTAAGAGGCAAAGCATTCGACATTAACAAACCCAAATCGATTTAGACTATATTCAAAACTTAACCGTTTTGAATCTAGTTTGTTTCTAATCGTTCCTAATATTATTCCTAAGATGATTATAAGCTCAAATGTTAAAGATGATCATGTATGTTCAAGTATTATACGATTTGGTAAATCGTATATATTGAAAATAGCATGGTCGACATCCATAGGTTTCATCCCAACACTCTCCTTATTTTATGCACTCACAACACCCTCTAAACCATTATAATAAGATCCTCTATGAGCCTAGTACTGACATGCAATAGTACGAAGAAGTTACCTTGAACTTTTCTACTAAAACGTTATATATTAGTATATATAAATACGTCCTTGCATGCATACTACTCTCATTCACTTCCAATCTTTTTCACTGCAATAATTCAACCTCCATTTCATCCTTACAAAGCTTACAAGTCGTATAGTATTGTATTGGAAGCAAGAAAGACAATCGGGTTGAATATATACATATAACGTTTGGGTTATATAGCTTTGACGTGATTTTCTTGTGTTCTTTTCTATCTATCTCGACTCTTAATCACCTTAAAGGTGTTTGTAAGTTTCTTGCACTCGTTTTTAATCCATTTTATACGTTAATAATTGTTCATGCACTTTGTTTAATTTATTTCGAACGTATACACTTTGCACATGAATCACACGTATATATTTGTTCTTAGTACACGAAACGTGATTAGCCTCTATCTTGGAAGGCCTAGGAATCACGTAGCACCCACCATTCACTCTAGTTGTAACGTTTCAAGCATATCACGTATCTATTTTAAATTGCATCCATCGATTGAAATATAATAAAAACACTTGGTAAAATTTTGCAAGTTTTCAAATTATAAAACCGGTTCAACCATCTCACAAAACGAGTCTGTAACTTGAAATTTCGTTTAACAATAGTACTATATTTTTTCACGACGCCATAGACCACCTAGCAAATTAACAATTTCATATAAACAACTTGTAAAAATAATAGCGTTTTGACATCTTAAACGATCCATTTTGAAAGTACATAAACCGGATTTCAAAACCAAAATTCATATAAAAATTCTTATGTTTGTCGATGGGCTAAACTCAAGCCCATTAAGAAACTAAAATCCGTAAGCCCACTGGGCCTATAATAAATGTTTTTATAATCATAAAAATGACCCAAAGCCAAGCCCAAAACTTTTTCCATGCCCTCGCCTCCAAAAATCTTAACGGGCCTTAATTTGAATCGATCCAGGCCCATAAGCTAAAAAAAATGAGCTTTTGAATAAATAAGCAGTTAAAATAAGCTTGTTACTTAATAAATAAGCTTTGGAAAATTTTTGGAAAGTTTCATAATCATTTTTGCAAAATTGGACTAAAAATGTAACGCGATGACACCTAGAGGGACTAAATGTGTAAATATTGAAAATCAAGGACTAAACCTGTAAATACAGAAATCTAAGGTTAAAATGTGATAGAAATTAATATTAGAAGGTTTGTATTGATTATTGGACAAAGTAGAGGATTATAGTTGAAAAATATATAAAAAGGACTAACGGTGTAACGCAAGTATCGTTAGTGTAAAAATGGTAAAATTGGAAAAGGAGACAAAGACTAAACATAACTTATTTATCATTCTTATTTATTTTCTATTTTCGTCAATTTAATTCATATAATGTTTAAACTTTATTTATATATATATATATATATATATATATATATATATATATATATATATATATATATATATATATATATTATTAACTTAACGTTAATAATATATATAATGATAGTTAAAAAGTTAAGGTTTTACTTACGATTAAAAAGGAAAAACTTCGATGGATAATTTTAAAAATCATATTTTGTCATATCATGCATATCACAATATTTTCACTGCACATCACTTAATCGTCATAACGAATATCTAATATTCGTCATTTTCTTTATAATTACCGAATAGTTTTTGGTCAAGTTCTTAGATAAATTTATTTATCAGGTTGTGTTTCGAAGCCATTTTCATAAAATTCGTCCGACTTTATTTTCTTCGTTTTCAGTATCAATCAAGGTGAGTCATAGCCTCACATTTAATTATTTTCAAAACTCCATGAGGGGGATACATGTTATAAATAGATCGCAAGTATTTTCTGTATGCTTTCCTGACTGATATATGCCTAAGTTAGCTATTGCCAAAAGACCCTTATTCATGAGCCATTAAGCACTGCGGTGAACGCGAATATAATGAATAGATCTATTTAAGGTTTGACAGCCTGTCCCATTAATACTTGACGGAATGCCATTATGCATGTGGTTAGTCGTATTAGTCGTGATAATTATATTTGAGTAAAAATAGGAACTGGCAAATCACCTATTACACGAGGGCAAATTTATCATTGATTTGATAAACACCCGCCGTTTACGGTATTTGTTAACGTTTGCGTTTCATGAGACTTAGTGCAATATATGAACTGAAATATCAATGTTTTCAAACTGATTGTATTTTCCTATACAATCTTGCTTGTGTATCAAAATGATTATTAAATTCAAACTCTATGATTTCACTCAACAATTTTGTTGACTTTTAAGCATGTATCTCAGGTATTTAACAAGGGAAGCAATCATGGAACGGGCGGCAAAAATCTTCAAATTATGTTTACTTTATTTCAATAATAATGTAAAATAAATGATGTTTGATTTAGTTCAAAACATCAAGTTTTTATAATACTCTGATAAGGACCTATTGTATTTCAAATATTTATAAATGAAATTATGTTTTAAAACGTCTCTTCGAGTCGTTTTCTATCATTATGACTTCGATCCTCACCGTAACACCCTAATTTCTATTCCGCTGCCGCATTTCAAATTAGGGGGTGTTACAGATTGGCATCAGAGCCATCGTTATAGAGAACCAAATGTTTTCAAACATTGAACTATAACCATACTTTCAAATAAATTAAATTTTTATCATATTAATTTTGCCCGCCGTACCTGCTTGCTACAGCACTCCGTAAGTTAATCATTAAGCTATGATATTTTGAGTATGATATGTTAAAATTTTATGATAATAAATTCTTATTTTGCGCTATTTATGAATTGTTACAGTATTGTGTCAATATGAGTATGTTCGACTCCGACTCTGATATTTCTGTCGCGTCCGTTACTTCGCCTGTTTATCGTTCTACTTTTGTACCTGACGCTGTTTCCCAAGAAACAGAACCCTTCGAGCAATACGAAATTGCTACAACGCCTGAGAATCCCAATGCTTTTGTTTTATCGACACCATTACCACGTCATGATTTCAATTCATATGCACCCGATCACCTACTCAACCTTTTTAGCCAAACTTATCCGTATAATTTTCACCCAAGAGAACAAATCCCTGAGGAAGATATACCTACATCCAGCCGCCTTCGTATTTCTGATTCTATTTCTCCACTTTCACCATCATTACCCTATCCGCCTGGTTTTACTCCCCCAGCTCATATCAATGAAACTGGCGAGAGTGCTAGGATGGAAATTCCCTCTACCCTTTCACCTTCTGTAGTAGTGACGCGATTGGAGCATCACGAAGATCAGATAGACTCACTTCTTCAGATGATTGATTATTCATCTTTCGATCATTCAGATACTACCCACAACACCTTACGATAGGATAGAGTTGCAGCAGGGGTTAGCTCAGATACATTCGGATATCTCTGAGACACGTTCTTTCGCGATATCGTTGCGAAGAGAGGGACAGAACCGTAGTTGGGAAGCCCAGCTTGCACACCGAAGAGCAGATACATTGGAAAACATTGTAGGAGATATGCAGATGCAACATCATACCGAGATGCAAGAGCTCCGAACTCAGATCTTAGAGATGGGAGGACATGTGGACATACCTAATCAGTAGAGACAGTTAGTATTTGTACTAGTAATAAGGCATTCAAGCCTGCCGCATGTGGCATTTAATAAGCTTGTATCGTTTTGCTATAACAACTCAACTGATTTAAAGTTATTAATGTTATGCTGTTGGTTTTGATATTACTATATACAAATGTTAACTTATGCTTATGGTTGTTCATGTGTATTATAATTGCATCTAACATATCGGAATGATTATGACTGTTGTATCGAAATAAAAACTACATATGATGCCCAATTATTATTAAGACTCATAATTATTTATTTCCCTACTTCACAAGAATCTTTAAAACAAATGGTTGTTTAAAATTCTAAATGCTATATTTTTGTATTATTAATAGAAAAATGGAGCATGCAAGTAGCGAAAACTCTAACCTGGAAGTGATCATGACCCCCACTGAGGTTCAAAGAATGATTGCTGAGGGAATATCTGCAGCTCGTGAAGCGGATCGTTTGAATAATACCAATGGTGCAAATCGTGAAGCTAATATAATTACTCCGCGTAATTGTACTTACAAGGATTTCATGACTTGCAAGCCAACAAACTTCAAAGGAATTGAAGGAGTGACTGAAATGGCACATTGGTTTGAGCATACTGAGACAATCTTCAAGAGGAGTGGTTGTCCTGAGAATAGAAAAGTTACCTTTGCTACAGGAACTCTTCAAGGAGAGGCATTATCGTGGTGGAACACTACTGCGAATGCTATGGGTCCAGATGAAGCTTTCAGACTTTCGTGGAATGAGTTGAAGAATAAAATGTTGAAGAAGTATTATCCAAGGACAGAGATTCAAAAACTGGAGGATGAATTTCATCAGCTAGTTGTAAGGTACAATGACCTGAAGACATACGACAGAAAGTTTCTGGAGTTGTCGGTGCTGTGTCCAACTATAGTACCCGATGTTGAACAAGCATTGGAGAAATACATGGAGGGACTGCCACCATCCATTGAAGGAGATGTTACCTCATCGAATCCAAAGACAGTAGAAGAAGCTATGGAGCTTGCACAGAGATTGTTAACCCGGGTGATCAAAAGAGGTTCTACTTCTGTGATCAATGAGCATAAGAGAAGTGCTGACAACCGTGGGAGTAACAATAGCAACAACCGCAGCTATAACAACAGTTATAGTGGTAACCGTAGCTACAGCAACAACAACAATCAAAGCAGAAATCGCAACAGAGATCAACAGCAGAACCGTAGTAATCATCATCAGCAACAAAATCGTCGACAAGAAGCTAACCGAGCTTATGCAGCAGTGCCTGCAGAAAGTAAAGGTTATTCTGGAACTCTACCCCCATGTAACAAGTGCAACATGCATCATAATGGAGCATGTAGGGCTGTTTGTGGCAATTGTAAAAGAATTGGTCATATGACAATGGACTGTCGAGCGACTGGAGCCAACACACAACCGATAGCAGTAAAGTGCCATGGTTGCGGAGAAGTTGGACATTACAGACCTCAATGTCCGAAATTTACCAATAATGTTGCCAGAGGAAGAGCGTATGTACTTGGTGATGGGAACACAACGCAGAATTCAGATGTTGTTACTGGTACGTTCCTATTAAATCAACAAGATGCTAAGATATTATTTGATTCAGGAGCAGATAAAAGTTTTGTGTCTACTTCGTTTACCACAATTCTAAATATTACTCTTGTAGAATTAGATACTATCTATGAAATAGAATTAGCAGATGGAAATATTCTAAGTACCAATACCCTAATCGAAAACTGCACCTTAACCCTTCTAAATAAATCTTTCCCTATCAATCTTATGCCCATCCAATTGGGAAGTTTTGATGTCATCATTGGTATGGATTGGTTATCTAAACACCGTGCCAGAATAATTTGTGACGAGAAAATCATCCAAATTCCATTCGACGGTGAAACCTTAATCATCCAAGGTGATAAACCTAAAACTTCTTTCAATATCATTTCGTATGCCAAGACGATGAAATACATAAGCAAAGGATGCCATGTATTTCAAATCCAAGTAACGGGAGGAGAAACAAAAGAAAAGAAGAAACAACTTGATGAAGTGCCAGTTGTAAATTTTCTGATGTATTTCCCGAAGACTTACCTGGAATCCCACCAACTCGTCAAGTAGAATTCCGAGTCGATTTAGTGCCTGGAGCAGCACCCGTTGCAAAAGCACCATATCGATTAGCACCCTCCGAAATGAAAGAATTATCTGAACAGTTAAAAGAACTATCAGATAAAGGTTTCATTCAACCGAGTTCATCCCCTTGGGGAGCACCAATCCTATTTGTCAAAAAGAAAGATGGAACGTTCCGAATGTGTATCGATTACAGAGAGTTGAACAAACTCACGGTGAAGAATCGATATCCATTACCAAGGATCGACGATCTGTTTGACCAATTACAAGGATCAAGTGTTTACTCAAAAATCGATCTGAGATCAGGATATCATCAATTAAGAGTTAGGGAAGAGGACATTCCCAAGACAACTTTTCGAACACGATACGGACATTATGAATTTCAGGTGATGCCATTTGGTCTTACCAATGCACCAGCTGTATTCATGGATTTAATGAACCGAGTATGTAAACCATACTTGGATAAATTCATTATTGTGTTCATTGATGATATTTTAATCTATTCGCGCAATAAAGAAGAGCCTGCCGAACACTTAAGGACTATTTTGGAGTTACTTAAGAAGGAAAAGTTGTACGCCAAGTTTTCTAAATGTGATTTTTGGATTTCTACCGTGCAATTTTTAGGCCATATCATCAACAACAAAGGTATCCATGTAGATCCCGCGAAGATAGAAGCAGTTAAAGGTTGGACGTCACCCACCTCCCCAACCGAGATTCGTCAATTCTTAGGTCTCGCTGGTTATTACCGGAGATTTATAGAAGGTTTTTCAAAGATTGCAAAACCATTGACGGGACTAACCCAGAAGAACAAGAAGTATAACTGGGAAGAGAAGCAAGAGTCAGCATTTCAACTGCTGAAACCGAAGCTTTGTGAAGCACCAATATTGGCATTACCAGAAGGCAATGAGGACTTTGTAGTGTATTGTGACGCATCTCATCATGGTTTAGGTGCGGTACTAATGCAAAGAGACAAAGTTATAGCCTATGCTTCACGACAGCTAAAGAAGAATGAAGAAAACTACACCACTCATGATCTAGAATTAGGAGCAGTAGTTTTTGCTCTTAAGATATGGAGACATTACCTATATGGTACAAAGTGTACGGTTTTCACCGATCACAAGAGTCTACAGCATATCCTAGATCAAAAGGAGCTAAACATGAGGCAAAGAAGATGGTTAGAATTACTCAATGACTACAACTGTGAAATTCGTTACCATCCTGGTAAAGCGAATGTAGTAGCCGATGCGTTGAGTAGAAAAGATAGAATTAAACCTCTTAGAGTTCGATCTCTAGGAATGACAATTCATTCGCCACTTCCTGCTCAAATCATCAAAGCTCAAATGGAAGCTCTACAAGAAGAAAACCGGCAATATGAGAAAATTGACAGAAGGTCAAACCTGGAAGATCAGGTTGACAGAATGCCAAATAATGAAAAAGAATTTGTGAGAAGAAATGATGGAATGTTATGTTTTAAGGAAAGATATTGGATTCCTCTCTTCGGAGGTATTCGAGACCTTATCATGCATGAATCTCATAAATCCAAATATTCTATTCATCCCGGTTCCAATAAAATGTACCAAGATATTAAGAAGAATTATTGGCGGCCAAATATGAAAGCTGATATCGCCGAGTACGTTGGTAAATGTTTGACCTGCTCTAGAGTAAAAGCAGAGACTCAGAAACCATCAGGATTACTCGTGCAACCAGAAATTCCGGTCTGGAAATGGGAACGAATCACAATGGATTTTATTACCAAATTACCAAAGACTTCGACTGGATTAGACACAATCTGGGTTATCATCGATCAATTAACAAAGTCTGCACATTTCCTACCAATCAAGGAAACTGACGAGATGGAAACACTTGCTCAGTTGTATTTTAAGGAAATTGTGATTAGACATGGGGTACCAATATCTATTATTTCTGATAGAGATAGCCGATTCACCTCAAGATTTTGGGAATCGCTACAGAAATCTCTTGGTACTAGGTTAGATATGAGCACCGCTTATCATCCGCAAACCGATGGACAAAGTGAGAGAACAATCCAAACCTTGGAAGACATGCTTCGAGCATGTGTGATTGATTTCGGAAAAGGTTGGGATAGACACTTGCCATTAGTTGAATTCTCGTACAATAACAGCTACCATGCCAGCATAAAGGCTGCACCTTTTGAGGCACTGTACGGAAGAAAGTGCAGATCACCAATCTGTTGGACAGAAGTTGGTGATATGCAACTTACCAGACCAGAGCTAATACATGATATTACTGAGAAGATATTCCAAATCAAGCAACGCTTGCAAGCTGCTCGTGACAGACAGAAAAGTTATGCTGATGTCAGGAGAAAGCCTATGGAATTTCAAGTAGGAGACAAAGTCATGTTGAAGGTTTCGCCATGGAAAGGAATGATTCGCTTTGGAAAACGTGGAAAGTTAAATCCGAGGTATATTGGACCTTTCAAAATTCTGGAGAGAATTGGTTCAGTTGCTTATAAGTTAGAACTTCCGGATGAACTCAGTAGAGTACACCCTACGTTTCGCGTACCCTAACTCAAGAAATGTTTGTCAGACGAAACTCTCGTCATTCCACTAAAAGAGATTAGATTGGACGACAAACTAGTGTTCACAGAAGAGCCTGTGGAAATAATGGATAGAGAGATAAAACAACTCAAACAAAATCGTATCCCCATTGTGAAAGTAAGATGGGACTCTAAACGAGGGCCGACTTACACATGGGAAAGAGAAGATAGATTCCGTGAGAAATATCCGCACTTATTTTCATAGAACACACTTGTTAGATTTCTTAAAATCGAATTTCGGGACGAAATTCAGAATGACAAGTGGGTACTGTAGAACCCTGTAAAAATTTCTTGCAATTAAATCATTAATAAATATGTAATCTTTCGTTATCGTTTCTAATTCCCATTTTCTCGGAAAAATTTGAAATTTTTCTTATTATATTATTTTGGCGATTTTCAAAAAATAATATAATTCACGAAATGACGGAATTAATCCTCGACACGTTACACGAAACTTAAACTTTGCATTTAATCCTAAACCTAAATCCTAATCCTAATTATATTTATTAAATATAATTAAGATTTCCTAATCACTAAATTAACACAACCGGACCCTTAATTAACTTCGGACCACTCCACGTTTACTATTCATAAGCCCACCAAATCAAGGCCCAACTTCCAAATCTAATTAGTTTTCATCCGATCGACATAGCTAAACACCCTCCAAAATGCATCGTTTATTCCCAAATCTTGCACACGACCTATACATTTTATTTTCTCATCTCGTTAACCTACTAGCCAACAATTAGTGTGTCAAGTCTCACGTTCCTACGTTGAGTGTTGATACGTTTTTTAGAGGCAAAGCATTCGACATTAACAAACCCAAATCGATTTAGACTATATTCAAAACTTAACCATTTTGAATCTAGTTTGTTTCTAATCGTTCCTAATATTATTCCTAAGATGATTATAAGCTCAAATGTTAAAGATGATCATGTATGTTCAAGTATTATACGATTTGGTAAATCGTATATATTGAAAATAGCATGGTTGACATCCATAGGTTTTGTTGGAACCAAAGTTTTACTATTTTATCAAGTCTCGGTCATTTGTAATAATAGGTTGCTTTAGTTATTTATTACTTACACAAATGTAATGTCTCAAGTTTACTAGGCTTAAGTTTAATGATCCATGGGCCTTAAAGCCCACACGATTTGGAGAAAGGAAGGAGAGGGAGTGTTGCCCTAGCTCCTTCCCTATATATAGTATGCTTAGGTCTATGTAATACTTGGTTGGTTATTTGAAAACATTAAGGAAACTCTTGCATTTCATTTTCTCAAATTTCTCATAATCATCCCACTCTCATTCTCATCTCATTTCTTACATAATCATACTTGTGTTTACAAAATGGTGACCTAACAAGTGGTATCATTCGCTAGAGGAAGGTGTAGTTCTTGTTTTCATTGATTTGTTCTTTCTCAAATTCGTTTTTTTTTTATTACATATCGTGTTTTTTTTGTGAAATTTTAAAACTTTTGCTTTGTTTCTTGGTTTTTCTCACATCTTTGCTTACAAACTTGTGTTTAACATCAAAACAAACCATAAAGTTCTAAACTTTTACAACAAAAATCGATTTCTTAATACTTGTACCTTTATCGAGATCTTTTCAAGTATAAAATTTTTCATAAAGTTTTCTAATTTCCTTAAGATTTACACTTTTTATACACAAAAGTACAAGTATCTTGAAAGAAAAACGAATTTAAGGATTGCTTTCTTTGAAAAACAAAACCTACATATTATCGAGATCTTCATCAAGTACACTCCCTCGTCTTCGTTTGTGTGAACTCGGTATTTTCTTTCTTGTATAAGAAAGTTAAGTACTTCGACTTTTGGGAAAGTTTTCGAAATTGTATAATTTTGAAAACTAAGTTTCGCAAATTTTTTCGAAAATTATCGAGAAAATTGTTAAGTATCGAAATCTATTTTTCGATAAACTTGCTTTAGTATCGAAATAATATTTCTCGATAACACTTGAAAATTTTCGAAATCTTTTCTCGAAATCTTTTGCCAAATTTCTCGATAATCTTTTGCCAAGGTTCTTGATAAACTACAAAGGTTCTCGATAAACTGCCAAGTTCTCGATAATCTGCAAGTTCTCGATAAGCTGCCAAGTTTCTCGTTAATTGGTTAAATCTACACTTTCCACAATATCCATTTCTACACAAGTGTTCGAAGATGTCTCAGCCACCGAATCACTACTTTCCTCATGTTCAACAACAAACATCTCAGCAACAACAACCTCAGCAGTATCAACAACAACATTACCTTCCGCACACAATGAATCAACAACCTCCTAAATACAATCCACAACAACAATACCTTATGATGCAACAACAGCTCATTCCTCAACAACTACCATATCAAGTGCCACAACAAACCACTCAGTTTTCCTCCAAACAACCTCACTGGTTTGACAGAATGTGTGAAGTTATTACAACTCAACAATCCCGACATGAGGCAGGATCACTTGAAACACCTCCAATGCTTACACCTGGTAATTATGTGCAATGGTCAAGTCGATTCCTACGATTTCTTGAACTCAAGAAACCTCATGGGCCATTCTTGAAACAAGTGATACTTGAAGGACCATTTGAGTGGCCAACACGATTTGAAGCTGGTGATCCAAATGCAGATCCTCCACGTCCTCCTGGTGATAGACCCCTTCCAGAAACTGCACTCACTGAAGAACAGAAACTACATCGTGAAGCCGATCAGTATGCAATGGCTTATATACTTCAAGGTATACCCAATCCGATCTATCGCAGTGTCGATGCTCAGAAAACGGCCAAAGCAATGTGGGAACACGTTCATCTCCTCATGGAAGGCACTCAATTGAACAAAGATGACATGGAATCCAAGCTTTACATGGAATACACTGACATCACTATTGAACCTGGAGAGTCACTTGAATCATACTATCATCGTTTCACAAATGTGGTTAATGATCTGGAACGTCACAAAATCACTGTACCAAGGATCGCTGTGAACTCCAAATTTGTGGGTAGTCTTGGCCCTGATTGGCATAAATATGTGACATTTGTTCGTCAAACGAAGAATCTTCATGATGCTCCATATGGGTTGTTGTATGATTTTCTGAAACACCATGAACCTGAAGTGGAAAAAGATCGAGCTCTACGAGGAGGATACACACCAACTTCAACACCAAATTCTTTGGCTCTCGTAGCTCAATCTCCCTATGCTCCACCACCAATGTCAAATCATGCATATGTTCAAGAGCAGAACTACTTTAGTTATCCACAATCTTCCACTTCGAACCAAATGATCCCTTATGATTCATCTCTACAGCATGATTCTACTCAACTTGCTCCGTTAAACAACAATGAAGCTGTGTACTACTCCAACTCCAATGATGATGACGATGATGACTTTAATACGTTGAATCAGGGACTTGCTCTTATTGCTCGTGCATTCAGCAAATTCTCCAACAAAACAAACAACCGTCAACGTTCATCTTCAAACACAAGAAATCAAGCTGTGGTTAATGATGGAAGAGTGGAAATTCAGAATCGTAGCTATGGTCGATCTGGTTCAGGAAGTTCTTCTGGAAACTATGGGAATGGTCAGAGGTTTAGTAACAATACCGGGTTCAGAAACAACTCAGCATCTCCTCCACAAAGGTCTGATTCAGTTGCTACAAGGAACTCCATCTCAGGGAATGCAGTTTGGTGTTACAATTGCAATGAACAAGGTCATATAGCTACAGCATGTCCCAAACCGAGAACTCGGGGTAGTAAGTTTCACAAGCAGGCATTACTCATGGCTCTTCAAGATGAAAAGGATGGACATTTCCCTGAACAAGACAACAACTTCATGGCAAATGTACACAATGATGATGACATGGAAGATCTGGAAGCTAATGCAGCTATGATGCTTATGGCCAACATGCAGGAATTTAAGCTCAATGATTCAGGTCCAGTGTATGACACTGACGGCTTGTCTCAGGTACATGACCTTAATGCATGCTTTATTAATGAAATAGTCTCACCTTCTGCTTCTGAATCAGATACGGCGCAAGTTGTTCCATCTATATCATCTTCATCCTCACAAAAAGATGAACAAATAAGCACAGTTGTCATATTTGATGATGACACAGTTGTTTCATTTGATGATCCAATTGAGAATGATGAACATGATAATTTAGAACAACATGAACCATCATTTGATCCAGACCCTGACCTCATATTGTTATCTAAACAACTGAATGCTCAACAATTGCAAATACTCAAATGCAACGAGAAAAACAAAGTTTTAAAAGAACAAAATGCATCATTTGCAAGAGACATTGAGTGTTATAAAATTCAGCTTTCAAATCAAGATGAAAAGATTAAACACACTAAAAGTTTTGAAAAAGCTTTTCAAGATTCTTACAACAAAGAACAAGATCTTCAACGCAAAATACAAGATTTAATTGAGTCACACGGAAAGTTGATTTCGAAACTTGAAAGTGAGAAGGGTGAATTAAAAAAACAGGTTGAATGTCTTCAAACTGAACTTTCAAAAACAGAAACAAAATTGTCAAGTTGTCAAAAAGATTTTCATGAACATAAAATACGGAAAAGGAAGTACATAGACAACTTACTCGGTGATATTGTTGAACTTGAAAAACAACTCAAAGAATTTCGTCACATTGTTTACAAACACGGGAACTCTGTCACAACAATTCAGAAATTTACTTTAAAACCGAAACCCAATTGCGGTTATGCACTTGGTGATTACAATTCAATGTTTCTACACACGGCATTCAAAGAAATTCCAAAGATTTACAGTATGGATTATTTTCTTGATAATACGGTTGTGCGTGCTGTTGTTTTTGATACTGAGGAGGAAGAAGAACTTGAAGACGAGAGTCGATCTAAAATGAGTCAAGTTCAATATTGGACACCATATGACTATTCAAAAGCTCCTCCACTTTCAAAATCTTTTGTCACTCAAAAGGAATTACCTGAGAAATCATGGTTTATCGAAGAGTCATATGTTTCATCTCACAATGCGGCTCCTGTCCCACCTGTAGCACAAACAAATGGTCCTTTACCATCATCCGGTGAACTTACACGTTTACCAAAATGTCGTGTCTTAAATTATTTTAAAACCTTTATGGAAGACATTGATATTTTGGAGGAAACAATTGAACGCAATTCAGAAATAAAAATTGAAACTTTTCAATCCGCTTACGAGCGAGAAAAGAGAGATATTTTTCAAAAACAAATGAAACCAATTGTTCAACACCTTCGTCTATGTGCTACACGTTGGGATCAGGAACTTCAAAAGGAGGTCAAAAATATGATAAACGTTTTTGATACTGCTGAAAATGAGATTTTGGTCCAAAAGCTACAAACTAAAGTTTTCAAAAATGATGCCGATCGACTCTTGGAACAAGTTCTCTGTGCTGATATTTTGTCTGTTATCATGAATGATCTTTATAATTCTGGTACTTCTTTGCTTAAGCATGATCATTGTGTTGATAATATCTTGTTGAATGAGGAAATTGAGACACTTAAACTGGAAAATGAAAAGTTGAGAATTAAATATGATGATGTGACAAAACAATTTTCAAAAGAAATTTGTCAACTCAATCAACGGCTTGAATGGTGTCAAGCTAAAAGTCTTGAAAGGGAATTGAAGTTTCAAAGTCAAAATGTTTCAAACTCTTGTCAGATTTGCAAAAACAACGAGTCTTTAAAAGGTCGATGTTTCAAATACGAGAAAGAAATTGCGGATTTAAAAATTGAAAACGCCGAATGGCAACAAAACCGCGACGACATCAAATATTGCAATGGTTTACTTGAGTCTGAAATTCAGGACAAAAATCACATCATCATTGATTTGAAAGAGAAAGTTAAGCTACTTCAAAAAGGAAAAATGGTTGACACCACGGTGATAGCACCAGGAATGTATCAAATAAACAAAACTGATAAAGGAAACGTTGTTCAAAACACTAATGTTGATACCTCCACTTCTACAGGACTAGTCTCCACTTCTAGCGTTAGCAGACCCAAGCGAAAAAGTAAAAAGAAGAATAGGATCTTGCAACGTAAGAGAGGACACCTAGAAGCTCAGGAAGTAGAAGACCAACTTAGGACTTTGAATAAAACTCATGTTGCATCCGATTTAGATTCTAATCTGGCAAATTGTAATCAAAATCTAAATGTAACGAATGATGAACCTTTGAATGTTTTGAATATTAATGCATCTTGTGTATTTTGTCGTAAAAGCGTATCATCTGGTGATCATACAAAATGTTTAGCTAATTCTCTTCTCAATCGTCATAAGAAACGTAGGACACGCATTCCTTTTAGGCCCACTAATGCCTCTAAGTCTAACTTAGGAAAGCCGTCTTCTACGGTTTCTAATGATATCCCAGTTACCCCCATAGGTGCCGAGAACAAATCTAGGACTGAGCCAACTACTAGTGCATTTAACATTAAGAAAGCAAAAACTAGTTGGAACTGGCAACGTTGGTTACAAAACAAACCAGATTTTAAATGGATTCCTAAATTGTTAACTACATGTGTTACTAACCAACAGGAACCCGCATTGTCTTTGGGTTCCACCCTTACTTCTGTTCCACCCGTGTCTTCTTCTGGTGATGCAGGTGGTACAGATCGTTCTCTGGATTGTTGATAGCGGATGCACCCGACATATGACAGGCAATCTCAAACTGCTACACAACTTTGTCTCAAAGTTTATTGGAACTGTCAGATTCGGGAATGATCATTACGCTCTTATCATGGGATATGGTGACTATGTAAGTGGGAACATCGAAATAAGCCGTGTTTATTATGTGGAAGGCCTTGGACACAACCTTTTCTCGGTTGGTCAATTCTGTGATGGGGATCTAGAAGTTGCATTTCGTGAGAAAACTTGCTTTGTTCGCGACCTACAAGGAAACGATCTAATGTCTGGCTCACGCGGCTCCAATCTTTATACAATATCAATGTCAGATATGATTGCAACATCTCCGATATGTCTTCTCTCCAAAGCAGAGTCAACTAAATCTTGGTTATGGCACAAACGTCTTTCTCACTTGAATTTCAGAACCATGACTGACCTTGCTCGTTATAAACTTGTCGATGGATTTCCAAGATTCCGTTTCACCAAAGATCACTTATGTCCAGCCTGTGAACAAGGAAAAAGTACTCGTGCTCATTTTCCGTCTAAACCTGAGCAAAGTACGAATCATGTTTTACAACTGCTTCATATGGATTTGTGTGGACCAATGCGTGTTCAAAGTATCAACGGTAAACGGTACATACTCGTAATTGTGGATGACTTCTCCAGATGGACTTGGGTTTATTTTCTACGAAGTAAAGATCAAGCTCCTTCGATGATCATCACCTTTCTCACCAAAATTCAAGTTCAGCTTCGAAACACAGTACGAATCGTCAGAACTGACAATGGTACTGAATTCAAGAATCAGACACTTCGGTCTTACTATGAGAAAGTGGGAATTGAACATCAAACGTCTATACCTAGAAGCCCAGAACAGAATGGTGTGGTTGAAAGACGCAACAGGACGTTAGTGGAAGCTGCTAGAACTATGTTGATTAATGCTCAATTACCAGATTACTTATGGGCAGAAGCTGTTTCAACCGCATGTTATACTCAAAACCGTTGCATGATAACTAAACGTCATCGCAAAACACCATATCAAATTGTTCACAAAAGAAAACCGAACATCGATTACTTTCATGTATTTGGAGCACTTTGCTATCCGAAAAATGATCGTGATGATTTAGGTAAACTCAAAGCTAAGGCTGACATCAGAGTGTTCGTTGGATATTGTGAAAATTCCAAAGGTTTTCGGATATGGAATCGTCGTACAAAAGAAATTCAAGAAACCATTCACGCTAATTTCAATGAACTCACCCAAATGGCTTCTGAGCAACACAGTTTAGGACCCGTATTTAACCGTCTCAACTCTCCGGCATCTTCAGCTGAACCTTTACCACTTAACCGCAAAGAATTAGAAACCTTGTTTGCTCCACTATTTGATGACACGATTGAATATCGTCCTACTGAGGTCTCACCAAATTCCGCTGCTCAACCTGATCACATTCCAGTACCAGACTCACCTCAACAAACTTCAACAAGTGTTAAGAGAGACGGTCCTTCAATTGTATCATCTACAGCAGAACAAACTGGTTCTACTCCTTGCCATCCAGCTGAAGATCCAACACCACAATCAGTTCCACAACCCGCAGAGCATGATCCTGATGCGTTCATTAATCCGTTTGCACCAGCTACTACTGTTCCTGATATAGCTGAGTCATCAACACGCAACTTGGATCCTGCCAACATGCGAGATACATATCAACTACACCCGTCAACACACAAATGGACTCGTGACCATCCACTAGTCCATATTATTGGCCATCCAGATGCACCTGTCATGACAAGACAACGACTTCACACCGATGGTGAAACTTGCATCTACGCACTCACAGTTTGTCATGAAGAACCCAAGAACATTAAAGATGCAATGACTTATGACAACTGGATTGAATCTATGCAAGAGGAATTTCAGCAATTCATAAGATTAGAAGTCTGGGAATTAGTTGAAAGACCTGACGGAGTCTTTGTCATCGGATTAAAATGGATCTGGAAGAATAAACTTGATGCAGAAGGAACAGTCATCCGCAACAAATCACGTCTGGTAGCGAAAGGATACTCTCAACTTGAAGGTCTAGACTTTGCTGAATCCTTTGCTCCAGTAGCACGACATGAAGCTGTTCGGATCTTTCTGGCTTATGCTGCTCATAGGAATATGGTGGTTTACCAGATGGATGTGAAAACAGCATTTCTGAATGGAGAACTCCGTGAAGAAGTTTATGTCAGTCAACCTGAAGGCTTCGTTGATCCTGAGCGTCCTAATCATGTCTACCGACTCAAAAAGGCTCTCTACGGACTCAAGCAAGCCCCACGGGCGTGGTATGACAAACTGTCCACTTTCTTATTGGCCAATAAATTCTTTAAAGGATCGGTGGATCCCACACTATTTACAAAAACCTACGGGGAGGACTTACTTGTTGTTCAAATATATGTCGACGACATCATTTTTGCCTCAACAAAAAGAAGTTATTCTAATGATTTTGCAAAATTAATGAAAGATAATTTTGAAATGTCCATGATGGGTGAGCTTTCGTTCTTTTTAGGACTACAAGTTCATCAATCACCCCGTGGAATTTTTATAAATCAGTCCAAATATGCTCTTGAAATCTTAAAGAAACATGGAATGATAACTTGTGATACTTATAATACGCCAATGGGCTATACCACAAAACTAGATGCTGATTTACATGGGACTCCCGTTGACCCTACCAAATACCGAAGTATGATTGGGTCCCTCATGTATCTCACAGCTAGTAGACCTGATATAGTTTTTGCTGTCTATATGTGCTCTCGCTATCAGTCTAGACCAACGGAAAAACACCTCAGTGAGGTCAAGAGAATCCTTCGATACATAAAGGGAACCATTAACTTGGGGATCTGGTATCCGAAGGATTCTGGCTTTGAACTAATTGCTTTTTCAGATGCTGATCATGCAGGATGCTTAGACACACGCAAAAGTACATCTGGTGGATTACAGTTTCTTGGAGACAAACTTGTGTCATGGCAATCTAAGAAGCAGGACTGCACGTCTTTGTCATCTACAGAATCTGAATACGTAGCCATGTCGGCTTGTTGTGCTCAAGTCATCTGGATGAGATCACAACTTAAAGACTATGGCTACCTATTCAACAAGATTCCTATCTACTGTGATTCTAAGAGTGCAATTGCTATCTCCTGCAACACTGTGCATCATTGCAAATCCAAACACATCGATCTCCGTTATCATTTCATCAAAGAGCATGTGGAAAGGGGTACAGTTGAACTTTATTTCGTTGGAACTGAATACCAATTGGCGGACTTACTTACCAAATCCTTGGCACCATCCAGGTTTGCTAGTCTAGTTCACCAGATTGGTATGAGATGTTTGACACCAGAGGATCTGGAAAAGTTTTTAAAATACCACTGATCGTCAAACATCACAACTATCATTGTATAATATTTATCTTTCTTTCTTTCCTATAAACTTTACAAAACCCAAAAAGATTTTTCACAATTTTATTTTCCTTAAAAAAAAAAAAAAAAAAAAAAAAAAAAAAAAATGCAAGTATATCGCTTCCATTCAACACCTTGTTCTTACTTTACAAGTGTTGAGGGGGAGTCTCGCGTAAATTTCTTTCACCAATTTTTTAAAAATAGGTATACTTGCATATTTCTCATTAGCTTTCGGTTCGGTGTGTGTGTGTGCGGATGGTTCATTTCACAACACCTTGTCTCATATGGTTTAAATCTTCATTAGTTACCTTTACTAATGCACATCTCAATATCTTTAGACTTGCTAGGTACTTTAGGGTTCCAGTTTAAGTACTTTATAGTTAAGGGACCAAAATTGTCAAAGTCTTTAAGGTTCAAAAACTTTAGTACACTTGTTTTGCTTGTTATAAAGTCCAAGGACTAAAAGGGACAAAATTCAAAGTTTCAAAATAATAAAAACAAACAAACCGTACAAACAAACCATCACAATTTCTAAAACCCCTAAAACCCTCTCTTTAACCTACGGTCCAGAATCATACAAGCATACCACGACCTTGATCTTTGAATTGTAAGTTCCTATGGATTCACTAGGGTATTTTATACATAGGATCTTGATTTATTGGGTTTTCAATGGTTAGATCTTAAGTTATCATGAATTCGAAAACTAGGTTTAGGTTTTCGAAATCATGGGTAACCTGTGGTATGAGTTAATTCTTGATGGGGTTTTGTTAGTTTACTTGTTTCCATTAATTTCTCATCAATTGTTACCTCAATCCATCATGTTTGTGTGGTTCTCGATCTCAAAGGATTGGGTCGAAGTGGGTTGATTGTGAATCTGTGATTATTTGGTTGTGTTTATTGGTGGGATTTGTGTCTTTGGTCTCTAATGTGCATATTCTATCTAGCTAGGATGTTTCTCATTGTTCTTTCATGTATCTCGAAATGCTTGTTCATGAGTTAATATCGAAATCTTTGTGTTTGCCTAAGATACGCTTAATCTAACTTGGTGACAGGCCAATTTCAGTAGTTACGTGATTTGTGATGTATATGAAGGTGTAATCTCACGAGAATTCGACTATATTCTTGTATAAGAATATTTTTCGAGAAAATTGAGTGTTATCGAAATCTTTGAAAGTTATCGAGAAACTCAAAGTTCTCGATATACTGATGTTTCTCGATATTTTGTGAAAATTTTTCTCGATAAACTTTTCATTTATCGAAATCGTTCGGGTAACCCCATTTTTCGAAATCTTTAATTTCTCGATAATGTTTTCGATAAATGATAATTTTTCTCGATAAAGTTTTTCGATAAAGTTTTTTTTAAAATGTTTTCGATAATGATTTTTCGATAATTATCAATGTTTTTCTCGATAAATTTTCTCGATAATGTTTCTCGAGATGGCACTTTCTCGATGAAATGTTAGTTATCGAAATCTTACAAAACTTAAACTTTCTCGATAACTTCAGTTTCTCGATAGGTTGTTTATAGAATTGATTGATAAGTTGTTTCTCGATAAGTATGGTTCATTAGTGTTGAGTAATGTGATGTAATGTGAATTGTACTTGTCATGTTATGCTTATTTGCCATATGCATTATTTGACTCAGTCTTAAATGACGCATTTGTGCTTAATTGTTTAAGTAGATATCTATATCCAATATCTAAACTGTGCTAACTCATAACACATTTGGATGTTTGATTTATGGTGATACTTTTCAGAAACACATGGCTGAACACACTGAGAACGTCGCAGAACAACATCTTCCATTACTCACCTTGGATGACATCACTCCCGAGAACTACAATGTCACAATTGGCAACAACAATCCCAGAGTCGATTTCAACAAGTTGAATATCACAGAGAAATCATGCAAGATTGTGAAAGATATCCTACTGGCACATCCATGCAAACCACTTCTCACCTGCTCTACTTCAGTTCCACTGTTCTATCTTCATCAGTTTTGGCTTACTGCTCAGACCAACTTGGATAATGAGTCTTTCACTGTTACCTTAGATAGCCAAGATTACTCTGTAGATCATGACGTTCTTCGAACAGCTCTTCTCATGCCACAAACTGACAACGAATTTGCTCCGATTCTACCTGACTTGGAACTTCTTGACTTCTTCATTGAATTAGGATATGAGGTTGATGATGATGAACCTCTAATCAAGCTTTCCAAATTCAATGTCAAGTATATACCTCAGCCTTGGAGAACATTCTGTTTGTTGGTTGTTAGATCTATATCTGGAAGGAAAAGTGGTCATGAACATCCAAGGCTCGAACACCTGCAAACATTCTGGGGAATGGTGACTCTGACACCAATTGACTTTGTAGTTCCTATCATGAATGATATCATCTACAGTATTCAGACCGACCGTGTGAAGACTATGATACCATTCACCAGATTCACCAAGCTTATCATTGAACATCTCTGCAAAAGTTCTCCAGAATACATCAAGAGGATGGCTGATCCTAATGAGCCGAAGCACCTCGTCGAGGACGACTTCCCCACATTATTCATCAAATCAACCACTTCCGCTACCAAGAACAAAGGTATGAGGATTCCCGAATACCTTCTGAATGACAACATTAAGAATAGGGCAAACTTCAAGTTGTATGATCTGGCTTACAAAGGGGAACTGGAAGAAGCAACTACAAAGACTCGTAGCAAAGGAAGTGTAAAGTCTGGGAGTACCACGAGCACCACTGGATCACCGCTTACAAGATCTAAGTCTGTTTCAATGGCAAAACCCAAGACTACTACCACACCTAAACCTACTTCCAAACCTAAACCTGCTTCCAAACCAAAGAAGAAGGCAACTCCTGAGTACTTTATTCGGGATGAACCTACTCCTCCACCTTCTGACACCGAGTCTGAGTTCGATACAGAATCTGACGAAGAAGAACCAGACTATGAACTGAGATACAGAGCACCTGATGAAGGATTTCCATCAATAGAGATTGCAGTACAACAAAGTCTGGAAACTTATGAAGAAGAGACAAGGAGAAGAAAAGGTGTCACCATTAATGAGCCGAATGATGATGAAGTCGAACCAATCGCTGAACCATTGGTCGATAAACGTAAACTTAAGAGTATAGTTGTCGACACTAGAGATGAAGAAAAGCAGCTTAGGAAAGAACAGAGGAAAGCAAGCCTTGAAAGCCGACTTCTATCACACCCTCCAACACCACCACCTATTGATCAGTCAGAACATGTAGGGGCTACAAGCAGTATGGTTCCTCCAACAACGTCAGAATCAGCTCCACAACCTGATGACAACGTTAAGGATTCAAACAAGACTGAAGATGTCCACATGACTGAGACTGCTACTTTAGAGGAGAATGTTGGCGTTCAAGAGAACTTAGCTACGGATCAGGAACATGAATATCTTATTACTCCAGAGTTTCTTGCACGAGAAGCAGAGGAAGCAGAGGAACGTCGTCGAAAGGAAAATGAAGAAAAGAACGCGTTCGACACCAACATGTTTCTTAAGTCATCTTCTCAGCAGACTTCCTCAGCACAACCTCCACCTCCTCAAGACTCTCCGCCAAAGGATCCAACTCCTCCTGCTTCTTCTTCAGACTCTCACAACGAGTCTTCGTCCGAATCATCACCAGAGCACTCATCACCCACACCATCTGAAACCGCATCTAAACAGCATTCGATCAATGAACCAAAACAACAAGTTGATCTTCAGGAGCAAGTGAACAAACTCACCGACATGGTTACCAAACTGACTAAACAAGTTGAGGAATTCCAGGATTCTACGCAGCTGATTGACAAGTTCTTGAAATCTGATTACGAAGGTTTTATCAGAACTGCAACACATGATTTTCTCACTGATAATCTGGTTGAGATGATTACTCCTGAAGTTGCAAACCTTCTCAAACCAATCAATGACAACTTGGATCACAGAATTAGAAGTGTTACGAAGAAAATGTTGTCTACTACACCCTTCACGCTTCACACCGCAAAATCCTCTACTGTGGCTCCAACCGTCCAAGAATTGTCTCTCAATGACATGCTTGTCAAAATCTTCGACAACCTTGCCACCAAAACCACACAGACAGCTGAAGAAAAAGGCCTGTATGATGCTATGGTAGCTTATATGTCAACTGAGTCATGCAAAGATGCTGCTGGATCCCGAAAACGGACAAGAAAAGATGAAGATCCTGACCCAAACTCCAAAGGCAAGAAACCAAAGTCTGGAACAGGTCCCTCATCCTCTCTCCAACCACAGAAGGACTCCACTCCTCCTGGAACTCAACAACAACCCTCTGCTACTGGTAAAGGTCAAACCGAAGATGAAGAAATATTCATGGAACAAACTGATGACTTCCAAGATCAACTTGACACCGATTACCGTGCTCCACCAACTCATGATTCTCATGCTGGTCCATCATCACCGTCCAAAGCCAAAGACAAAGATGCTACATCCAAGTCTAAGAAATCAAAAAAGAAAACACGTCATTCATGGCTCGACAATGATGACAATCCTCAGAATGATTGGCTTACAGAAATGGTCCAAGCTCAACCTCCTCTGGAAGAAGAAGAACCTCTTCCTGGTAACACTCTTCAGTTCACCCAGGTAATTATGAAGGATCTTCACATCAACAAACTCACAAAGGCGGAGCTTAGGAGAATCAATAGGGATGCACAAGAATTCCTCAAGAAAAGATCTGGAAACAAAGTCGAATACGAATATCACATGCAGAATATAGCTAGTGCAATGTCTGCCGACTTTGACTGGTTAAATCCTGAAGTGAATATCGATCTAAGTTCCAAGAATCATGAAAAACCTTACTTCACCGACTGGACCAAACCATTACCGTTGAAAGGATTTCCTGACAAACCGAAGATACCTTACAGCTTCTTCTTCAACAAAGATCTTCGTAACATCCAGCTCACTCAAGAGATATCCAAGAAGAAATATGCTTCCTCACTCACAATCTCAGTACCAGCCGCTAGATACGAAATTCCAGCCATTGAAGAAACCACCCGTATTTTCAGCAACTCCATCGTTGCTTACGACAGAGATGCTCTACACGGAATTCAACATTGGCCTGATCGTCGTCGTCTCGGTTATACAAGCAGATTAGGAGAGACATCATTGGAAAATGTGAAGCAGAAATCAAAGATCATCGCTATCTTGGAGATTCAGCAGTCGAAACGGTTTAACTACTTATTCATGCGTGAAATTGTTGTTAAACGACAAGATGAAAAGAAGTACAAGTTCTCCGAAGCAGACTTTCCCAACCTTTATCTCAATGACATAGAAGATATGTATCTTGAAAAGGTTCAGAGTAGAATGCGCGGATTCGATAGAGACGTTCAGTACAACTTCATGGCATCGCTACTTCTTTACATCCGACGACTGATTGTTCAAGAAAGAGTGGAAGATCTTCAGCTTGGAGTGGAAAGTTACCAACAAAAGATCAATTTGACAAAGCCACAGTTCTACTTTGATGGTCTCTATGACACACCACAGTTTACTCTCATCCAAGAACCGTTTGGTTTCACTTACATCAACAGCAAAAAGCTACAAAGCTTCATGAGGTTCGATGAGGTACATAAATTCTGTGATGTTACACTCAAGTTTGTTCGTGATGGGCTTGTCAAAAGGTTGAATGATGATCGACGTAAGATAGCTAAGGGGGAACAACCTAGATGGAAATCCAGCTCCAGAAGACAAGTTCGTAACTTTGTCTTAAAGATTGAAGAACGGTTATTTCGACGGGAACAGATCAGACGCCTGGAAAGCTACATTGGTGCCAGACCATCGTTTCCTGTCAGAAACTTCGAAAGACCTGAACCTCAGTTCACTAACTTCAATGCTCCACTTCCAGACGAAGAATAACTTGGTACATTTGATCATATTTTTTCAATATCAATTGTTTCATTGATTGAATCATTTTTTTTTATTATGGTTTGTGCACACATAACAGTGTACAACCCGTGCTTGTAATTAAAGGACCCTGAGGTACGCTTCAGTGCCTCAATCCTAAACATAAGGAGCGAAGGCTTCTTACTTTTGAGTAGAATTAATCAAACATTTACGACTGCTCAAAAGGACAAGTATTTCACCTCAATAAGACCTAATCACTTGTTGAGGGGGAGCACTTGTCAAAACAAAATACTTTGCTCAAAATCAAAAGTTCTTGATGTATCTCCCCATAAGACTCAAAAGGCATATTTTAATCTAAAAGTTTGTCAAAAACACCATTTTATATGCCATTTTTGAGGGGGAGAAAATGTAAAAGTGATTAAAATATACGAAGTCAAAGCTTTAAGTTGTATCATGTTCGAGCTAGACTCAGTATTAACCCAGGAATTGACGAGATAATACAAGTTAGTAACATCGAAAGGACTTATCCTCGACGGGTAATAACATCAAGTTAGTTACTAGAGCTAGTTGTCACCTAAAAGCTGACAATGCATCTCTTTAACTAACCACGTAAGCGTGTCTCGAAAAGGATATGTCTTAGTAGAAAAGTACCGTCTCGAGAAACTTTCTGTGGACTTGACCAGGCCGGGTAATAACTTCAAGCTAGTCTAACTAGTGATGTAAGCGTGTCTCGAATCGGTCCTGTTCACAGAAAGTGGATCAATTCAAAAAGTGTTTGCTCCTCCCGCATGTGCAAATTTATTAAATACTTATGAGCACATGTGCAGGGGGAGCCCTTCAAAAGTGTACGCAAAACTCTCAAAGTGTTAAACAAAATATTTGGTTATTACAAACACTTTGAGAGATTTTCAATCAAAGGTTTCTTGGCTACTGTCGGAGTTATAAGGTGATTAAGATAGGAATATCCGTCCTATGATCCGCCAGAGCCGGAGGGATCTACCCAAGGACATCTCCCATAGTTAGAATTAGAAGTCCATAGGTATGATACGAAAAAAGGAGAAATGAATGAAAGGGAAAGAAGGAGTTGAAGAATTAAAAAAAAAAAAAAAAAAAAAGTAAAGTAAAGGGTGAAAAGAAATAGCCCTCCAGATGATTCAACCTTAGGGCAGACACCGGGTTCAATACGTATGCTACTGGTTGTTGCTAAGGCGACGCCGGTATTGAAGATTAAGTCGTCATGGACCCAGTGACGCAATGCACTAAACCTTCTTAACCACTCAAGTTCTCTTAAAAGGACTTGTTTCATTCTCACAGGGGAACCCGCGTAACCTATCGACCCATCTCTTAGAGACGGTTGATATTGAAGAAGGACATCCCCAGTCTCCGCATAGGAAACCTAGGTGTGCACTTATAGAGTCTAGAGCCATGAGATACATCAAAGATCTCTTAGGAACACTTAGTATTTCTGCAACTGGTGTTCTACATCAATGGGCATCAGTTGAAAACTATCGAGTCCTTCGCAGATCTTAGCAATCTGCCGAGAACGTTTATGAGAGAATTACGTAAGTATTTCTCAATGATTGAACGGAAACTCCTGTCAGGGTCAACATCAAACAGCCTTGACAGGTCACTTCGGTAACTCCTCGTGAGTTACGCTTAGTGTTTGCGGTGGTTCCATTACGGTCTACAGTCGTGGAGTGATCCCCAGCGACTCACCCAGTCATTGAGCTACCTAGTAGGTCTCGTAAGCTCCTTCGGGAGTATCTGATATGGGAACGGCCTGGATAAGGATTAGAAGGAGTCTTCACACTATGCTGTTGACGAGCTCTAACTCCTTATCTGTAAGTACCGGTTGTTTTATTGCTAACTGTTTACTCGCAGGTACATCACTTCCATGATGGTAGATTCCAACATGCTCATACATACATCTTGAAGTCAAAGAAAGCTCCCCCAAAGATCAAAGCAACACAAAGTTCAAAGAAAGATTCTACGCCAAAAAGAAGAATCTACAAAGTATAAAGACAAAGATCTCAAAGTATGAAAAGGAACTTCTTGTACGTGAAAGTCTAAGTCCAAAGATGTATGAGTATGTTGGAATGGCGGACAACCACCACAGACGCAGGAGTGACGAATGGCAGATTACTTCATTACATTATCACTACAACATCATCAAAAACAAAGTCAATGAGCAAAGTATATCCATCATTATTCTTATCATTTCTGAAGACGTCTAAAGCTATGAAAGTCAAAGATTAAGACGAAGACGTCAAGCAACCTTGATGACCGACCCTTAGGGGGAGATTGTTGGAACCAAAGTTTTACTATTTTATCAAGTCTCGGTCATTTGTAATAATAGGTTGCTTTAGTTATTTATTACTTACACAAATGTAATGTCTCAAGTTTACTAGGCTTAAGTTTAATGATCCATGGGCCTTAAAGCCCACACGATTTGGAGAAAGGAAGGAGAGGGAGTGTTGCCCTAGCTCCTTCCCTATATATAGTATGCTTAGGTCTATGTAATACTTGGTTGGTTATTTGAAAACATTAAGGAAACTCTTGCATTTCATTTTCTCAAATTTCTCATAATCATCCCACTCTCATTCTCATCTCATTTCTTACATAATCATACTTGTGTTTACAAAATGGTAACCTAACAGGTTTCATCCCAACACTCTCCTTATTTTATGCACTCACAACACCCTCTAAACCATTATAATAAGATCCTCTATGAGCCTAGTACTGACATGCAATAGTACGAAGAAGTTACCTTGAACTTTTCTACTAAAACGTTATATATTAGTATATATAAGTACGTCCTTGCATGCATACTACTCTCATTCACTTCCAATCTTTTTCACTGCAATAATTCGACCTCCATTTCATCCTTACAAAGCTTACAAGTCGTATAGTATTGTATTGGAAGCAAGAAAGACAATCGGGTTGAATATATATATATATATATATATATATATATATATATATATATATATATATATATATATATATATATATATATATATATATATATATATATATAACGTTTGGGTTATATAGCTTTGACGTGATTTTCTTGTGTTCTTTTCTATCTATCTCGACTCTTAATCACCTTAAAGGTGTTTGTAAGTTTCTTGCACTCGTTTTTAATCCATTTTATACGTTAATAATTGTTCATGCACTTTGTTTAATTTATTTCTAACGTATACACTTTGCACATGAATCACACGTATATATTTGTTCTTAGTACACGAAACGTGATTAGCCTCTATCTTCGAAGGCCTAGGAATCACGTAGCACCCACCATTCACTCTAGTTGTAACGTTTCAAGCATATCACGTATCTATTTTAAATTGCATCCATCGATTGAAATATAATAAAAACACTTAGTAAAATTTTGCAAGTTTTCAAGTTATAAAACCGGTTCAACCATGTCACAAAACGAGTCTATAACTTGAAATTTCGTTTAACAATAGTACTATATTTTTTCACGACGCCATAGACCACCTAGCAAATTAACAATTTCATATAAACAACTTGTAAAAATAATCGCGTTTTGACATCTTAAACGATCCATTTTGAAAGTACATAAACCGGATTTCAAAACCAAAATTCATATAAAAATTCTTATGTTTGTCGAGTGGGCTAAACTCAAGCCCATTAAGAAACTAAAATCCGTAAGCCCACTGGGCCTATAAGAAATGTTTTTAGAATCATAAAAATGACCCAAAGCCAAGCCTAAAACTTTTTCCATGCCCTCGCCTCCAAAAATCTTAACGGGCCTTAATTTGAATCGATCCAGGCCCATAAGCTAAAAAAAAATGAGCTTTTGAATAAATAAGCAGTTAAAATAAGCTTGTTACTTAATAAATAAGCTTCGGAAAATTTTTGGAAAGTTTCATAATCATTTTTGCAAAATTGGACTAAAAATGTAACGCGACGACACCTAGAGGGACTAAATGTGTAAATATTGAAAATCAAGGACTAAACCTGTAAATACAGAAATCTAAGGTTAAAATGTGATAAAAATTAATATTAGAAGGTTTGTATTGATTATTGGACAAAGTAGAGGACTATAGTTGAAAAATATATAAAAAGGACTAACGGTGTAACGCAAGTATCGTTAGTGTAAAAATGGTAAAATTGGAAAAGGAGACAAAGACTAAACATAACTTATTTATCATTCTTATTTATTTTCTATTTTCGTCAATTTAATTCATATCATGTTTAAACTTTATTTTTATTTATATATATATTATTAACTTAACGTTAATAATATATATAACGATAGTTAAAAAGTTAAGGTTTTACTTACGATTAAAAAGGAAAAACTTCGATGGATAATTTTAAAAATCATATTTTGTCATATCATGCATATCACAATATTTTCACTGCACATCACTTAATCGTCATAACGAATATCTAATATTCGTTATTTTCTTTATAATTACCGAATAGTTTTTAGTCAAGTTCTTAGATAAATTTATTTATCAGGTTGTGTTTCGAAGCCGTTTTCATAAAATTCGTCCGACTTTATTTTCTTCGTTTTCAGTATCAATCAAGGTGAGTCATAGCCTCACATTTAATTATTTTCAAAACTCCGTGAGGGGGATACATGTTATAAATAGATCGCAAGTATTTTATGTATGCTTTCCTGACTGATATATGCCTAAGTTAGCTATTGCTAAAAGACCCTTATTCATGAGCCATTAATCACTGCAGTGAACGCGAATATAATGAATAGATCTATTTAAGGTTTGATAGCCTGTCCCATTAATATTTGACGGAATGCCATTATGCATGTGGTTAGTCGTATTAGTCGTGATAATTATATTAGAGTAAAAATAGGAACTGGCAAATCACCTATTACACAAGGGCAAATTTATCATTGATTTGATAAACACCCGCCGTTTACGGTATTTGTTAACATTTGCGTGTCATGAGACTTAGTGCAATATATGAACTGCAATATCAATGTTTTCAAACTGATTGTATTTTCCAATACAATCTTGCTTGTGTATCAAAATGATTATTAAATTCAAACTCTATGATTTCACTCAACAATTTTGTTGACTTTTAAGCATGTATCTCAGGTATTTAACAGGGGAAGCAAGCATGGAACGGGCGGCAAAAATCTTCAAATTATGTTTACTTTATTTCAATAATAATGTAAAATAAATGATGTTTGATTTAGTTCAAAACATCAAGTTTTTATAATACTCTGATAAGGACCTATTGTATTTCAAATGTTTATAAATGAAATTATGTTTTAAAACGTCTCTTCGAGTCGTTTTCTATCATTATGACTTCGATCCTCACCGTAACACCCTAATTTCTATTCCGCTGCCGCATTTCAAATTAGGGGGTGTTACAGGATGACTCAGTGTAAATCCTAGACTTAACAGGTTGAACCTTAGCAGTGTTCCTCAATGACTTAGGAGGGATCGTAAGAGGTTGTAAACCTAAGATTCCATCCTTATGAAGTAGTGCCTTTTTCCTAGCCTTTTCTAGGTCATAGTTCTTGTACAAGTCATTTATATCATAAGTGTTTTGAACCTTAATGCTAGGTTTCGACACTTTTATCGAACTAAACCTAGAGAAGCTTGGTGTAGGGGTAGCTACTTGTTGAGGCTTAACGGGACTAGAAGCAATTATCCTAGGCAAATAATGTGGAGTGACTGGTTTTGTCAAAACTTGTTTCGCATCAACTTGGGAGGCAAACCGTGCTTTTGAAGGTTTTGGTCGTTCAGATCTAAAATTCTCTTTGGTCAAGTTGTTGTTGTAGTTGATCTAAGTTAAGAATCATTGTGCATGTGAAAGTCTGAACATCTTGACCAAAGAGTGTTGCAAATGCACGTTCGAATCCCATCTTGAATCCCGTTCCCTCTAAAAGTACCGAGAGATATGAATGAAGTTGTCGAAAACATTCTATGTAGCTTACATTTGCATTGTGAAGCACTTGCTGTGGCTGGAGCAACTCTCTCCCTTGCGAATTAGAGCACAAAGATTCCATATTAGCAATATTAGAATCAAACAACTTTATTTGTTGTACAAGGTTGGAAGATTTTGACATATTGTGATCGTTCACGGGATTTTACAATTCTATGATTTAAACCGAGAAATAGATTCTTTCGTGGGATTTTACAAAATCAAGAATAAACCGTGAGACTTCGAAGAATTGATTTGGTTTTGTTGAAGTGAGTTAGAGTGGTGAATTAAGACAAGTCCCAGTGAATTTCAAACAATGTTCCTGTTTTGAAATCCGAATAAATCGCGTTTTGACATCGAATAAGCCCAACAATATCATAACCCAAAATAATACATAGTCTCGGATTCTTGAAGCACAATCAAAACCGTTGTTTAAAATTATACCCGAAAATATCTCAACCCAAAATCTCACTCAATCTCGGAATATTTAAACTCAATTAAAATTGTGGTCCAAAATTATATCCCAAGTTTTAAGTACACCAAAGTTAATCAAATATTTAGACAAGAGTTGTTAATCAGTTTCCAACGAAGCACATTCAGGCCCAGCACCAAATTCGTCCAGCCCAAGACTAACACAATTCGTCCCTGGTGGAGATTTAGGCCCAATCACAAAAATAATGCAATCCCAAATACCGTCTGAACCAAATAAGCCCAATCCCTAATTCGCTACTAATCCTAAACCAATTCATTCACTCTATAAAACCACTACCCTAATTACACTCAACCCTAATCACTCTTACACAAAAAAACGCAGCCACCAAACTTGAAACAAGATCCAGAAGTAAAAAATAATAAGTCCCCCTTTTATCACACGAGATCACAGCCCAAATAACCCAAATCGTTCCTTGTGAGTCTACTTAATCCGAACAAGACCAAAACAATAATTGACTGAGAATCGTTCTTAGATTGTTTTGTCACAACTGATGCACTAATCCACAAAGAAAGACAAAGGTATTCCACTTCACGAATCGATAGGGTCTCAGCCTCTCAGGTTGGTCGTTATTGTTGTAATCTTATTATGCCAACGACTTGAAGAAGAAATAAAACTGAAGTTGAGACATCGAAAGGGATCTGTGATGGTTGTAAGTTCTCTTTGTGGTATTGATGTATGAACGAAATTAATGATCTTGTTTTTCTTTACCTCTTTATTTTGTTGTATCGATGAAGATATATGAGGTGACGTAGTTGTTTGTTAATAGAGTTTGTGAATCGAAAAGTCAGGATGAGACAGCAATGTATTAATCTTGCTTTTGATAATTTGTATATTAAGAACAACTTGTCTTCTTAAACATGTGGTTTGTTGTTGGCTGAATAAGTAGAAATAGGATAAGGAGTTGAATGGTTGTTTTACTTTTTGTTTGTATAAACCACTAGCATGAGATAGCCGCAAACAATTGCAGAAAGGTACTCGCTAACTCAATTGAACAAAATATGTGTTAACCGCTACTCTCACCATGAGTTAACCGCAAACCATGAGATAACTGCAATTGTGAGTTAAACGCAAATATGATATAATAACCGCAAAAACTTGAAAGTGAAACCAAGAGTTAATCGCAACTGTGTTTTTGGGCTAATCGCAATCAATAAGACACAACAAGCTAAACTCAAAAATCAGTTAAACTCAACCAAGCAAAAGTAGTAATCGCAAGTGCAAGTGACAAAGCAGTCACTATCTTTGTTTTAGTCTTTTACCCGAAATTGCAAACACACAAATTGACTTTCTAGAAAAAACACGCAGATAAAAGATAATTTGTATCTTTTTTAAAATTTGGACCAGCTCAAAATGGTTCATATGTAGCTTTCATGCTTTGTCATATTACGTGAAAAGTAAACGCAACCAAGAAATAAAAGAAAAATGTAACCGCAGCCAAGAAGTAGTAACCAATAGATTAGATGAAACAAGGTAACCAATACTAGGACACCCACGTGATTTTCCAATATCCATTGTACATGTTTAAGCAAAGTATACGAAACAAAAACAAACAAGATTATATAACACAAATCCGAGAAATAGAACCACAAAACCACACCAACTCTCCAAGGCCCTAAGATAGAACCATGGCTCTTGATACCAATTGTAGAATATCAATAATTATAGCATACATGGTTTTGTGATTAGATATAGAATTATAGAAGAGGAATAATGGTAGAAGAGTTTAGAGAGAGAGAGAAGTTGAGAGGATTTCCTAGAGAGAGAAAGAGAAAATGAAAGATTAGATTGATGAAAGTTGAGAGCTCCAACCCTCTCCACATGTGGAGAGGGGTATATATAGTTTTCTACAAACGCCCACACCCGGGCTGTGGATCAGGCATACAGTGGGTAAAGACCCGTCCTTCTTCCACGGTGTTACTTAAACTAAACTAACTAATACATATAATTAACTAACTACGAGCTAACTAAAATGCTATTACATCAATTAGGTGACCGAGTCTTCTATAGGAATAATTGTATTCCTAACACTCATCTTGATGCACATTTTTTTCTCGTAAAAGCTATTTAGAGTTAATCTTGTGGAAATTAGCGACATTATAATTGATTTTAGTAGTTTCACGTAAATATTACATTAGTAGTCCCTGCACTTTATGCAAAAGTGATAATCATAATGCATCTGTGTCTGCTAAATCTCAACACGTGATTATACCTGGCTCATCTAAGATTAGTTCGAAAGCAGTGTCTAAAACGAGCATTAAAAGTAAAGAGTCTTCTGACACATATGACATGTACAAGAACTATGATCTAGAAAAGGCTAGGAAAAAGGCGCTACTTCAAAAGGATGGTATTCTTGGTTCAAAACCTCATGTGATGCCTTTCACTGTAGTACAAAACACTGCTAGTAGTAGCAAACCAAAACCTAGGAGTTCTCAACAAACTAATAGGAATTGGCTAGCATCTAAGAGTAGTTGTGTAAATAATCATGATGTCTGTGCTTTAGAATATCTTCAAAAAGGAAATTCATGTGCAAAGGCACAATCGATTAAGACAAACAAACCCGTTGAACCAAAAGACATAATTCAGAAACCTAAGAAGTGGATCAATATAGGATGTAGGTTTTCTCAACAAAGTGATGCTCCCACATTTCATTCCACTGCATCTAAAAGAAAAACATCTCCTAGATCTAACATTAGGTGGGTACCTATGGGTAGAATTTTCAAATCGATTGGTCTTAGGTGGATTCCTACAGGAAAGATTTTAGACATTTGCACAAAAACTAATGTTATCTCCACAACATCTACCTCTGAGACAAGAATGAAAACCATCGGAATTGTGTGTTAGAGTGTCAAGAAGATAATTGACACTACATCTTTATGCTTCTAACATTCGGAACCCAATTACACTTGGGGATCCATGTTCTCTGTTTTGTCTATTCTTTCTTCTTTTCAGATATAACAGGAATGGCTTCGGAAAAAATCAGTTTCAGACCCGAGCTTAATGTAATGGTTTCTGAGCACAACAGCTTAGGACCCGCAACCAACCGTTTAAAAGCACATCAACAATGGTTTCTGAGCACAACAGCTTAGGACCCGCAACCAACCGTTTAAATGCACATCAACAATGGCTTGTAAGTATTTCAGCTTACAACCCGGGCTTAAACATTACGACTAGTGCACACATTTCAATGTACAACTCGGGTTTCAAAGAAAGGAAAGTGCCTTGTTAAACCATTCTTTAAAACCAAACGTGCACTTCTCCTTAAAAACAAGAAGAAGTTCTCATGCAAAGCTTATCTAGAACTTCTTAATCTTGAGCAAAATTTATTCAAAATTTTTCAAAAGGTTTTTCAAAATTTTGCTCAAGATTTTTCAAATCTTTACTCCCCAATTCGCTCCAAAGTCTAAAAATGTCAAAACACATGCTAGTTTTGAAGGGGAGTATTTCAGCGTATAAAGTTTTAGTTACTTTGAAGCAAAATGTATTCAAGAATTTTTCAAACTGGAATTTCTAAATCTTTCAAAATTTTGCTTCAAGAAGACTCCTTCCCCTAAACTCTTAAAAGTTTAAAATTCTCAAAACATATGCGAGTTTTGAGGGGGAGTATTTCCAAAACAAAATGTTCCGTCAAAATCATGCTTAATGGTTTGTGCACACATAACAGTGTACAACCCGCACATGTATTGAAAGGACCCTGAGGTACGCATCAGTGCCTCAATCCTTATATAAGGAGCGAAAGCTTCTTACTTTTGAGTAGAATTACTCAAATTTTTCAAAGTTTTTTCTAAATTCTACTCAAAAGGACAAGTATTCCCTCTCGTAATCAAAACCTCAAAAAGTTATTTCACTTATTGAGGGGGGGTATTTGAAATGATCTTTGTTCAAAATGATAAGTTCTTGGTGAATCTTCCCGTAAGACTCAAAAAGGCATATTTTAATCAAAAGTTTGTCAAAAACATCATCTTGTATGCTATTTTTGAGGGGGAGAAAAGTAAAAGTAATTAAAATATGGATGCCAATGGATGCTTTAAGATCAAATCCCATGCGAGCTAGACTCAGGATTGACCCAAGAATTGACGAAACATAAAAGTTAATAATCGAAAGGACTTATCCTCGACGGCTAATAACATCAAGTTAGTTACTAGAGCTAGTTGTCACCTAAAAGCTGACAATGGAACTCTTTAACTAGCCACGTAAGCGTGTCTCGAAAAGGATTTGTCTTTGTAGAAATGTACCATTTTGAGAAACTTTCTGTGGACTTGACCAGGCCGGGTAATAACTTTTAGCTAGTATAACTAGTGATGTAAGCGTGTCTCGAATCGGTCTTGTTCACTAAAAGTGGATCAATTCAAAATGTGCTTGCTCCTCCCGCATATGCAAATTTATTTAAATACTCATGAGCACATGTGAAGGGGGAGCCCTTCAAAAGTGTACATAAAACTCTCAAAGTGTTAAACAAAATGTTTAATAATCACAAACACTTTGAGAGATTTTCTATCACAGGTTGCATGGCAAATATAGGATAGTTATGGAGTTATAAGATGATTAAGATAGGAAAAACCGTCCTATGATCCGCCAGAGCCGGAGGGATCTACCCAAGGACATCACCAATAGTTAGAAATAGAAGTCCTTAGGTATGATACGAAAAAAAAGGAGAAAAGAATGAAAGGGGAAAGAAGGGGTTGAAGAACTAAAAAGAAAAGTAAAGAAAATGGTGAAAAGAAATAGCCCTCCATATGTTCAACCTTAGGGCAGACACCGGGTTCAACTCGTATGCTATTGGTTGTTGCAAAGACAACACCGGTATTGAAGATAAAGTCGTCATGGACCCAGTGACGCAATGCTCTAAACCTTCTTAACCACTCAAGTTCTCTTAAAAGAGCTTGTTTATTCTCACGGGGAACTAGTGTAATCTATCGACTTATCTCTTAGAGATAGTTGATATTGAAGCAGGAGACCCCTCCCTAGTCTCCGCATAGGAAACCTAAGTGTGTACTTATCGAGTCTAGAGCCATGAGATACATCAAAGATCTCTTAGGAACACTTAGTATTTCTACAACTGGTGTTCTACATCAATGGACACCAGCTGTATATTATCGAGTCCTTCGCAGATCTTAGCAATCTGCCGAGAACGTTTATGAGAGAATTACAAATGTATTTCTCAATGATTGAACGGAAATTCCTGCCAGGGTCAACATCAAACAGCCCTGGCAGCAGGTCACTTCGGTAACCTCACACGGGTTACACTTAGTGTTCGCGGTGGTTCTTTAAGCCGTCTACAGTCATGGAGTGATCCCCAGCGACTCACCCAATCATTGAGCTACTTAGTAGGTCTCGTAAGCTCCTTCGGGGGTATCTGATATTGGAGTGGCCTTGATAAGGATTAGAAGGAGTCTTCACAATATGCTGTTGACGATCTATAATTCCTTATCTGTAAGTACCGGTTGTTTATTGCTAACTGTTTACCTGCAGCTACGCATCACCTCCATGGCGATAGATTCCACATGCTCATACATACATCTTGAAGTCAAAGAAAGCTCCCTCAAAGATCTAAGCAACACAAAGTTCAAAGAAAGATTCTACACCAAAAAAGGGAGAATCTACAAAGTAAAGAGACTAAAGATCAAAGTGAAAGAAAGGGAACTACGTGCATGTGAAAGTCAAAGTCCAAAGATGTATGAGCATGTTGGAATGGCGGACAACCACCACAAATGCAGAAGTGGGGAAAGGCATATTACACCGTCATTTGATCACAACAACAAGAACAAAGAATGAAGATCACAAAGCATGATTGGAATAAAGAATCTAGCAAAGCTATTACACAAAGACTCAAAGTTCAAAACAACAAGCATCAAAGAAGTCAAAAGATCAGTCATTTCTGTTGGTGAACCCATAACCCACAGGTCGCAAAAGAGATCTCAATGATCACCCCTTTAAGGGGAGATTGTTGGAAACGCAAAAGTGATGATCATAAATGTTGATACAAAAGTTGGGCGTACCTGGTTATGGGCTTATGCTCTCGTACCAATTCCTTTCTTAGCACTTGTTACCTGCGTACTAAGAAAATAAAACAACACCGTTAGGCTTATCGAGGGATTGTCTCCCCCGATTAGACTCCGGCGTGAGAGTAAGTAATCGATTTAGGGTTCTCGTGAAGAGTTAGGGTTTATATGTCGTACCTTTGAATGAGAGATGTCATTCCTTATATAGGGGCTGAAACCGCGTAGGTTTCTTGCTCCTTACTCTTCGCACTCGTGGTGCTTATCGGGGTAAGGATATCTATTCCATGAATAGATGATCCTTATCACATACCCGGTTAGTTTAGTTGGGCTTTGGGCTTCGTGAGCCCAAGCCGTTATTATTATTATTATGGCCCTTTATTCATTATGATAACCCACTCATAGTGGGTTTGGGCCGAGTAATGTTTATCATTTGGGCTCATGGCCCATATATAGACTATACGTCATCATGTCCCCCCAGTCTAGTGTGCGCGGCTCGTGGCCGCGGATACTAGACTAATATTAACAGCGGTAAGCGTAGCGGGAAAACATTGAAATATTGCCGCCCATTTAAAGTGCAATGCACCTAGTCATAGGTATTTCAAACGTATACCTCGAAAATTGGGGGTAGTATCCACGTGGGCCTCGTAAAGCGGGAAAAAGTGCGTGTACCGGTTCAGTTCTAGCCACACGTTTTCGGTAGTGGGATCCACGTGGAGAGAAATTAGGGTTTTTTACCACCCTATATAAGAATCACCGCCCCCCCATTTTTACACACACAGTAAAACACACACTTACTCACTAGTCACCTTCTTTGAGAGTATTTTTTGCAAATAAACTTACTTCACTTTCGTAGGTAATTTGTGTGTGTCCCACTTAGTTTTGCAAATGAAAATGGTTGCTCAATTGGAGGATTTTCGCTCCGCGATGTCCTTTGAGGACGTTACTCAGTTCACTTCCGACTATTTCGTGCCTTTGGATGTACATCCAGAGGCTCCAGATGTCGACGCGTGTATAGCTGACTTCCCCGAAGGGAAGATAGGGCTATACACGAAATTCTTTGAGTACGCGAATTACCGCGTACGCATATCTATTTTTCTGAGCGATTTGCTCAATCACTATCGTCTTCACATCTCTCAGCTGCACTGTATAGGTGCGGCGAAGGTGTCGAATTTTGAAGTAAACTGCCGTTTACTTGCGATAGAACCGACCGTGGCCTTGTTCCGCTCCTTTTACCACACAACGTGGTCAAATGGTTGGGTTTCTTTTGCGAAGCGCCAGGGGGCACTTCAATGTTATACGGAGAAAGTTGACGCCCTCAAGAATTGGAGGGAGTACTTCTTTTGGGTGGATGACGTTGTCTTTCCATCCCCCTATGAGTTTTATACTCAGGAATCCTTACCAAGGGATGGGCGCCCCGCAACCGGTTCCTACAGGCTTGCTGATGCGCAAACTTTAGATGCCAATCGACTGGCCATTAACCCCTATCCGGAGGAGTTTTTGGTACATGTGGGGTTGAGCCGCGCTTATTTTGGCGCTGCAGATGAGGTTCCTACTTTCTTAAGTGAGGATGGCCGGGGTGGGTGTTCATCCCTTATTCTTCATGCTTTGTAAGTCTTTTATTCTTGTTTTCGCACCTTTAATAACTAATCCCTTTTGTTTTCTCTTTCTTTATTGATGCGCGCAGAGATGGATCTGTTCGCGGTGGTCAAGCTGGACAAGCCAAAGCAGGTGACCATAGGGGTGCGTCCTCTGAGGGAAGGAGAGCAGCCCCTGCTGGAGGCGACGGAGGGGCATTTGACCGTCCTTCCTGATGCGGTCCCTGAGGACACGCCACCACTTCAGGTGACGCCTGTCTAGAGTGTGCCGCCTGAACCGGAGGTGGCGCCCACTGTGGAGGTGGTGCCAAATGTGGAAGTGGCGCATGAGGAGGCGCGATCAGGGTCGTCTGACAGCATCCAGATCCTGAAACCTGAAGAGGCGCTGAGGGAGGAGGTTGCGCAGAATTCGAAGCGCAAGGGAGAGGCTGGGGCCAGTGGCACCAGGAAGAGGCGTCGACACGTCATCAGAGATGCAGAGTCGAACGCGGAAGAGACCTCTACCTCCGGCGCACGGTTGAAGGTTGATGATGTTTCTCCGTTTCTGTAAGTGTGCATTGCTCTCTTCTCTCTTTTTTTTTTATCATATTACTTGTTGTAATATTTGTTGACTGCTTCTGTCGCGTAGGGATGACGCTGCGAAGGATGGGGTCTGCGTGGATGAGGTTTCCTCTCCGCAGAATGAAAACAGGGAGGGGAAGACCAAGGTTGCTGATGGTGGCGAGGCGCAGCAGCTAATGGATGAGCTGGCTGCGACTACTGCACGCCAAGCTGAGCTTGTTGCTCAGCTGAAAGGGAGGTATGCTGGGGAGAGTCGTGCTCTTGCCCAAAAAGAGGAGGAGTTGGCGACCTTCCGTGCGCAGTTGGCGAATGCGCAAATGGAGCTGGAGGCCTCGAGGGCGTATGCTGAAAAGATTGTTGATGATAAGGTGAGCATGTTGGCCGATCTTAGGTATGCGAGGGCGAAGCTTGAGCAAATAAAGGCTAAAACTTCCTGGTCGGTGTCTTATCTTGAAGAGAAGAGGGCGGAGCATCATGCCAGCGTCCAGGAGTTTCAGGGGCGCATCGAGAAGGCGATTGCGATGCAAGAGGAAAAACTGCGCGCCCTCAGCATAGAGTATGATGAGGAGTTGTACCCCCATCTGATGTCCACTATAGCCGAACGCAGGTATTTTCGTTCACTTTGTCATAATTACCTTACCACCATGTTGTTTACTTACACAAATTTTCTTTGTGAATGCAGATGGTTGATTAGCCATGGGCTGCGCCTGGCAGCCCTGAGCACACTAGAGTCCGCTGAGGTAGTGGAAGCTTTTGGAAAGGTTGTGCACTGCGCGATTGCGCGTGGTCAATCGCAGGCCATGGAGGACCTTCATGAGGCCAAGATGCTAGAGAAGGACTTGGCGGAAATCCCTGGTTACAACCCTACGGCTTATGATGAGCTGCTGCAGGCAATGGCGGGGCTGAAGGTTCTTGAGTTGCCGCACATAGGGAAGTTGGAACGCGATCAAGACGACCCCATAGATGTGCTGATGGCAGGTCTGACTTTGCAGCGCCATCTTGTGGAGAACGCGGAAGAGGAATTAGATTACTATCTAAAACCTGATGTCTCGCAACTTCAAGACCCTGTGTTCGCGCGGCCTCGCGATATCCTTAAGCCTTTTGCTCTTGAGAAGGAAATTCCTTTGAAAGAGGTGCTAGAGCGTCATGAGCAGAGGGTTGCTGTGAAGAAGGGTATCAAGGGCAAGGCCGTGATGTGTGGCATTGGCGCTGCACACCTTCCTAGATCCGATGGCGTGGTTGTAAGCGTTCCGACCGTATCTATGCAGGATGCCATAACCTTGAGTAAGCTTAAGGAAGCGGGGAGTTCTGCCGCTCCAGAGGAGAGTCCTGAGCATCGCCATAGTATATAGGCTTTTTGTATATTTATGTATCTTTCCTTGTAATTATTATTAATAAATGTGGAATAAGATACATTTTTGTTTTAAGTTCGTGACTTAAATATACTTGCATTGTTTGCTAAGTTTGATTATTTGACCAAGTGTCTTGGCTCGTTATATTGCTAAGCTCGTACGATGTACTTGGTATATGCGTATCCATCGTGGGGTGCGCACGCGAGACTTACCTCGACGTCTCGAGAGTAAGGCGCTTAGCAAGGATGCGTGATCCAATGTTGATGGGTTTGCAACCCTCTTATTCAACGAGTAAATTAGTAATTTAACTTATCCTTTATGCCTTCGTGGGTCTTTAAGTGGTGCATGCACGCCATGTAGGCAGAAATATAAGATAAACAATATTGACATATATGCAATAAAGTAAAATGTGCTATGGAGTTAGCTAGAAACCATAACATTTTATAAATACTTGCAAGTTATTTGAAAAAATAGAAAATACAATTCCTAGAAAAGAAAAGAAAGACAAACACTTATTGGGCACCTCGTAGGGTGCAAGTGTGTTTGTGTAAGGGTCGTAGCCTAAAAGTAACATTTTTTGAGATTGCAAATGTTCCAAGTGCGCGCAAGGTCGTGACCTTCCATATCGCGCAGCCTGTATGCGCCGTTACCGAGCGCGTCTGTGACCTCGTAAGGTCCTTCCCATTTGGGTCCGAGCTTGCCTGTGTCTTCTGCGTGGCTCGCGTCGTTGGCGCGGTAAACGAAGTCTCCTGGTCTGAATGAAGTGTGTTTGACTTTTGCATCATAATACTTCTTCATTTTTGCCTTAGCCTTTGCTTCGCGTATAGCTGCGCGTTCGCGTCTTTCTTCCAGTATGTCTAAGTCTATGTGCCGTTCCTCGTCATTTGTCGTGACGTTGACCTCTGCTGTGCGTATAGTTGGCATTCCTATCTCGGCTGGTATGACGGCTTCTGTTCCATAGACTAGGGAAAATGGCGTGTCGCCAGTACTGGTTTTGATTGTCGTGCGATGCGCCCACAAGACGTGCGAGAGCTCATCTACCCACTTTCCTTTGTGTCTGTCAAGGCGCGCTTTTATTCCCTCGCCTAGACTGCGATTTGCGCGCTCAACTAGGCCATTGGTTTGTGGGTGTTTGACTGAAGCAAAGTGTTGTGTGATGTTCAATTGTGCGCACCAATCTTTGAATGGGTTATCACAGAATTGTTTTCCGTTGTCTAATATGATCTCGCCCGGTAAGCCGAAGCGACAGACAATGTTGTCCCAAACAAAGCGCTTGACTTGGTTTCCCGTAATGTTCACCACCGCTTTTGCTTCGATCCACTTTGTGAAGTAGTCTATGGCTACGATGAGGAATTTTACTCCTCCAGCTGCGACGGGGAAAGGTCCTGCGATGTCAATACCCCATTTGTAAAATGGCCATGGTGAGGTAATTGGTGTCAGCTCTTGTTGTGGTCAGCGCGGAATTGGTCTATGTACTTGGCAATTACTGCATTTTCTTATCAGATCGCGTGCATCACGATGCATTGTTGGCCAATAATATCCTGACCTTAGAGCGCTTGCCACCACGGATCGTGGCCCTGAGTGCATACTACATGATCCAGCGTGAATTTCGCGGAGAACGTATTCTGCTTGAAGGGGTCCAACACATCTGAGCCATGGCTGTAAAAAAGACCGTCGATAGAGTACATTGTCGCGTAGTTCAAATCGTTGCGCTGCGCGGCGTATTCTTCGAGCGTCTTTATGATCTTGGGGTAGGACTCCCTTGCTAATAAATTCGATGATAGGTGTCATCCATGTAGGATCTTGTTCTACTATCACCGTTGATATCTCCTTCTCCAAGATTGACTTGTTTTTTAGGGTTTCCACCAATACCTGTTTTGAGAGGTGTGCGAAGCTTGTGGATGCGATCTTGCTGAGTGCGTCCGCCTTCTTGTTATCTCCTCTAGGCACCTGTTTTATTGTGAACCTATCAAAGTTTTTGATCAAAGATTTTGTCTTTTCCAGGTATTGGGTCATGTGTTCGTCCTTGGCCTCGTATTCACCTAGCACGTGGTTAGCGACCAGTCGCGAATCTACGTTTGCTTCTAGGTTGCGAACCCCCATTTGAATTGCAATACGTAGTCCAGCTAGTAGGGCTTCGTATTCTGCCTCATTGTTTGTGGCTGTGAATTCAAAGCGTAGCGCATAGGTGAATTCCATACCTTCTGGATTTGTAAGAATAAGGCCTGCGCCTGATCCTTCTACACACGAAGATCCATCTGTGAATAGAATCCAGGGTTCCTGTAAATCTGTTTTAGCTGCAGATGTCGGGCTATCGCTGTCTGGCTTCTCCACGATAAAATCGGCTAGGACTTGTCCTTTGATTGCAGTGCGCGGTCTGTATGAGATGTTATACTCACTTAACAGTACACTCCATTTTTGTAAGCATCCTGATGCGTCAGGCTTAGAGATAACTTGTTTGATTGGCTGATCAGTGATTACAACTATTGGATGCGCTTGAAAGTATCTGCGCAACCTTTTGGCTGCGAACACTAGAGCCAGGACCAGCTTCTCCATAGCGTTGTAGTTAGTCTCTGTTTTCTTTAGGGCTTTACTTACGAAATATATGGGTGTCTGGACGGAGTTCCGGTCTGTCAATAGAACGGCGCTGACTGCTCCATGGGTTGCCGACAAGTACATGATTAGTTCTTCCCCTGGTCGCGGTGCGACAAGTTTGGGAAGAGATGCCAGATGGTGTTTGAGTTGTTGGAAAGCTTCTTCCGCTTCGGTAGTCCAGCGAAAGTCTCCCTTTTTTGTACACTTCGTGAGCATTTTAAAGAGAGGAAGAGATTTGTTTGCTGACTTAGATAAGAAGCGGTTCAGCCCTGCTAATTTTCCATTTAGTGACTGGACTTCTTTGAGTGTGCGCGGGGAGGGGAGATCAATAACAGCCTTTGTCTTTTCTGGGCAAGGCTTGATTCCATCAGGTTCTATCAGGTATCCAAGGAACATCCCTTCGGTCGCGCCAAAGGTGCACTTTTTTGGATTTAACTTCATGTTGATCCGCCCCAACGTTCGGAATGTTTCCTCGATGTCGCGCACCAATTCGTCCTCTGTATGGCTTTTTATGACAAGGTCGTCAACGTAGACTTCCAAGTTGCGGCCTACTTGTTTTTCGAAGGCTGTGTCCACCAGTCGTTGGTATGTCGCGCCTGCGTTCTTCAGGCCAAAAGGCATTTTTGTGTAGCAGTATACTCCTTGACTGGTGTGGAAAGCTGTTTTTTCTTCATCTTCTACTGCCATCTGGATCTGATGATACCCTTTATATGCATCTAGGAAGCATTTGAAGTGGTATCCGCATAAGGACTCGACCTTCCAGTCTATCTCTGGCAGTGGATAGCAGTCCTGCGGACATGCTTTGTTGAGGTCCGTGAAGTCCACGCACATCCTCCAGCTGCCATCGCTCTTCTTTACCATAACTGGGTTAGAAATCCAGTCATGATAGTATACTTCGCGCATGATGCCTGCGTCTACAAGTTTATGTACTTCTTCCAGAATAGCCTTTGCACGATCTGGGGCCTGGTCGCGCTTCTTTTGTCGTACTAGAGGGTATCCTTGTCGGATTTGTAGCGTATGTTCTGTGATAGAGCGCGGTACTCCCGTCATATGCTTTGGTTCCCATGCAAAAAATGTCTAGGTTCTTTTGCAAGAGTGCGCACACAGCTGCTTTACCTTTGTCAGATAAAGATCCTCCAATCGAAACTTGTTGCTCTGGATAATCTGGGTGAATAGCGACTTTTAAATTTGGCTTTTTTCCGTGCGCTGTTCTGGAATAATCTCTGCTTCAGTTGTTACTGCGATGCATTCTCTCGGTGGTATTGTTGTGTTATAGAGAGTGACAACTCCTCCTTCCACTGGGAATTTAAGCATTCCGTGCGCTGTGGATGGTACCGCGCGCATGGATGATATTCCCGGTCTTCCAATGATACCATTGTATGGTGAAGGAGACTTTATTACCATAAAGTTTATCCATGTTGCAGTTGAGTGTTGTTCATCTCCTACGACCACCAACAAGCGTAGCTACCCCATAGGCCAAATCTTTTCTCCTGTGAATCCTGTTAATGACGTTGTAGCTGGTATCAACTGACTTTGGATTTCCGGTCGCAGTCTTTTGAAACAGTGATCGTACAGGATGTCTGCGGATGCTCCTCCATCAATGTACATGCGGTGGATATCATGTCCCCCTGTATGTATTTCAATGGTTAAGGGCTCCACGACTGCGTTGTCCGCAGCTATAGTAGGGAAGGATATCTCTTTTTCTGGAGAGAATTTTTGGCTGACTTTTTGCTTTATCCTGTGTTGCCATGATTGTATCATGTATATAGTATCAGCTTTTTCCTTTGGGGGTTCTTTCTTACCCCCGTTTCTCTGTTTATCTTTTCCCTCCTTGATGTTTTCTTACGAGGTGGTCCATCCTCCCTTCTCTAACTAGCTTTTCAATTAGTTGTTTTAGTTGGACGCACTCGTTAGTTGTATGGCCCTTTTGGTCGTGGTACTCGCAGTATCCACTACCTAGGCGCTTTTCTTCTGCAGTGCGCATTGGTGGTGGTTTTGGGAAGTTCGCACCTTCTGTCACAAATATTTCTCTCGGAGTCTTAGTGAGAGGAGTATATTTGTCATTCTCTCTTCCACTACGATAATTCCTGCTGCGGTTGTTATTCTGATCGTTGGATTGTCTCCACGGCTGTTCTTGTTGCCTATAGTTTGAATAACCTTTTTTGCTATCCGCAGCAGCTGCTTCTCCTTGTATAAAGGATCTGGTGCGCTTTGTTAATTCGTCAAAGGTCTGTGGAACTTTGTCATTCAGCTTGCGGATGAGTTCTGGGTTATTGATCCCATTCATGAACCCTGAAATTTTTAGGATTTCAGGACATGTTTTTACTTGTATACACTCATCCTTAAATCGTTCCATAAAAGCGCTGGTTGATTCCCCTTGACGCTGTTTCACTCTTGCCAGTTCCACAGGGTTTTTAGCGCACTTCTTTCGCTGGGTGAAGTTGAGGCGGAATGCTTTCCGTAGTTCCTCAAATCCACCGATGCTCCTACGTGGGAGTTTGCTAAACCATGTGCGTGCGTTTCCTACTAACGTGGAATTAAACATGTGGCACCACACGGGCTGTGGCCAATTTTCGATAGTTGCGGCTGATTCGAAAATTTTTAGGTGATCGTCAGGATCACCTGTTCCATCATATGTTTTCACGTTAGCGGGCATGCACCTGCGTTTGTGGTCTGAGTAATCGCTGATGCGCCGTGTAAACGCATCGATTTTCTGGCGTCGCCATGGGAGAGACATATCTTCATCCTCTTCCTCGCAACGTCTTCCTCTTGACTTCCAGTGTCCTGTTTCTTTATCCTCGTTGTCCAAGGAGTCGCTGGAAGAATAGTCTCTTTTTCGGCGCTTGCGCCGGCTTCTTTCGGAAGAAGAGCTTGAGGGATCTCTGCTTGGGGATCTTCTTCTCCACAACCTGTCTTGAATCCTCCTACTCCCAGGTTTGGAAGATCCTTGGCTTGGCGAATGTTGAGGCCCTAACCGATCTTGTATTCCCCGACTGCCAAGTCTGGAGTGGACATTGGTGCGCCTCTCGCTGTCTCCTGAGTATTGTGAATCAGATATCGTACCCAATCTATCATGGATAGTGGTACGTTCTGCGCGTCTTCCTCATGGGTGACGCGATGGTGATGGTTCGCGGTGAGGACCAAAATTGAGTCGGGCTTGTAAACCCGCGCTTGCTCTTCTTGTTGCCTTTTCTTGCATGAGGGCGGTTAGGGTTTCATAATTTTGGGATACTAAGTTTCCCAAAGTTAGATTAGGTGCGTCCTCAGTTGTTGCAAGAATTTCTGCTTCAGTGTTTGGCGCCCAGTTTCGTTCAGGTGCGCCTGGCGGCGCAGTGTTGTTCACTGCGGGTGTAGCCTGATGAGGAGTGGTGAAGAGGGTGCGTTGGAGTTCCTCAACGCTTGGGACCACTGGTGTGATTTGAGTAGTTCTTATAGGTAGTTCTACTGCTAGGCGAGGGGGGGTTGTTCCTGCCTCGTGGTGACCAGGTGTGCTGGTTGTCCCAGCGACTTGTCTGGAGGTTGGATCTTGTTGATTCTTCCTTTGATGGTCACGTTTTTCTGACTGCGGAGTCCGCTGGCTTGAATTCTTATGTTTTGTCATTCTAGTTCTTAGTAGGGTCCCATGGATGGCGCCACTTGTTGATACAAAAGTTGGGCGTACCTGGTTATGGGCTTATGCTCTCATACCAATTCCTTTCTTAGCTCTTGTTACCTGCGTACTAAGAAAATAAAACAACACCGTTAGGCTTATCGAGGGATTGTCTCCCCCGATTAGACTCCGGCGTGAGAGTAAGTAATCGATTTAGGGTTCTCGTGAAGAGTTAGGGTTTGTATGTCGTACCTTTGAATGAGAGATGTCATTCCTTATATAGGGGCTGAAACCGCGTAGGTTTCTTGCTCCTTACTCTTCGCACTCGTGGTGCTTATCGGGGTAAGGATATCTATTCCATGAATAGATGATCCTTATCGCATACCCGGTTAGTTTAGTTGGGCTTTGGGCTTCGTGAGCCCAAGCCGTTATTATTATTATGGCCCTTTATTCATTATGATAACCCACTCATAGTGGGTTTGGGCCGAGTAATGTTTATCATTTGGGCTCATGGCCCATATATAGACTATACGTCATCAATAAATGCAATCAAACAGAGATCTCAATGATCGTCCCTTAGGGGGAGATTGTTGGGAACGTTTGAAGTGACGATCATTATCGAGTCAATGAGTCGTGTAATAGGGTACAATATTATGGTTTGTACGTTAAAGATTTAATATGTTTTATGCTAGTTTATTAATGTTTTCATGTTTTGCCAAAGTCTAAGGGCTATAAGTGATATACTGTGAAAGATGTTAGTTGCCCTAGACATGGCCTATAAATAGTCTTGTAAACCTCTCATTTGAGGTTGGTGGTTGGTTGGCTCATTAGGAATAAGAAATTATCTTATTTCCTCAAAAAAAAAAAAAAAAAAAAAAAACTTGTTCTGACCAAGAAACACCTTCGGGAGATCGAGGTTGATCGAAATACATCATTATTCTAAAGAGAGAAAGTAGAGAGAATGTGAGGTGAAACAAAGATGTTATTATTAAGAAAGATAAGCTTACACACCCACACCCCTCAAGTGAAGCCTTGAGGGGTATTTATAGGCCTTACATAAGACAACTATTACAATATTACATTAGTAGTCCCTGCACTTTATGCATACTAGTTGTCTACTCCAATTCACGTAAATATCGCTCAGCTTCTTTTCTAACAATCTCCCTCCAGTTGGAGATATACGTGAATTGGTTACAATGATTCCAAACAAGTAAAATAAAAACAATCAAAGTAAGCGCAGCAATGCTGGGGAGGACTTCATAGCTCTTTTCTTCATAAATATCCCCAGCAATCTTTGTTTACTTGTAGACGAATCACTTGCTAATCTAATTGGGTTATTACTCCCTCCCAATTAGTAAACCATTTTCTTTTACATGCTCCCTCGCAAATAGACAACCTGTTTGATATAACCTTGATGTTTGTTGAAGAAGTATCTTTGAATTCATATAATCTTCAGTCTCATGCACAGCGGAAAATGAATCTTAGACTGATAATATGTAACTTCTTCACATGTTTGTTTGGGGAGCATCATATCGTCATCTTCAACTCACTTAGAATGCTTCCAGTTCTTCAATAAAAGCCCCGATGTACACTCCCTCCTGGATGATGACGATCTCTCGGAATCATCATAAATATGTGTACATAAACATATCAACCGGAAGCAACATACAAATCAATACCCCATGAGTGAAATGGCAATAACTATTCTCTCTACAATTCATCTCAGATCAACCTCTTTTCACTTCCATTGGCTAATAGTAAGTGACCACGTGTGGAGACAACCCAATATGACAAACTTGAGTGTGAAGTAAAATCCCCCAGACTTGTGACTTACGCTTGTACAATCCTGATTAAGAACCTATATGAGCACAACAACGTTACTCCTTACAATATAGGTAGTGGCATATACCCAACCATCCATCCTTTATTGTATATTCGTCTCTTGAACAATCCACAACCTTGTGTGACACCGAGCACTACAACGTAAATCCTTAAAGTGATAGCTATTGTGAGCATTAAGAACCAACTTATGCGTTAATAGATCTCACACATAGCTAGATGTCCAAGTCTTAATCACTATCCCATGAATGCTCAAACAAGGATCTCCAAAAGTCTTGCATCCAACCAACCCCTAGACCTTGAGATACTAAGTACACGCACCCGTGAAACGTCACTTCAAGCTCAAATAAGTAATAAACAAATTATCCCCGTAGTCACCTTTTGATAATCGTTCAAAAGTTAGCCATTGGTCTTTGGTGAATCTTGATCAGGATCTTTTAAGCAATTCGTGGTGTGTTTTTGGTGTAGCATAAAATTCTATCTCGTTGATTCGTAGTGATTTCGGATTTTTCCTCCAAAAATAGAATTGGAAATTTGTCACGCCCATAATTTGGAAATCACTATGAAATGCAATTCTAAGGTTACCAGAAAAATTTGAGTTTTGAAATTTTTTAGGCCAAATTTTACCGAAAAATTTTGAATTTTGGCCTAAAAATTTGAATTTCGGGCCAAAATTCTCAACGTTATACCGAAATTTGAATTTCGCGCAAAAATTGCACGTTTAGTCTCCTCTTCAAAAATAAATTTTACTCAAATTTTCCCGCCAAAAAACTTTTTATTTATTTTTTATTTTTTTTCTAACTCGATAATACTCCTAACTCAGTAAAACTCCCTAACTCGCAAACTGCCCCTTAGCTCGATAATGCTCCTAACTTGATAATGCCCCTAACTCGGTAATGCCCCTAACTCGGTAACCTTCAAACTCAGTAAGATCTTTGTAACTCGATAAGATCTTTGTAACTTGATAATATAACCTAGAGCAATTTTGGCAGAATTTCGTTTAGTGTTAACCAAATAAAAATCCTTACTCGATGAACGATAAGGAACCAAGGCTAACTCGCCAATATAGTAACTCGGTAAACCCTGAAAATCTAACTCGATAAAAATACCCTAACTCGATAAAAATACCCTAACTCGATAAGCAGTTCTCAAACTCGATACCCTAACTCGGTATACCACTCCTAACTCAATAAAATCAAATCCTAACTCGATAAAAAAATTTCTAACTCGAATTTTTTTTTCCTAACTCGACAAAACGCTGATGAACAGTAACCGATCCGAGATTTTTCACCCAAAAACACCACGATTCACCTCAGTGATGATGGTATATGCAAAGCTGAAACCATACGTGTGTTTTTTACTTCATTAAACGGATTCCTTTTGTGATTTAACTCGCACAATAATTGTATGGTTCATTTTTAAAATGTGGCCAACACCAAAAAATAAAAAATAAAAATAAAAATAAATAAATAAATAATCATTAAACCCCACCTTTAGTATTTACTTGAACTTTATGAATACCGGCTTAATTTCTATTACCAGAGATTTTTCTTAAAACTTAAAAATAAGTAATGTTATATACCTAAAAGATTGCTTTATTAAAACCTTTATATGTTTAATTTTTCTTTTCTTAATATTGCTAGTAATCACAACTAACTAGATATTATATATAATTAGAGAGAGCCGTATATGAGGGTGTGCAAGATGTGTTGTCGCACAGGGTCGGCCTCAAAATTTTTATATGATGTTATATATTCTATAAATGTAACTAATTTGATTTAAGAAGTTGCATTGAAAAATGCTAGCCGAAGCATTTTGAAAAAGATTACTTCTTATTTTATCTCTTTAGAAAATTATTTACATTATATTTTAGTCCTCGTTTTTGTTATTAAACTGAATTCTGTACAGGGCCTTGGTCAGATAATATAATCAATATCTTCAACTATATATATGAACATTTTGTATATCTTAGCGTATCTTTTCACCCGCTCAACTCTACTCATTCACATTATGATCATCTAGTTTTCATTCTTTTTTAAGTCTCTATTTGTGGGTTTTCATTAGGGATGAGCATGGTTCTGGAACCGGTTAGAACCGGAACCGGAACCGAAACCAGTGGATCCGAGAACCAATTTTTCTGAAAAGTGAGAACCGAGAACCGAACCGAATATAGTTTCTGGTTCCGGTTCTGGTTTCGGTTCCGGTTCCAGTTCTGGTTCCGGTTCTTTTGGATCTACCCGTATAGGAACCGCTTTTCTATTAGGCTAATAAAAAAACACAAAAAATTAAACTTTTTAAGAACTTGCAACCATTTACATTTAAGCAAATAACAATTAACAATTAAACCATAAACTCGATAATCAATCATTCTATACTTACTTTCGCTTGTTTATATTTTTAACAAAACAATAATGCATAACAATCCGGAAAACAAAACAAAATAAGTTAAAACTTTGTTCATATCTGTTAGGCAAAGTATTAATAAAACGAAAAGTGCTACGTGATGATGATAGATAATAAACAATGTATTAATAAAGGGAGGTGATTTGCACACTCCCAAAAATGATTGGCACACTCAAAATGTGAGTGTGTTGACATTTATACCCTTACAGGATATGAATAAGTCCAAACAATGTGAGGGTATAAATGTGAACACACTCAAAATTTGAGTGTGCCAATCACTTTTAGGAGTGTGCAAATCACTTCCCATTAATAAAAGTGCTAACAAATTTTAGCATGATGAACATGTAAAAGCTAATCGAATGCAAATAAAAATAAAATATAAACTCACTTCCGTTGTTTTGATAATGATGAATGATCTTGGAATGTTATTAGGTTTAGATTAATTATTGATTTGTGGATGTCTCAGCTAATTAAAGATTAGGGTTTATAGTGCTTGAATTGGTGGCTAATAGGGTTTTTTTTTTCTCATTTATTTTTTATTTTTTTATAATACGTATGATTTGATTAATATTTTGATAAGTAAAAAAATTACATATTTTTATAATTATTGGATCTTTGGTTCCGCAACCGAGAACCGGTGGAACCGATCCGAACCGACCCAAGAACCGAAAAATCTCAAAATCAAGAACTGGAACTGGAACCATTGGTTCTGGTTCCGGTTCGGTTTTTCATGGTTCCGGTCCGGTTCTTGATCCGGTTCCAGTTCTTTGGTTCTTTTGCTCATCCCTAGTTTTCATACATAAACATTCCACGAAACATTTAACTAAAATATTGCAACTATGATTATCTGCCACTATAAAATCTGATCATGCTCCTTATTAAAAAAGGATAAAACATTGCCTAAAATGTGGTCCGCAAGAAAAGATCATGGCGGGTTCAAAAGTAAGTTTCAAACAGCGAATATTCTATAAGGAACAAAAGTCAGAAATTTTATTGTTTCATATTTTTGCGTTTAAGATCTTTATTTTATATTTCACTAGCATAAATGTGTACTCTTGTCGACGGGTTCATATGTCAATGTCTTTTCAGTCAATAAAGCTAAGCACTACGATAGTTGGTGCACGCTTGTCGTGGCGTGGAAATATAAGTGTGTACTATTTGACTTTTTCTTGTTGTGGACCTATATACGTGCTTAGCTTGAGATACAAACTGAAACTGTGATATTGTTTGATTGTTAATAATTTCGTTGGCAGGCAACTTATGTGGCTGTATTAATATTCATTTGAGAATTGACATTTTGTCAACAAGACTTGTTGACCCCAACCAAGTATACGGTAGGTGATAAATTAAATGAGTAAACTCCAGTAATCAATTCCTCACTGTGATAATAAGATTTTGATTCCATTAATCTAGAGATTAGATAAATAAATAAATAAGAAAAAAGAGAGAAGCTTGAAGGAAATGATTTTAATGGAGGAAGCAACCATACTTGTTCTTCTTGTTTTTTCAATCCACATGCAAAAAATATACACAGCCGAAATTGACATCATCTCATACTCAAGCTTCTTGACAGAAAATGACACGCTGGTATCTCCTGGTAGAACATTTGAACTGGGATTCTTCAAGCCAGGTAGCTCGGATAACACTTACGTTGGTATTTGGTATAAGCAAATTTCTGTTAAAACAGTGGTTTGGGTTGCCAACAGAGACTACCCCCTCACCAATGTATCATCAAGCATGTTAAGGATTGACAGTGTGGGAAATCTTGTTCTCAAGAACTATACCGATCATGTGGTGTGGTCATCCAACTCAACATCATCAGGAAATGCAACTGCGCAGCTTTATGACTCTGGAAATCTAGTCATCACGGATGGAAACAGCATGAAGATTCTGTGGGAGAGTTTTGACCATCCAACGGATACTCGTCTACCTGGCATGAAGCTTGGCAAAAATTACTTAACAGGCGCTGAATGGCATTTAACATCATGGAAGAGTATTGATGATCCAACTATAGGGGAATTCACCTGGAGCATGGACACACGTGGTTATCCTCACTTCGTACTAAGAGATGGTTTGGAGGTCAAGTTTCGGCACGGACCATGGAATGGTGAACGGTTTAGCGGGTCATCCTGGCATTCCACCAACTCGTACTTTTCAATCAGTATGGTTATTAATGAAAAAGAGGTGGTTGTTTATTATAATGTGGTAAACAATTCTGTCATATCGAAGTCCACCTTGACTTCTTCCGGGAATCTAGTATTTTCAGCGTGGCAAGAAAATAAGAAAATATGGGAGGTTCTTTCGACAATACCAAAAGATATTTGTGACACGTACAAAATATGTGGCCCTTATGGAAGCTGCAACACTGAAGACTTGCAGAGATGTTCGTGCTTAGATGAGGCAAAATTTGAGCCGATAAACAAAAGGGGTTGGGTAACAGGAGATTGGACAGGTGGTTGTGTGAGGAGAATACCGTTGGATTGTAAAAATGGAACAGATGGGTTTATCAAGTATTCTAATGTAAAATTGCCAGATACACAGACTTCGTGGTTTAACAATACAATGTCTTTAACGGAATGTAAAGCAATGTGCCTACAGAACTGCACTTGTATGGCATATGCAAATACTGATATCAGAGGCAACGGAAGTGGTTGCTTGCTTTGGTTCAATGACCTATTAGATATCAGGGCATGGAAGGGTGGTCAAGATATATTTGTGAGAATGGCTTCCTCTGAATTAGGTAATTACCTGAATACGTTATGCTTTTCACATGTTTGTTTCACATAATGAAAAATATAAATATATATATACATCTACTATCATATAATCTTTCTGGTTACTTTCATGGTTGTTATTAGTCTATAAGTTGATTAACGATATTGTTTTTGACATTTTGTGTTAAGATCATGCACATGCTCCATCGGTTTTCAAAAAGAACGGAGGAACAAACATCAAAATCATCTTGATTGTAGTCTTTTTTGTGGTTTTTGTGATAAGTTTGAGCACATGGTTGTTGTATGCTTGGAAAAAAAGACATCTTTCACCACAAATTGAGGAAGGTAATATATTTGTAGAGTTTTAGCGATAAAGTGATCAGAATCGATTTAAAAAATTAAACCTAAAGTAATAAGTATGTTTGGGGCCGGGTCCTTGGGGGAGGGTCCGGTTGGTATCTTATGATGCATGGGCCAGGGTGATCCCACTGTTCTTCACCTTTTGGAGAAAGTAATAAGTATGTTAGATGGTTCAGAATAGTCTGTATTCTGTGAGCAGGTTCAACCAGTTTGACGGGTTTTGTATTATTAACCCACAGGGGGTTCACTAAATGTAGGTGAAAGCGGGAGAGAAGCCATGGAGCTACCATTGTTTAGCTTCTCTAGAGTAGCTGAAGCTACTGCTAATTTTTCACTCGATAATAAACTTGGAGAGGGCGGATTTGGACCGGTCTATAAGGTAAATGAAGAATCTTATTTATTTGAATTCAGTTTGCTGAGTATAGCGTCACATTATGATTCGTCCATTTGACTGTAATTGTTAGAGCAACATTCTGATTCATTACAGATAACAAAATTATGAAGCTAAAATGTTTAAGCGTAAAATTGATAAAAAAAAATATGAATGATAGTTACCTTTGAATTTTGTATAGTTTTCACATAAAAATTGGTAATCTTCAGGGTATGCTAGAAGATGGGCAAGAAATTGCAATTAAACGTCTCTCAAAGACTTCCAGCCAAGGAATTGATGAGTTCATGAATGAAGTTATATGCATTTCAAAACTTCAGCACCGAAATCTCGTCAAGCTCCTCGGATGTAGTATCAAGGGGGACGAGAAGTTGCTGGTATATGAATACATGCCAAACGGAAGCTTAGACCGGTTTATATTTGGTCAGTATCATATAATTTCCATTAAATCGACAATAGTAACCTACTACGGTAAGATACTTTGAACAACAAAACCTACATGATGTGCAGATAACAGGCAAAGCACACTCCTTGATTGGACAAAGAGACTCAACATCATCAAAGGAATTGCGCGAGGACTTCTTTATCTTCATCAAGATTCACGATTAAGAATCATTCACAGAGATCTTAAAGCTAGCAATATTCTACTAGATGTGGATATGAACCCAAAAATATCAGACTTTGGGATAGCTAGAAGCTTTGGAGGAAATGAAACTGAAGCTAACACCGAGAGAGTTGTTGGTACCTAGTAAGATACAACATTCTGGTTTATCTTCATTGGCTTTTTGTTAAGTTCTTTATTTTTAAGACTTGTAAACATTATTCTATGTATAGCGGTTACATGTCACCAGAGTATATGCTAGATGGTCTTTTCTCAATAAAGTCAGATGTTTTCAGCTTTGGTGTATTAGTGCTGGAGATTGTGAGTGGGAAGAGGAACAGGGGATTTGTTCATTCTGAGCATAACAATAATCTTATTGGACATGTAAGTTGCTTGATTTTCAAATTTATCCAGCATAACTCTACCACCTAATAATTAAATCCGCATTTATATTTAGGCATGGAGGATGCATAGTGAAGGAAAGTCAATGGACCTCCTGGATTCAAGTTTTTCTGAGGCAAGCAATCCATCGGAAGTTTTAAGATCGATAGAAGTTGGCTTATTATGTGTACAACAAAGTCCAGAAGACAGGCCAAACATGTCGTCGGTGGTTCTCATGTTAAGCAATGAAGGCGCATTGCCAAAACCTAAACAGCCAGCATTTTTCACAGATAGGAACTTACCTGGTACTGGTTTCTCTTCAACCTCTTATCCGACAAGTTCAAGCAATGACTTAACAATATCAGAGATAGTTGCCCGATAGAAAGATACTTCCATTATAGCGTGTTTGCATTCCTTTTCTTCTTACCTTCATGTACAAGCTTATATATATATATGTCTGTTCCAAACTTTTACATACCACATAAGATTAAATTTCCATATAATCTTTTGCAAAAGCCAAGAAAAAATAAGTTAAAAGGGACATCATATCATAAATAGAAGTTACTTTAAAGTTACCTAGCTAGTTTAAAGTGGGATAATGTGACATTTATTCACTACTAGATAATCAATTTCACCTACCAATGTCTGTTGTCTCCCTGAGAAAAAAGGAGACTTAATTGCTAGCATTCAAAGAATTATGCAGGACGTAGGGACAGAATCAGAATCTGTAATTAACGTCAAACATGTTAAGCACTAGAAAACTAATTAAAGAGGATAATAAACATGGACTTCTAAATCTCATACAGTATTAGTAATTGAATGGAATTGACAAAATAAGATACAACTACTGCTAAAATGTCAGGGAAAAGATTCACAGTTGAATGTAATTTTGTCCCAGATTAAATGTCAACCTTTTTCTTTTGATTAAATAAGTGTCTACTTCTAAGTTTCGAACAATCAAAACGTTTTTCCAAAAAAAAACAGTTGCTAGTCCATGACTACAACAATACCCAATCCCGCCGGAATGAGGTAACTTGTCTACAAAAACCATGTATAGCATTAAATCTTCAGTACATGGAATAAGGTCATATCGAAATAATGATTAAGAAAAAACAAAACTTTGACTTGCAAATTATAGCATAAACATGTTGTTTACAAACTTAAACTACCATCTTCTTACGGCATAGAGTTCAGACTACAATTCTGTGAAGCAAGTAAAACCGCAATAAACGCCTAGTTCTGGATTCATCTGGCTCGATTTTTTAGCCTGATTTTTTTGGTTGATTATGCTCGGGTAACTTGAGGACGCCTTCTTTCAGTAAAGGCTGCAATTCTTTCTTTGCTAACTTAAGCACCTTAGGATCGGTGGTTTCCAAGTATGCACATACTACCTTGGCACTGTAAAACAGTTTTGCAGTAACAGTCAGTTTACATATTATGGCTCTCCTTAGAGGTGAAGACATGGTAGGTTTGGGTAACGGGTCAACAATTAGTGTGTGGGTCAGATTGAAATGAAAGTAAACATATTTGTATGAATAACAAACTTAAAAGATGATTATTTTTCATTGACCACAAATCTTTTTGACTTTTTTTTTTTTTTTTTTTTCAATTATAACCAATGGAATCGGCCATTATGTGAGCAACTTGGATGAAGAAGCTGCAATAAAGGCCGTCTTCCATTCTGAAATTACATTGAAAATAACAATTAGTAACATTACTTTCAATATAAAGATTAGACAGATATTACATACTGTAGTATTGAAGTTTGAATCATTTAAATTTATTAGAAGATAACCTTATCTAGAATCAAATCCTTTAGTACTGTTTGGAGTTCCCGAAGAATGGCCTTTTTTACTAACTGTGTGTCATCAACGACAGAAAGAATACATGCGAGCATCCAATCTTGGACCCATCTTTTGTATGGAGCATCCGCACAAGAAGTGTACTCGATACATGTTGAATAACGTCTGCTGCAGAGGTCTATCCATACACTTGGTTTTAGAAACATGACTAATGAAACAAAAGGAAATAACGAAAATAAAAAATTTAAATACCTTATCAGCAATTGTAAAGTACTCCACAAGAACCTTGTGTAAGATGGAGTGATCGACTATCCCTTTTTCTAAAACTGGTTGTAAAACAGCCGACATATGCCTCACTACTACTGATTTTTGCAAATTCAGCTTTGCAATAATATCAACCAATCTGCTAATACAAAAGACATATATGAGACGCACGGGTATGTAGAACATAGTAACAACCATAAATGTAATAAAAAAGAGGTGCATTTACCTGCGCTCTTTCACTTGACCTAAATCCTTAAACAACTGAAGCTCAGTAGAATACAGTTCCATTAAAAGATATTGCTTTTGAGTGGCCTTTCCCAGTTGATAAGCATGTTCAACAACTACAAAAGAAGGAGACGAGATTAAATTCAACAATAGTGTCTTCAGAACAACATATATATAAAGCAGAACAGTGGGGTGTACGATACAAAGATAAATAAAGAATAGTAGTTTGCTAATCTTTAATGAGGAACTAAGGAAAGGGTGTAAAGGATCAATGACAAAATACAAGACCATTGTAAAATGAAAGTGAAGTGTCATACCAACTGAACCGACCATATGTCGTAGAAAAGAAGCAACATGCCCATGGAGAGAAGATATGAATTCTGCCACTTGTTCCTTCGAGGCTGCAAAAGTGTAAGGGTATAGTACAAATGTACAATAAGCAACGGACCCTATTTCAACTACTAGAGATTTAAAACAGAATAATTTAAAGTCTAATACGAACCATTATCCAGAATCTTTGTAATGAGATGCACTGCGTAAGTGTTGCAAGCTAGGGTGAGAAAGTGTGGCTTCAGCTCCAGATAAACAGCATTTCTTTCGTCTTGTGAACAATACTTAGCACAAGTCTAAAGCAGAAAAAAGGTTATATTATTACATGCGTAAAAGAAAAGCATGTCAAAAGGCTAAACATAATAAATCTTTATTAATAACCTGAAGCACACGGCAAGAAACATGGGAGCCAGCAATTTCATGAATTTTGCCCTTCATCTTCGTTAGAGCCTTTCTCACCAACCTTAAAATATATTCAAAAACTTGTTAACATATATTAAAACTTTAATTAAGAATTGTGCCCCACGTAAAACGTGAATCAATACACATACTTGGATCTATCTTCCTTTCCAATATTGCGACGCCTCATCTTTTCCCATAGTAAAGCAAGCTCCTGTGTTGAATAATAATATTGATCTGAGTCATAAGGCAAGATGAACTGTACTACTATATAGAAATAATAAATTTAGTAAAGTAACTTGCTCCAGCGTGTAATGAGGCCTTCTCTTTTTCTTTCTAGCTTCAGCAAGTTCCTGCCACAGCATAAATAATAATAGCCTCTTTAGAAATGAAAAGAAAATACTATTCCGCTGTTAAAATTCTGACCTCACAGTCGGTGACAGTAAACAAACTCCAATGAAATATGAAAATCATGCAACAACAAAAAGCGAATGCCACATCATCTAAAACAAGCCACATTTCAATTTTAATGGTGTTTGGAAACGCGAATATCGGAAGAGATTATCTTACTATTGTGTTTTTGTGCCGTAGACAATTAGTCTCTAGTAGTCTAATGTTTGAATACAGTGAAAGATTTTCTACTTATACGATAAGGGTTAAATAAGCATTCTTCAGATTCTCTGATTTACTTTGGGGTCGTTTTACATGTAAATCCAACTCAAAATTTGAAGAACACCTGAACAACTATTCACAACCAACACTATCATATGAATATATTAGCGACTATACAACTATACTGGATAACTTATTATCTATTTCTTATTTGTACAAATCACATTATCACAGCCCAAACCCCTCCATAATGTCAAAACTCAAAAGTACTTCTTCTTTGCGAATTCGATATAACCAAGTATAGCGACCAAAAAAAAACTCAAATTGCACATCAGTATTAGGGGGTGTTCATTTGAGCTTTTATGTGGGCTTACGAGCTTATTTGATTCCGGCTTATATTTCATAAGCCTAAATTTTCTGGTTTATTTTGGGACTTATGGAATTATATTAGCTTATTATGATATAATAAGCTTATAGCCTATAAAAGTCTTAAAATAAGCCGAGAAATTTGAGCTTATGAAATATAGCCGATATCACAAAAGCTCATAAGCCTGCTTATATATGAGTTCATGAACATATTTGATTCCGGCTTATATTTCATAAGCCCCAATTTTGTTGGCTTACTTTGAGACGTGTGGCCTTATATATGCATGTCATATCATAATAAGCTTATATAAGCCCATAAGTCTCAAAATAGGCCAGAAAAGTGTGGCTAATGAAATATAGCCGAAATCACTAAGGGGCCGTTTAGTTGGTGAAAAACTTCTCAATTTTTCCATCTCTAAATTCCTTGAGAAGGGGATAGTTTTTCTTGAGAAAAGTTGAGAATTTTGAAAACGCGTTTAGTTGGAGTTATATTTTTCATTATTAAAAATAATAAGAAGATTACCTCAAATTGCGACGGTGGCGGCGACAACGGGCGGTGGCGGCGACGGTCGGCGGTGGAGAATGACACGAAAGATTAGGGGTAGAATGATGTATGTGTTTTTTTTGTAGTTTGAGAAAAAAAAATGAGAAAGAAAAAAATGAAAATGGTAGATTGGGCTTTTCAATTTCTTAGTTAAAATTTAGAAAATGAGAATTTCATTTTTTTATTGAAAATTGTTACAGAAAAATGCGATTAAACGCGTTTTCAGTTTTTTCATTTTCTTATAAAAAATTTCTTGGAAAAATGAAGAATTTCTCTCCAACTAAACGCATCCTAAAGCTCCCCACAAATAAAACACCCCTTAATGTTGAAAAGATAACCTCAAAGGCAGCCTCTCTAGATATAATCTAAAGTTGTTATAGAACGCAACTACGAATAAAACGCCAATTATATTTCTTCACTAAAAAACATTGGCTAGACATGTAACATCCTTTTCAAAATAAATGGTGTCTCAAGAAACGCAAAATGAATATATGATAAATCAAAGCATAAACACCTTTATTAGAAAACGACAATTAATGTATATAGAGTTACTTTATTATGTAGAACTAACACAAACCGACCTTAGCTCAGTTGGTAGAGCGGGAGACTGTAGTTGTTCAACTGGTATCTCTAGGTCGCTGGTTCGAATCCGGCAGGTCGGACTACCTTTTTTTTTTTTTTTTTTAGTATTTTGGAAATAGGTATATTTTGTTTAGAGTGTTTAATAACTCAAACTGGAATAATCAATGGTAAGTGTGAGATATGTCAAATGAATGTCCCGGCCTTTATTTGATTTTGCGTTGAAACAATATAACATGTTACGTTTTACAGGCGAGTTCAATGAGGTTGTATTTGACATGCATATGAAACACGCTAAAGGCTATGTTGTGTCTACAGGTACATGATATTGTGCTATGAGAAACATACGTTGATTATGTGTGCAACAATGCAATGTATTTGAATGGTATCGCTACATCGTTGTATATTTTGGTTGCAGAATTTTCCTTGTCGAGAAGTCGAAAGGCATAACAAACCGGAAGTTTAAATGAAGTATGAATTTGAAACTAAGATTAGTTATTTTAAAGTCTTAGTTTCGTAATGCTGATTATTTTCAGAACTAGCCCGTAGCTTCTGTTGAAACCTGTAATAAAGGGGCAATAATTCTATAATTTGATTAGTAAGATATATTGTATGGTTACATACGATTATGCATGATTATTTCATAATAATTCCGGTTTTTGAAGAGGTTTTTGTAACAAATAGTCTTAAAAAGTTGTCTACTTTATAAACCCAGACAAAAAGTTTTGATAAAGATTAAAAGAAGAGCTAGTGAAAGTTGTATCAAATATTTTGTCACCTCCAATAAAAGTTGTCTAGTTCCAGTCAATGCTCTTGCACTTGAACTTCCTTGTTTGCACCATACACAACGCTCCCTCTATTCATTATCAGTGGACAAGTGCTTGAAAAATGTAATGTGACATTATCGTGCACGAAAGTATCAGATGTTAATTATGCTCAGATAAACGCTTCACGCACTATTTCATGTAGGGGTGAGCACGGTTCACTTTGGGACGATTTTTGACCGAAACCGAAACCGAACCGGAATATTCAGTTTTTAGAAAACCCAAAATCGAAACCGATTGGTTTTCGGTGGTTCGGTTTTCTCGATTTTGGTGCTATCCGCACTCTGCACAAGTTATAGTTTTTGGAGAGGTACCCAAATCAGCAAGCAACTGAACCATGAAAAAAACATGTCATATATAACAGATGGTATGAAAACTTTACATTTTGTTAGGAAAACTTTACATTTTGTTGCAACAACAAAAATTCCATTAACTTATATTATATACAAAAATACCATTAACAGATGGTATGGTTTCTAAAATTCCATTGTAGCAAAGTAGCAACAAAAAGCTTCTTTGTATTATATACAACCCATTAATTTAAAAAAGCTAATTATCAGACATGGTAAGTAATTTGAGTATCATTTTCGCTATCAGTGAAGGACTTTTGGTGTGTAACTTTTACTACTTTGCTGACCGTATACACAGCTGAAGCTGCCTAGACTGGCATAACTCTGCTGGATTTCTATAGGTAACGATCTGAGCCAATTTTCCATGTGATAAAACAACACGTGCAATGCTAAAAGAATCACCTTTTTCAACAGCAAACTGCCACTCTCTCACACTTATACAAAACCAGTCCTTCCGTGCAAGTGATGTTGCTTTAACTTCGATGTACTCCTTGCTATCATCCTTACCTTCAACAACTATATCATATGGCAGTCCGGATTCTTTAACCTCATTGACCCATTTCACATTTTTGTCACCAAGTTTTTCAGAAAAGTAATTGAAAGCCACACGTTCTCCAGTCCTCCCAGTGACATGTTGTGGGCTAAATGTATGCTTTCCATCATATCTGATTATTGCAGAAGATGCATAATTCATATCAGGTGATTGTATATTCTTTCCATAGTGTGATCGATCTCTAAAACCAACATCCGGAGAGACTACATCCTTATTAATTCCAGACTCCGATTGGTCTTTCGATGATTCATCTTCTTCCAAGAGCATTGAAGTTGTCGTAAAGGCAGGACCTTCATATGTGATTATTGTAGAAGATCCAGCATTCACATCAGATGATTGTATACTCTTTCCATAATGTGATTGATTTCTGGATCCAACATCCATATCAGAAGAAACTATATCCCTATTAACTACAAATTCGGATTGATCTTTTGAAGATTCATCTTCATCCAAGATCACCGAAGTTGTTAAGGCAGGACTTTCTTCGATGATCCAGTCATCACCACTTTCATGTAACCCTTCTGTAACATCCCAACTAATTCCAGTGGGAGTAACATCTTTCGTCTTTGATACATCTTCAAACCTTGGTACGAGTTTCCAATGGACAGGTGGCCAACTTGATTTTTTTTCAAATTTCTTGGCGGTAGTAAACGCTGGAGGATTTAAACCTTCTTCTGGTGTTGACGTGGACACTAACGACCACTGTGATTCTTCACTTGGAAGAGTCGGTAGCTTTTGGCTATTTGTAATAAACAATTCCATTTTCTCCTCTGTAAAACCTGATTTTGCCATTGTTGTGATCATGTAAAGGAAATTGGCTAAATGCAACTCGTGAATTCCAGCAAGTAAAAGATGAGAAAGCTCCATGAAAAGCGGGTGAGAATCGGATTTATGGGTTGCATACAGGATGTTGTCTTGTAGAAGACAATTACACTCACATAGGTTATTAGATTCAATCCCATATTTCTTTATGACATTCTTGTATAACAACTTCTCAACCACCACAATTTGCAGAGTATGCAGGTTGTCAAATCCAGAAAGCTTGAGTTCTGAGTATTCAGTTGGATGGATGCTAAAAATGTATCGCTGCGCATATGGGAGAGCCCAGTTCACCAATGAAGTTTTATAACTATTATCTGCCAGGTCATAGTATATTGCTTCACGGGTCACGACCTACAAAGTACCTACAATTATTAGTAAAACACATCCATTTTCGACCTATTGATCCTAGTATCGTTAGTGGATCGCATCCATTGTCGACCTATTGCTCCCGATAATGTACACATATTCTCCTTAGTTTGTTCACATTGGAATATCTTTTAGAAATAGTCAAACATTAACTGTTTAAAAACTCTAAAAACATGACAAAAAGTGTTTAAACTCTATAAGATGACCCGTTTTGAGACAGACACGCTCATCCTGCAGCCTTTAGTATAAGGTGTGCGAGCTTAAGAATTACGTGTGTTTGTGTTTGTGTTTGTGTTTGTGTTTGTGTTTGTGTTTGTGTTTGTGTTTGTGTGTGTGTGTGTGTGTGTGTGTGTGAGAGAGAGAGAGAGAGAGAGAGAGAGAGAGAGAGAGAGAGAGAGAGAGAGAACCTCAGAAAGAGAAGGGATTCCCAGTCTCCGAAATAAAACAGAAACTTTATCCTGAAGCATCTGTTTTTCTTCGGTATTAAGATCCCCCAAAAATAGAAAATCAATGTTGTTCGCGTTCATGAATTCCTTTCTTAGCTGCTCATCATCGCACCAACATATGAGACCGGGTGATTGATGCAACGACACCCATTTATCTTCAACAGTTGGAAGAATTTTCATTTCCTTTTCCTCCATCCTCTTCTTCAAGTAGTCAATATCATCAGAACTTATAAACCCACAGTCTAGTCCGACGCTCCATTTTTGGAAAACTTGAAAAACCTAACACATCAAACAGAAGAGTCATGAAAACAAATGAAATTGCAAATAAACTAATGGGCAAAATTGTTGTTATTGATTTGGCTTAAATGAAAAGTGGACACTGTTCTCACTGTTATAAAAAATTATAGAGCCTTTTTTTTACTATACTACCGAACTTTGTATTGTTAATATATTTATGAACCTCAAAGAAAAAAAGAAAATTGTTTGCTGGTTAACCCAATCTGTTTTGACCCGGCTCAAGATTGACCCATTTTGACGAAACCCAACTACCCATTTTGCTACATAGAGTATATGCATGAACAAGTATGACTATTTGGCTGTACTCACTGTTTTAGCTGCTTGTGATGGCAAACTCCCGGTTGATAACTCTAGCAAAGACTGAAGGTAGCTAAGCAAAGGAGGGTTTTCAGCTACTCCAAACTCGTTTACAAAGAAATAGTGGAGACCAGGGTAAACATTGCATAACATCTTGCTAGCAGAACAATGTGTCATATTTTCGTCAAACTGAGGATGGGCTAACTTTGTTTGTTCCATTGAAGAAAATATAGAATCATGCCAATATACTTCACTTGGAGATAAGAATAAACCAGATACCACTTCAAGTGTGGAATTAAACGAGTAAGGAACAAATATGAAAGCTCGAGAATGCAAACTTTCCACTATCTTCTGCTTTGAGATGCTCATCTCATTCCATATATATGTGTAGAGCTTCAACATTTGGGATATGCTGCTAAACAATAATAAGCATGTCAAAGGACCAAGGAAATAGCAACAGTTCAAATAAGTAATGAATTAAAAAAAAAAAAAAAAAAAAAAAAAAAAAAAAAAAAAAAAAAAAAAACTCCTGAAGGAACAAAATAAATTAATACCTGGCCCTGAAAGGTTTCTTAGATCTCCTCCAAACTTCGAGAACAGATAAAGCATCATCAAGATTGACCGTATCCTTTAAGCCAATATCAGTTAATAACTTCACATTGTTTACCTGTTCAACCATAACCAGTATCAGGAAAATTAGGAATGAAGTTCATCAGTCCAGAATAATAGCTCCATGCAACTATACATTTGCACACAAACTAACCTTTGGAATACAATATGGTGCATTATCACCAAGAACAGCATGCACCGTTTCACAATTATGGAACAAATCTTTTGGAAAGTGAAGTTGATCATCCGCACTGGAAGCTAACCACCGAACACCATGAAGAATTCTTATAACAGAAGCTTTAAAGGGCTTGTATTGTCCTTTGATGATGCAGAAACCTGTTAATTTATCACTGAAATAATCATCCCATAGTGTATCAAGTACCTCTAATAGGTACTTGCCCTTTTTCCCATCACCAGTTGAGGAAACATGCGCCAATAAATGCGATAACTCTTGAGAATCCCAGTCTTTGACAATAGATCCTGAAGATATACAAACTTCATTTAGCATCATCTTATTAAGTACGGTATCAGATATGTCCTCGATACGCTTTTCAACTTTAACTATTTTCACAAAATCGGTGACTCCTAATTCCTGTAGGAATTTTCTCCATTTTAGAGTTCTGTCAGGCAACGATTTGAAAACCGGGTGTTTTAAATAGCTAATATCAATCTCAAACCATTGTGTGTCAGTGCCAACAACCAATTTGCTCATATCAATTGGATTCCCGAATTCTTTACTAAAATGGATTGGAACATCAACAAGTCGTTTCCACCCGTGATTTGTGGATATAAAAGCACTGTTACGCAACTTTGAGAGAATGTGTTCCTTCTGTACAAGACACTCGGAACAAGTTGTTTCTAGATGAAACATTATGAAAGAAAGATACTCAATCATCAATTCTTTATTTCTTTTCACAAAATTTTCAACAGAAACCACTGGTAAGATGTGCCTTTTTAAAACGTCGTGTGCAGACAACCGCTGGACACCAACCTTGTAAAGCAGCTGGGTTATGTTTTCAACATGAGAATCATTGAAAAGTGCAGGATTAACTATTTTAAGCTTTAGATGCAACTTCTTAAAGGCTTCAAGATGATGATCATTGGTATCGCTATGCAGCCATATTGTACCTTTCTGAATCGATGCATAGCTACCATCCATGAGAGGAATAAATGGTAATTGGCAAAGAGAGCGTATGACATCAGACTGATTTCCATTAACCGTCATCAAATAAAGAGTATTAAGCCAAGAGGATAACCATTTGAGACCCATTGATTTCAAAGAATCAGCACGACATAAAGATGTCATAAGTTGGATAAGAATTGTGGGTCCACACTCATTAATTCCAAAAGCGCAAGCCAATGAATCGGTTAAAACAATATCTTTATTCAAATACCCCAAACCAAGATGCTCTTTTATCAAACTATCAGGCAACAAAGACCTAGTTTTTTCAGTCCAGTTTCTCAGTACTTTAGATGGAGGGACCCACTCATTTCTGTCCCCTTCTAGAAGCAAACAGTTCGACTTAAGCAACTTAGAAAGAATTTTATGAGGCAGTTGAGAAAAAACCCCATGCACTTCCCCTTTAAGTGGAACAAAGCTCATAAAGACAGAAATACCCTTTGCCGGATTCTCTTTAAAACAAGGAAGACTACAGAATGACAGCTCAGCACTAACAAACAAATCTGGAAACTCAGATAGCAACCATTTGTTCCATGGGCTATTTCCATCAACTTCTTCCCTTGATGAGGGAAGAGTAAAATCTGCTTGAATGATAAATTTAAGACCATAATTTCGTAAAGGAAGAAAAGCAAAAACAGGTTGTTGGTCAAGCTTCGAGATGTAGTTTCCATTATTTAAATCCTCTAACATAAATGCCACTGATATTTCGGTTGTTTGGACATCATGGCGCATATGACTTGCTTTTAGTTTACGAGATTTGACAAACCAAACCATCTTTTCTTTCCCTGTAGAAACACTTACTATACCATCCCCAATAACTTCTTTCCTCATAACTGTGAGTGAATCATTTAAAAGGTTTCTGAATCTGATACACTTAAGACGATGAAGGAAGAGTAACAGAGATGGATGCAGATTAGAAAACATGGAAATGAGATTTTCAACTGAAAAGGCTTCATTCTTCTTTGATCTGAAAGGTAGGATAATGCACGTATTCCAGCGTTTCTCATCCATTGGGTCAGTATCCAGAGAAACCAACTTGCTAAACGAATCAATGCGACAAGGTGGTATAATTGTCGGCAAAACAAAACCAATTTGACCATCGCTTACATCAAATTTGATATGGAACCCATTAGAATGGATTTCTGGAGCATCAGTAACCTTGCAAATAGATCAAATAAAATATGTCATGAAATCAAGATGTGAGAAATCCTTTAGTTATAGCATATCAAGATGCAGTCAATGCCTACTTTGTGTATCAAGATATGAGCAATCCTTTGTGTACCTCATTCCCTAAATCCTTTGTTGTGAATTACATAGCAACGCCTAAAAGATGATAGGTCATCGAATAAAGGGAAAATGTTCGGTCATCAAGTTTTGCCCATGTGCCATAACACACAAGCAGCCACAACGACAAATATATAATGACATGGCATGCCATGTCAGCAAATAATGCAAACAAAGATGCCATGCCTCAACACAATCACCAGTTAAAAAATCCCACATTTGAACATCAACCTTACTTTAGTACCCTTGGTTAAGAATAGAATAAGTTTAGTACCTTGATTGGTTAATGGACATATGTATAGTACCCTTTTATGCTATTTGTGCTAGAATAAGGGGTGATAAGTGAGAAACCTTGTCTCTAATTGATACGGAGTAATTCATGAGTATGTATACCAAAAAGAGAGCTAAACTAAGAAAATATCTACGTATAAACCCTATGATTAAGCATATTTGACAAGATGAGTCTATCCACAAATGCAAATTATGTTTCTTTAGATACAATGAAACGTATACATCAAGCAGTTAGAGAATAGTCTACTATACCTGGAATACTGATTTGAAGCCGATGCCCTTTTTGCCAATATATCCAGCACTAGGTTCTTTCTTTGTTGAATTGCCAACATCACAGAGTGCTTTGATGTTTTCAGCTGAAAATCCTTGTTCATTATTCAGGACTACAACGCCTGTTTCTTGAAGAATGAAGTTAAGCGTTGGCTCCACATCACATGGATACAGATTGTCATCAGCATTTTGAACCTAAAAAAGCCGAAGAGTGTTACATAGCACAAGATAAAAACGAATAAATAAATAAACTAAAGCATATAAAAGGATGGGCTTACTAGTTCGAGTAGAAAATGTGAGTCTTGAGAATACAACTCTTGAGAAAGACACTGTAGTGCTCTACCTAAACGAGCATGTTGTTTCTTCAAAGTGTTAGCTTCCTTAGCCGAGGTATCTGGATTCAGACCAAATTCTTCTCTCCTAATTAACTCAATAATCTTCTTAGCTGAGTCATTTTCATTACTATTGTCCTTACCTTCGGCAACAGTATCACACCTCACAGATTTCTCACCAAGTTTGGCAGATTTGAAAGCCAAAAATTCTGCTTCACTTCCAGTTATGACCTGCCGTGGGGTGACCGTGCCCCAAGTTAGATCTTTCTCAGATGAACTAGCCTTTGAGCCACTGGGTATTGCAGAAATTCCAGCATTCATATCAGAAGAAAACACATTCTTTCCATAATCTAACTGACCTTTAAGACCAACATTTATAACAGATACATCCCTACATATTCCAGAATCTGGTATGTCTTTTAAACATACATCTTCTTCCAGGATCAAGGAAGGTACCTTTGAAGCTGAATTTTGTTCAATAATCCGGTCACCGTTACATGGTAGTTCAGAAATTTTAACCTTTTTCAACCCACTTTGTTGATCTTTATTGATTAAATTAAATGAAGTAGCATTTGGCCTGTCAGGTCTAGTAAATGCAGAAAATCCAGGCCCGTTATGTTTAGTAAATGCAGAGAACCCAGGCCTGTCATTTCTAGTAAATGCAGACAATCCAGTATTCACAATGCCAAAGATCATAGAAGGTATCTTTGATGCTGGTTTTTGTTCAATAATAGGGTCACCATTGCTCAGTAATTCGGATTTATTAACCTTTGTCACCGAATTTTGTTGATCTTTATTGCTTAAACTAACCGAAATAGCATTTGGCCCGTTAGGTATAGTAAATGCAGAAATTCCAGTATTCCTACCAGATAAAATTATATTCTTACCATAATCTAACTGACCTTTGAAGCCAAAATTCATATGTGTTCCAGTAGCTTCATTTTCTTTCAAGATCACCTTGGCGGGGTTTTCTTCGATGATCAAGTCAACATTATTCTCGATCAGTCCCTCTGAAACTTTCTGTCTGGTTTGATCTGTATTAAATGCTTTTGCCGATGCACAAACATCTTGCCTCTTCATAATGCCAGCTTTCTCTTCATTATTACTTTTAGATGAATGTTTTTCATGATCAAGGTCGTTATCACTAGAAATATCTGTTCCACTACCAATGTCATTGACTACTTTAGATTCTTCATTTTCCACATCAGCAGGGGGATGACTAGTCAATTTATCATTATCTTGATCAAATTCAGATGCCTTCTTGAATTGAGTAGAAGAAAAGGTATAATAATCATTTTTCCATTCCATTATACCAAGAGACAACCCCAATTCATGAAGCATTACACGCTGTTCTGTGTTTCTGCATTCGCTTAAAATGGCTGACGGAGCATCTTTGACAACGAGACGAAATCCCGAAAGCAACAAATCAGTGGCAAAGCAACGAAATTCTGCCGGTATATAAGTCAAACAATCTAGAATATATATTGATGCAGTGGATATCCCATTATCGGCTAGATTTGTATCTTTCACTATTGCTTTAAACGCTTGTTCCGCTTGGCACTTTAACAGAAATGTAGGAACATATCTTTCACCATTATACAAAGCAAACAGAGAAAGCAAATTTAGTGCTGTTTGGAAAGAAGACCCCTGACTGGAAGCTTCTAGAAACGAATCCACTGTGGCTGTATGATCAACACGTATCACATTCCCGCTTTTAGTCGCCAAACAAAGTAACTCTTTGGGAGTTGTCTCTTTTGATAACCATGTGGCAAGTGGGCCAAGTGATGGGGCAAATAAAACATCCCAATTCGACCATGTATTCAAATCTGATAACATCGGAGCCTTAAGAAAGGCTTCAATTGCATCTTTAGAAGAACGATGTGTTTCAGAGATACTGTTTAAACTTTCAGAGACCGGACTGTTTTTGTTAGTTTCTGCAACATCCTTAAGGGCTTTTGGAGAATCTTCTTTATCTAATTTAGAAGGTAGCTGCTTCTCAACATTTTGAAAGGTTAAATTTTCAGTTTCTGATATATCATGTGAAGCTTGTGCTACTGGCGCATCCAATAGATGATGGGACAGGACGCCATCTCTTTTAGGAATCTTGCGGCATAGAAAAGCTGTGCAGTCTATCGAATCAGATTTTCTCTTTTTAATTAATATATTATCAAGTGAAGCGCTCCAGATGAATTGCTCAGAACTTTTCATATCTTGAGATGAGTTTTTGCTTTGACTAGGCAAACAAGTTTCATCCTCGTGATTGCTTTCAATATCCTCATCATTGTCTTCTGAAGATAGCTTGATGTGTTCAGATAAGGCACTAAGATTTTCTTTCAATGGCTTCTTCTGTGACATGAGAACAGGAAGTTCCATGATTTTGCTTCCCACATCTGATAGACACTTTTTATATTTGGCATTTTCCAATGACCTTGCTTGCAGAATCCAACCAATATACAACCTACACGAAAAAATATACTTTTGTTATCAACTTGATGGCATACATATTTCATTCTGTAGAAAACGGATATTGCAATGGGTAAGAATATACAAATAACACTCCACTTGGGACAAAGTAGAGAGAAAGAGACGGGGTTTTAGTCTATAGAGGAGTGTTTTCTAATTCTAAAGTTAACGTATCTACAGTCCGTTTTTATATGCAGACAGTTAAGTCCATGTATAAGGGGACATTACAAATTAGAAAATGATGATAATGTGTAATGCTTGCAAGTAATATACTTCAGAAGACAAGCAAAAACATACCCCAAGCTTTGGATGCGTACATGAAGCTTTTCTTTACTATCAACTGTTCGCTTTTTGGCAATAAAATCCAGCAATTCATCACCCTTAACTTCGATGCGTTTATTAGTATCCATAAAGTTGACGAGATAACTAATTACCTCTTGGCCCGATATCTTGAATGCTCGAGTTGAGTCAGACTTCAGAGAGAAATAAATAACTATAAGAGGATGTCGAATGAGAGGTCCCAACTCAAGCTCCTCAAACTTCCGAACTCCCTCACTTTTGCAGATTTGCGTCTCCAAATCATATAAGGTGGTAATCTTCCAGGCTTCAACAAAGCAATTAATATATCCATTGATCTGGAGAAATCATAAGAAGCATTATATATCACGTCTTTAAGATATGAAACAAAACAATACACACAATGATTAGCAGTTACGGCACTCAAACAGTATCAAAACACGCAAAATACTACCACACTTCGTTCACGCGCTGAATAAGGAGTGTTTGGATTTGCATTTTAGAGGTGATTATTTCGACTTAAATAGTCACAAATCATTAAATAATTTTCTTACAGAACTCCTAACCTAGCTCTCAATCCAATTAATCTAACTCTATACGATGACAATATCAGTCAACTCAGTTTTCCATAAAGGTGTGATCAACTTGAGTCAAATCGCGAGCTACTGTCGTTTCACAAAATACTCGATTTGAACCGAGTCAAGCTCGAGCTATTCGAGTATCAAAGTCCTAAATTCTTAGCTCATAAAAATGGTGAATTGAATGGACAATTAAGTCAAGTTGAGCTTGAAAGTCAAAAATATAAGAGCCATACTCAGTTTGCCCTAGCGGTGTAATCAAGTCGAGTCAACTCACAGAATTTACTCACAAAAAACTCACTCTAAACCAAGCCGTGCCGAGAGGGAGTATCACAATGCTCTGCTCATACAGCTCGCGAGCTCGACCTCAGGTATCACAATGCTCAGCTCGTTAAACTCGCGAGTCGAGTCGACAAAGCTCGAGAATGTCAAGCTATATTAGCAAGTCGAGTTGAGTTCAAAAGTATCATGTCCTAAAGATGTAATGGCGTCAAGTCAACTCACTAGCTTCTCCAAATCGAATTACAAAATGCTTGATTCAAAGTTTCAAACCAAGTAAACCTCGAGCACAAGCAACTCAAGTAGACTTCCGAGTTCAGCTTGAGTAACAAAATCCTAAATTCTCGGCTCATAAAGCTCGCCAGTTGAGTCAACTAGCAAGTCTGGTTGAGCTAAACGGTTAATAAACATCACAGTCATACTCAGCCCTAGGGTGTAATCCAGTCAAGTCAACTCACAGAAAACTCGCTCTAAACCAAGCCGAGCTCAAAAAGCTCAACCCATAAAGATCGCATGTCGAGTCAACAAAGCTCAAGAATGTCTAGCTATAAAAGTAAGTCCAGTGAAGCTCAAAAGTATCAAGTCTACTAATGTTAAACTTTACTAATTCATATACTAATATTCTAACACTAATATTCGACTCGAGTCGAGTGATGTAATACTCGAGAATGTCAATTACGCCACTTAGCTTGAGCTCGAGTTTATGTTCAATTGCCCTAAGGATGTAACTTAGTTGAGTTAAGTAGCATGCTACTCGAGATTGACTCACAAAGAAATCTCTTTAAACCTCAAAACTGGCTCGAGCACAAGTATCAAAAATGCTCAACTCAAAATGCTCGTAAGTCTAAGTCTCAAGATTCTCGGCTCACAAAACTTGCAAGGAGTATCAAAATGCTCAACTCAGAAAGCTTGTGAGCTGAGTTAACAAAGCTCACGAATGTCAAGCTATATTAGCAAGTCGACCTAAGCTTAAAAGTATCAAGTCTACTAACGCTAAACTTTATAACGAGAAATATTTTTTTGATAATATTTTTTAATACTCATAATCAAGTCGAGTTTAAAAATCAATACGCAAGCTCGATTTTATATTCATTCAATTACTAATGAATAAATAGTTAATATTAGAGCTCAAATATTAGGCCTAGTCGATTTTCGAGCTTGACAATGTTTTAACACAATAGATAAATAGTAAATAATTATCAACAACAACAACAACAGCAATACCCAATCTCGCCTAAGCGAGGTACAAGGGAGGTGAAATGTAGACAGATCATATCGGTACCCTAAGGGTAAACTTGAGAGTAACGAGACTCCTTCCATGAAGATGCATTGCAAGCATACAAGGCGAAACGACACATACCATCATAGAAACTTAGAAAAATAGAGGCATATAAGCATACAATGCATCAACGCATAGCATATATATAATGAGCGCATAAAGGAGACGGGATACATAAGCATAAACGCTTGCAGAGAGAAAATGAGTCTAAGGATATCACTATGGGGCTCTATACCTAAAAGCAAAGACAACTATGTACACGAGAGGTTACCAAAAGCTAAACGCAGGGCCACAACGTACCAAGGCTACTAAAATCAGGAAAAGCTACCTCCTAACTTAACTCGAGCTCGATTTTATATTCATTGGATAACTAATAAATATAAATATCTACCTTGTCTTCCAAAGTGATAAGACGGTTAAATGAAGGCACATGTCTCATATCAACACCTAATGAAGCATCAAGTCCTCCACCAAGAGTCACGTGAGCAGCACGTGACACCTTCCACGACGTCACGTGTTCACCACCAGCGATCAACACGCGTCGTGCCGTTACAACAGCTTCATCTATCTTCTCAATACTTATTGCATTACTATTAGATGGTAATGATGATGACTGGTTTTGTGTATTTGAGTTAGGATTTGGTGGTGCTTGTTGACGGTAGTAGTGGTTGTTTGGAAGGTAAAAACTTGGTTGTTGTGGTGGTGGTTGCGGTGGTTGTTTACGGCGTTTACGGCGGCCGGAGGGAGGTTGTTGTTGGTTGTTCATGGTGGTTGTTGCTGACGTGGATGGGGTTTTAGGTTTTTTAATTATTGATTGATGATGTAAAAGGTTACTCTTCCCTCACAATTAAAAATTAGGAAGTTTAATAAAAGTGGACTATTTTAGTTTTCGATCACTAAAAAATAGTATAATTTTTAATTTTTACTTACAAAATAAAGTGGACAATTATTTTAAGACAATCCAAAATAGATGGACAATATTTTTGAAACAGAATAGACAATATTTTTTAGACGGATAAAGTATAATGATATGTTACTAAAGATTAGAATGAGTAGATATGAGTTAATAAACAATATTTACAATACTTTTTCTTAAATATTAATATTTTATTATACGTAGTGATTAGTGTAGTGCGCATAATATTCCTCCTCAAACTGGTGTATATTTTTCAATCGTCGAAGGCCGATCTTTCGAACATTAGCTCAAAAACTTTTGTTGGCAAATTGTGAATAAATTTGTCAAATTATCACTTGATCAAATTTGACAAACATCAATAAATTCATCCTTTTGTAGATCATATATAAAAAACAATTTCGAAGAAATGTGTTTTGTTTTGTCTTCTTTGATATATCTTTCCTTGTTTTGAGTTATACACAACGCATTGTCTTCATACAATAAAGGATTTCCTTTATTAGACTCGAGTCCGCATTCTTCTTTGATGTATTGAATCATCGATCTTAACAAACGTACTCTCGACCGGCTTCATAAAGTGCAATAAGTTAAGCATGGTTTGATGATGTTGTTGATAGTGATTCCTTTATTGACCTCCAAGAAATTTCATTGTCTCCATGAGTGAAAGCATACCCTGCTTGTGACTATGCCTTATGTGGATCACACAAATATTCAGCATGTGCGTATCCAACTAACTTTGATTTTGAATTCTTTTGGTAAAATAATCACATACTCCATCCGTTCCATTTTTATTGTTCATGTTACCATTTTTGGATGTCTCAATTTAATTGTCCCTTACCAAAAATAGATAAAGGGCTTGGTCAAGTTTACTATATAACCTTTTGTTGAAATCAATATTACAAAATTTAAAGAAGTGTTAATTAATTAGTTAAGGGCAAATATGTTATTTGGCAAAAAAGTAAGAGAAAGAAAATAATATTAATTATGTTTTTTTAAACTATATATTTTTTGTCGATGGACAATTATTTTGAGACGGATGAAGTATTACCGTTACCACAAAGATAACAAAATATGTGTTTGATCCTTTTCCAATGTCGACGTGTTGATACACATCTATTATATGTTGCAAAGATAAAAGGTTTTGGTAGTAATTGATGAAAGATTCACTCTTTATTGAAAATGATGCACAGAACTTTAAATTTATTACTACATTAGTGTTAATCAAGCAAGTGTTTATCACATAATATTCATCAAAATAAGTTTTAATCACATAATGTTAAATAAAATAATAATAAATAAATAAAATCAAGTTCATCAGAGAATTAACAGATGTTCATTAGTTGGGTTTACTATTTGTAAACATATTTCACTATAAGTCAATTACTCTGGTATGTTTCGTAACATCAAACTCACTTAATGATATATTACCGTTTATTTTTCTTTTTTATGCCAAGTGAACGTGTATATAATGATTGTTACTAAAACATAGGAGGTGGTACATTGTTTAGCAGCGAAACAAAAATATGTACCTCTATATACAGATCATCACCCACATATAATACACTGACACATTTCGTAAACAAAAAGGCTAGAAGCAAAATCAAAAGGGCGTCTAACTATGGTCAGGTAAAATGAGGTGGTTAGCATGAGGGAAGCAAAGCTACAATGAACATAGAAGCGAATGGCGCGATTGACTGTTGTCATACTTGTCATATGTTAATCTCGTAAGATCATTTACATCTGATTTAGACCAAGTACTTATCGATTTGGTCGACCAAAAAGGAAGACCATTGCATCTTCAGATTATTATGGTTAGTTGTATACTACTATATCTTATCTTACTATATTATAAAGGAGGAATGCCTTCTAATTTTAGCATGCTTAATTTTAAGCTTTACAAATTAATAAGCTTAAAGTACAAGTGATGAAAATATAATTAAACATTTACAAGTTAATAAGCTTAAAGTACACACCAATTTTCCCCTCATTTAATTCTAACATACCATTAATACTAACATTAAATATAATAAATAAAACATTATGTACATTAAATACAATTAATTAACCGGTCAATAAATACAATTAATGCACTTATTAAAACACCCCTTACATAAAAAAATACAAATTATCAAGCATATTGTACAACCAACTTAAACACAATTTCTGCATTAAATATCACTAATACAAATAATAAAGCACATTATACAAATATTCAAGTCCGAACGGGCAACGGGTCAAATGGGCTCGAGCCCGAACGGGCATTGGCCAAACGGGCTCGAGCCTGAACTAACACGAGCCAACGGGCTCGAGCCCGAACGGACACAAGCTAAACGAAATTTTGATATCCGTAAATTTATTGTCAAAAAGAACATAATAAACTAAAATTACACGATTCACCGGAAAATTTTAATTTAGGGTACCCGCCGCTGCAACGCGCGGGTACCCTGCTAGTTGACCATAAAAAGTCAATCACGTTTCAAAGTTCGTCGCAATTGGTTTCATCTTTTACTGGGACTGATTCTATTCTGTAGTCCATGTAGTCAAGTACTATTATATCTCCACTTAAAAGAACAAGTTTTAATAAGATTATCATTCCGTGTTTACCATAATGTACAACTGCCCATCTAAGCACCAACCAGTGAAAGTGAAACAGCTGCATGCAAGGCAGAAACACCGACACACCCCATTATGTCACGAAGCATGAACCATTAAAACTTAGCTCAGCAAAACACAACACACTGAAACTGTGGCATAACAGAATAGATAAAACAGTACCAGGCCAGATGAAAACGAAAATCAAACCGTAACAAAAACTCAAAATTAATAAGCTGAGCCAGTCTTCCTTGTTATACTCTATATTCAGAAAACTCGGTTCAGTTTGTTCTGAAACAACCCAATCTATCAATTTAGTACTTAGAAGAGCAAATAAAAGCAGTAAAACACAAAACGAAGATAAAGATAAAACAAACTGGTTTTAACAATTAAGACGTTCATAAAATTCAGGAAGCATAACCAAGTTTTTATAGACAGATTCCCAAAAAGAAAGTTTCTAGATTATAAAACTTCCAAATCAATTGCATCTTCCTCCTAAAGCGATTGCAGAACCAAGGCAAAAACATATCTTGAGCTGAGTAGACCCTTCTTAGTTGATCTTCGCCCTTGAGAAGTCCATTTCCGGGTGCTGCACAATTTTAAATTTTGGAATCAGAAACCATAGTAAAAAATAAGTAGTAATTGTTAGAGGTAACAATTTCTTTAGAATTAACATATTGCTTAGCTGATTTGGGTAAAGATCCCAAGAAAGTCATGAGGGTCAAACGGGATGAAGGTCACAAAAAGTGCATCTTAATGCTTAATGCTAACGTAGTTTTTGCAGTCAACTACTTTTAAACACACCAAAAAATTGGAGACCGGATCCTGTTTGACTTAGTAGTGGAACTAAAGCCCACCCGACCCGCCCATGTTTGCCACATCTAGAATTGTTTGTATCAGAAATAGATATTTACCTCAGACATGAACTTTTTCAAAATATCTTCTTTCTGCATCTCATCACTTGTTGGTTTGCCCATCTGCTTCTGGCGTTGGTCAAACTAAAAAAGACACATTTAAGGAACATTAGTCACATTTTCATTGAATCGTAACAGTGCACTCTATAAAACCAATTTGAGGTGCAGTAGTTACTTACCATCATTTTTTCAACAGTAGATCGTGTTTCTGGGTCCAGGTCACCTAGCTTACTGCTCTCAGGTTCCACTTTCTGAGTGTCAATTTCAGGTTCGCCCTTGACCAAACACTTCCACCATTCCATTTGATCCTGTTTGGTTAAAAGAATCGAGATAGAATTTTGATCCTCTGAAAAAAAATTAACAGAAAAGATCAGTGACCAGTCAATTAAACACAACAAACTAAATAACATAAATAGACCAACAAAGCTGTAGTTTGCATGAGTATACCTAAGCTCCAGAAACAATCATCAACCTTGACAGGCTTGTAGAAGTCCCCCTCAAGTATCGGAGGCTGACCCTTAAGTCCAACTTTCAGATGGTTCTTCTTTATTTCACATGCAATAAACCTCGACTTGGTTCCTTGAGGAATAGGAACATTTACAGTCACCTCTTGCAAAGACTGGACCCAAGAATATTTCTCCAAGTCCTGTCCATTACCCTTGTTGGGAGCTGTACCGAAAATTAAAAAAAATATATATATATGAGAAGAGTTTTCTTAACATATAAATACAATAATAAAAGCAACTTTATGAAAATAATCACATAAATAACAGCATAGAATCGAAAAGATAACTTATAGTCCCTATGTACACAAAGGGTGCAAAATGGTCTTAACCAACCACACAAACCGGAATGCTAAATATTTAAGTACCATAAAAGCTTGTGATCACAAAGTGAAAGGGTAAGCTTTTCGAGATATCTTAGGCTACCAGACATTGTTCATAGTTCAAACTAACTGCATTACCTGCAAACGCCAACTAGTATAATGTCCTACCACAATACCGATTAAAAGAGTATTCATATTAAGTTCAAGGTATTATCACTATGCTTTAACCTCACCCCATCAGTTTTCAATGCAACCTATGCATCAATTATGCACCCCATAACATAAATCTGCCTGTGTATCAATCTCCAAAGCTTAATCACAAGTTCCAGCACTAGAAGTTTTGGCAAACATAGTATAAATTCAAACTAAAAATCATTAGCACGTCAGCTTTCAAGTAACCTATGCTTTAAACCCTATGTACCACAGAACATCTTCACAAATTTTTCAACATATGTTTTGCCTTAAAAAGATCATAATAACAGTCCATCTGTCTAATCTAATCATGGACAACAGAGGCATAGCGATGGGGCGGATTCAAGTTGGGTTTTCTCCATCAGGTTCCGATTTTTTGACACCCCCCAAGACAACATCATAAAGAACTAGATGCAAATTCTATCTGATATGGGAACAACTTAAATTTTACACAAACAACTCCTAAATCTTAAGTAGACAACATCAAACGCTTATTCATTGATACACAACACACAACGATATAAAAAAGTGAAACAGATAACTTAGTACAGAGCAAGCATTAAGCGGGTCATCTTGTTTACCCTAGGCTTTAAATCAACCCGGAAAACCTCAACCCAAAACCCGTCTAGTCCCAAAACCCTAACCCTAACCCTAACCCATTCTTAAGTCTCTTTTCGCGTCGAAAATCACTACCCCTAAACCAAAACAAACCATCCACAACACAGCAAACATATAAAACAAAACATTAAACACAATCACATTCAATACCTCTCAAACCCTTGTTATCATCCTCCTTAACCTCCTCCATCTTCTGATCCTTCACCACCTCAACAGGCTTCCCACTCGAACTCGAACCCTCCTCCTTAGCCCTCTTACTCTCCACCTTCAAACCACCACCATTACTTTTCTCCTTCCTCTTCTTTTCCTCACCGTCAACTTTCTCCTTAACAGATCTAACTAACCCATTAACCTCCTTAACAACAGACTCGTTCTTGAAAAGATCGGTTTCTTTAGCAACAAAGTCGAAAGCTTTTTCAAGAAACTTGAGTGGGTCAGCTGTGTCAAGAACTGCGTTGAATGGTTTCTTGATGGATTCTGGTTGTTCTTCGTATTCTGACAAGATTGCCATTCTTTTTTGGTTTCAAGATCGATTAGGTTTTTTTAGGGTTTGGGTTTTAAAGTGGGGAACAAGAGATGTGTTTACGGGTTTATATAGAACAAGTGTTTGAAAGTACGGAAGTCTTCTAGTGTTTTTCTTCTTTTCCTTTTTTTTACTTTAATTTGTGTTGTATTATTATTAGGATTTATGGTAAGTTTTTTAATTAAAATTTTTTTCTAAGTTTTAGAGCTTAGTTATAATAAACTTATAACTTAATAATTTCTATATATATTGACATGTTTCGATTTTTTTTTTTTTTTTTTTTTTTTTACTTTTTTATTTGTATTGTATTTGTGTGATTGAGATTGCTTTTTATTTTTTATTTTTTTTCTTATGAATATTTTTATGATAAAGTTTAGAGATTAAATATGGTTATTTGATTAATGATTTAATTTAACTTTCCATGTCGACATGTCTTTTTGCTCTTTGTATCTTTTTAAATTTTGGATTTCGCAAGGATGAGTATTATTAGAGGATCTATAGAAGGGTCTAGAAGTTATGAGCATATGTTATTTTTGGATCTAGTTTAAGAGCTTTTTGTTACTAAAATAAAGGTTTTCCTATACGTTTAAAAAAAAAAAAAAGAATTGCATAATTTTTGTTGCATAGAGTCAGGTTAAAAAATGTTAAATGTAAAGGGTAAGCAATTATCATTAAAGATACAAATGATTAATGTCTCTTAATATCTTAAATGTAGCCCTTAAGACTACATTTATTAATTTCTCTTAACAAAAAAATCTACAAGTTTCGTGCACGTATTAGGTTTAAACATTTTCTTAATATAATATAAGTTGTTACATTACAACATGTTAAATGATACTTTCATAGATCTATTATAAGCATACTAGACTATTGATCACACATAGCAACAAAGATGTATATTATTGCCAACTAGTTATAAGTCTCGTGCACACATGAGTTTATACATGAATTAAATTTATTTTAAAATTTTAATTTAATGTACAGACATATAAGAATTTGCTCGTGCTTAACGTTTTGTAATTTTAATATAAATACAACTACTAATTATGCACGGGTTTTTATATAAACTTTTTTATTATGTATTAATATCGATTAATATTTTGTAAAAGTTTTTGTTTGATGAAAGATTCAACTATTTTTAACTGACATAGGTGTTGAGGTTAATATTGTTATTTGAATTTAATTATTGATATCATGTTATACACAATATGTGAGTTTAATAACACATAATAATTACTGATTAAGTTAAAATATAAACCTTTTTAAAAATGTTTTACCGTATATCCTTATGTAAATTTTAAATATGAATTACATGAGTCGTGGTAAGTACAATCGCGTATATTTATTTTCACTAGCTTATAGACCCGTGGAATCCACGGAATTTTAGAGGGTTTTTGCATCAAAAAGTTAAGTGTGTGAATAAAGTAAAAAAGAAGAACGAACGTAAACTGTATGAAATTTTCTTGTAACGAAATAATAAGTTATAAGTGAATGATAGTAAACAGATGTACAGGTATCAAGTCTTGTAGAATCCAATAAGGTTGTATATCAATTAAAAATATCGTTAAACACACTTGTTATCCAAGTGCGCCTTGCTTACAAAGGTTGTCGCATAAACATGATCAACTACTAAATTTAACACATCAAACAAAACTATAGAAGTTGTTCGCAAAACAAAGTAGATTATATACACATACATTATTGATGTACAATCATAGCATCGAAGGCACCAATTATTTTAGTGCGAAAAACTTTTTCTGCTTTGTCCATGTTTTTTTCATCTCGAGTCATTAAGGATATTTAGAGCAACTTTGTGTCTCATCATGACCCCTCCATATTTTCAACTGAAAATGGTTGCAATATCAAGGTGTTGGCCTATTAGAAGATCAATCTAACATTGTGAAAATGGTTGCTGATGACGTATAGTCCGCACTCGGGTCACGAACCCGATCAATGGACATTACTAATGCCCAAACCCACCACGTGTGGGCTATCATGATAATGATTTGGGCCATTATAATAACAATTTGGGCTCACGAAAGCCCAAACCCAAATATATTATTTATGGTCTTGATAATGATCTTCTATTTATGGGATAAAGATCAATAGACCGGATAAGGCGAGATACGCCGAAGAGTAAGGAGCACGAAATCTACAAGGATTCCGTGCCTATATAAAGAATATCATGACTCTCATTGAGGTATCATCTAAAAACCCTAACTCTTCAATATAACCCTAAAACCGATTACTTACTCTCACGCCGGAGGATAATCGTGGGAAACAATCCCACGATAAGCCTAACGGTGTTGTTTGCTTTCTTAGTGCGCAGGTCTCAAGCATTAAGATCCAATTAATACGAGAACAGGAACCCAAACAAGGATCGCCCAACTTTTGTATCAACAGTTGCAATATTAACGTGTTAACACTATTAGAAGATCAATATGATATTGTTAAAACATCAGTCTGATGTCAACTATTAATTGTCCTACTTCTTAAATTGTTATATAAGCATAATTGCCAATATTTTTTACCTACAGTAAAATCTCTATAAATTAATAGTGTTGGGATCGGGATATTTTATTAATTTAACGAGATATTATTATATCGATAAATTAATAATTTATTAATTTAAAGAGGTTTTATTATGGTCGTTAAATTTTCAAGTGTAATATACTAGTTACAATGTATACTCCTTAAAGATGAAAAATAAATTTGAAAACCAAGTTCCAATTAAAATTTTATGAATTCTTATTCAGACTTTATTAAAATAAAATTAAGGGTGCATTTGGTATGCGTGATGGAATCACTATAGGTATATGTTTGAGAATAAAGTGGAATGGAAATGGGTATGTGGATATCACTTTTCATGGGTATCCACATACCCACCAAATCATACTCCTATGAGGAAACTCACACATCATGGGTATCTTTATTCCATTGTGGTGAGCCCCATAACCAACCAAACAACATTAATGACTTTCAAAGTCATAGATTCATTCCCATAGTGGGATACCAAATGCACCCTAACACTTTTGTTGCAATACGAGAAGACAACACACCAATACTCTACAACAATAAGGAGATTTTGAGATAAACTCAATATACATTTGAAGTTCGACAAAAAATAACAAGTGGCACTGAATTTCATTTTTACTAAACAATCTTAGGATTTTGAAATGTATCTCTCTCACACACATATATACATAAATATCGAATTTTTAGTAATTATTAATTTATAGTTTCGTTGGGACTAATATAAATAAACTAGGGTTTCAAAAAAATTATTATCTTATTATTTTATCGATTGGGGTCTAAATTTGTATTGGTCCCAAGTTGGGACTGGACAAATTATTAATTTTATCGAGGTTATTAATTTATCGAGTATTAATTTATAGAGGTTTTACTGTATTGTGTTTTGTTAGAATGATTATGTGCTTACACAGTTCCTATAAGCAATCCCAAATCTCCCTAAATACTCAAATAAACACAAGTTTCAAACACCCAAACAACTAATAATGCAATTAGAAGAAGCAAATTTAAACATTATTTCTTGCATTGTGTTTTGGCACCTTCTGTTTATGCTTGCCTTAGAAGAGGATAGGTAGTTCTCTTAAGCAATCCCAACGACCCCTAAAACGAAAGTATTAAAAGATGATGTATCCTTGTGACTAAATTATATATTTATGCATCGTTGTGACTATAGATAATATCTTATTACTATAACTAACCTGAATCTTTAAATAAAACCAGTTAAATGTTGTCCGCGCTAAAGTATATTAAAAAAATATCCAGTCTGTTTGATCAGTTAGATACTTGAATGATACACTAACAAAAGTAATGTTGTTTAGAAGAATGAAAGATACAAAAACATAACTTAAATAATAGAGTCCAATATATTGTTAGAATTTGATTAAAAATGATACAAACAACTCCAACTACCTCAAGCGAACCCTTTCAAATGTTGGAAACAACTGACCCACCTTTTACATCTCTTTAAGAGAAGACTAACCTGGCCAAACTACTTTAGATGCTCTGACTGACCTGACCGCACCTGATCTGACCTGACAACTTAACCCGACCTGACCGAACTTGACCTTTGACCCCACCAACGTACTTCATCGTGCCTCAATACCCTGCAAGTTCAAATTAACTAGCTAAGATTTTCAGGGTTAATTGTCAACACAATTAAACGTGTACAAAATCAGGTCCAAAAGGTAACATTCAAAAATACCTTTAACTGTTAAAATTGAATCCACTATATGGAACTTGAACATTGTTTCCACTGAAGTTGAAACCAATTTGAGAACCATCAACCACAGCTTCATCTTCTTCCTCCAACCAATATGTCTCAAGAATTTTAACAACATTCTCGAATATTTCATAGCTGTCATGACTCTGCAAATTCTCAATCTTTTTCAGCCTCTCGGCATCATCAATCAACTAAGCATAGAAATTAACTTCACCAACCTTAAAGATATTCACAAGCCATTCTAGAGAGACGGTCACAATCCTTGGGTCGGGCCATATTAAGATATCACACAATGGTTTTACACACCCTTGACTCACAAAATACCTACAAATCCATGTACCATTTAAGTGTCAATATGTAGATTTTTTAGGGGTATAACTTTTGATAGATGATAAAAAAGGAACATACTTGATTTGCTCATTCGTACCACCAGAGGTGGCATTTGATATTGCTCATGCGGCCTCTTTTTTTTATATCGAATTTAGCATTTTGGAGCAAATTGACCAATGATTTTTTTTTTTTTAATTTGAATGTTACTGTATTAGATTGATTCACTACCATGATTAACACCAATGAATTTGACCAAACCTTTAAAATACGAAACTTATTTTTAGAAGAGCACAAAAAATCAAAACAACAATGAAACGTACCCGTTTGACCCGTGGATATGCAAGTACAGACTAACAATAGATCGTGCCTGGCCGAAATGTCAATGAGACAACAGGGTGGGAGTAAAAGGAAATTAAGTGATAAAAAGCATAGCTTATCATATGAAAATGAATATTCACGAATAATATATCTGACAACAATAAGGATCTGATATAGCTACAAATGTTTTTGGACCAAAGGCAAGTTTATATACAGAGCCATGTTGTTCATCAAACCCATTTCAAAGACTTGAAAAATCAGTAATGAGTAATAACCAACAATTGTTTTAATACCTTTTTATGCTTCCACTTTTATTCTAAATAAATATGTACACCACCATCGGTCAACAACGTGCCAAGTACACGAAAATTATTCACCTACAAAGTTGCACCCATAACTCAGCAATTACTTTAACACACATCATATCTAAAGTCATGAACAAAAATAATTTAGTTACAACATAGTCAATCTTACCTGGATAGTACATGGACTAAAATTTACTTTGAATAAAACTAAAACATGTATACGGAAACAAATAACATCAAACAATTAAGAATCAAAAAAATAAAAACACACAAAACATGGGTTGCCTCCCAAGAAGTGTAGAACCCTGTAAAAATTTCTTGTAATTAAATCGATAATAAATAAATAATCCTTCGTTATCGTTAACTAATTCCCATTTTCTCGGAAAAATTTGAAATTTTTTCTTATTATATTATTTTGACAATTATCACAAAATAATATAATTCACGAAATGACGGAATTAATCCTCGACACGTTACACGAAACCTAAACTTTACATTTAATCCTAAACATAATTCCTAATCATAATTATATTTCCTAAATATAATTAAAATCCTTAATTACACTAATTAACCAATCGGACCCTTAATTGTTTTCAGCCCAATCCTCATTCACTATTCATAAGCCCATTCAACCAAAGCCCAAAATCCAAAATTTATATTTTCATCCGATCGACTAAGTTCAAACCCTCCCCAAAACGCCTCGTTTAATCTCTATTCTTACACACGACCCTTCAATATTTTTGCATCATCTCATTCATCACCTAGCCAAATAATAGTGTGTCAAATTCCAAGATCATTGGACGACGTTTGATACGTTTTTAGGAGGCAAAGTGATCGACCCTTACAAAACCAAATCGATTTACAAATTATTCAAAACTTAACCGTTTTGATTCCCGTTTGTTTCTAATGATTCCTAATAATGTTTCCAAGATGATTATATGCTCAAATGTCGAAGATGATCAAGTATATACAAGTGGTAAACGATTTTGTAAATCGTATATACATATATATGTTGGTCGACATCTAGTATGATTCACCACAACAATTCCCATAAATCATGCTCTCACATTCACTTGTAAATCAATATAAAATTCACCTAGGAGCTAATTTCCCTGACATGCAAATAGTACGGGAAGTTTTCTTTGAAAGTTTCTCACTTACGTGTTATATATTCAAGTAATATATAACATACATGCATGCATCGTTCATTTATCATTCACATACTCTTTCACACAGTTAAATCGTCCTTCAAACTATTCTTACAAGACAGAGATCGATTGTATAATTGTTTGGAAGCAAGAAAAGGATATCGGGTTTAATTATTACGTATAACATTTGGGTTATATTTTGAAACGTGATTTCCTTGTGTTCCATACTATCACACTCGACCCTCTATCACCTCTAAGGTGTTTGTAAGTCATTTTTACTTATTTCCTTTCCATATCACATGTTAAGTTTTAGTCATGCACTTTGTTTATGTTGTTTCGAACGTATATCATTTTACATATATATATCACGTAAATATTATTACTTAGTACACGAATCGTGACTAGCCTCTATCTTGGAAGGCCTAGGAGTCACGTAGCACACCAAGTTCACTTTAGTTGTAATGTTACAAGCATTTCACGCACCTATTTTAAACCATATCCATCGTATGCAATTTAGTAAAAATACTTAGTAAAATTTCTAAGTTTTCAAAATATATAAACGATTTCAAACATGCCACAAACTACACGTATAACTTAAAATTTCACTTAACGAGAGTACAATATTATTTCATGACTCCATAGACCACCTAGAAAACTAACACTTTCATATATACGACTTGTGAAAATAATCACGTTTTGACACCATAATCGATCCATTTGAAATCGACACAAACAAGTTTTTCAACTTCAAAATTTATATAAAAACCTTATGTTTGTCGAGTGGGCTCAATCCAAGCCCAATAAGAATTCAAAATCCGTAAGCCCACTGGGCCCATATGAAATGTTTTTAGAATCATAAAAATAGCCCAAAGCCAAGCCCAAAACATTTTCCATGCCCTCGCCTCCAAAACTCTAAATGGGCCTTAGTTTGGATCGTTCCAAGCCCATAAGCTAAAAAAATAAGCTTTTAAATAAATAAGCAGTTAAAATAAGCTTATTACTTAACTAATAAGCCTCAGAAAATTTTAGAAAATTTTTATAATTATTTTTGCAAATTTGGACTAAAAATGTAACGCGACGACATCTAAAGGGACTAAAAGTGTAAATATTGAAAAGAAAGGACTAAACTTGTAAAAACAGAAACATAAGGGTAAAAAGTGATGAAAGTTAATATTATAAGCTTAGTATTGATTATTGGACAAATTAGAGGACTATAGTTGAATTTATTATAAAAAGGACTAACGGTGTAACGCAAATATCGTTAGATTAAAAATGGTAAAATTGGAAAAGGAGACAAAGACTAAAACATAATTTATTTATCATTCTTATTTATTTTCTATTTTCGTAAATTTATTTCATATTACATTTAAACTTTATTTTTATTTATATATATATTATTTAACGTAACGTTAATAATATATATAACGATATTTCAAAAGTTAATATTTTACTTATGATTAAAAAGGTAAAACTTCGATGGATAATTTAAAAATCATATTTTATCATATCATGCATATCACAAGAATTACACTGCACATCACTTATTCGTCATAACGAATATTTAATATTCGTTATTCTTTCGTTTTTATCAAATAGTATTTGGTCAAGTTCTCAGATAAATTTATTTATCAGGTTGTGTTTTGAAGCCGTTATCATAAATTCGTCCGACTTTATTTTCTTCATTTTCAGTATCAATCAAGGTGAGTCATAGCCTCACATTTACTTATTTTCAAAACTCCGTGAGGGGGATACATGTTATAAACAGATCGCAAGTATTTTTCTGTATGCTTCCTGACTTGATATATGTCTAAGTTAGCTATTGCCAAAAGACCCTTAATCATGAGCCATTAATCACTGTATGTGAACGTGAATATAATGAATAGATCTATTTAAGGTTTGACAGCCTGTCCCATTAATACTTGACAGAATGCCATTATGCATGTGGTTAGTCGTATTAGTCGTGATAATTATATTTGAGTAAAAATAGGAATTGGCAAATCACCTATTACACGAGGGCAAAATTATCATTGATTTGATAAACACCTCCGTTTTTACGGTATTTGTTAACGTTTGCGTGTCATGAGACTTAGAGCAATATATAAACTGCAATATCAATATTTTCAAACTGATTGTATTTTCCAATACAATCTTACTTGTGTATCAAAATGATTATTAAATTCAAACTCTATGATATCACTCAACATTTTTGTTGACTTTTAACCATGTATCTCAGGTAATTAGCAGGGGAAGCAAGCATGAAACGGGCGGTAAAAACTTCAAACTTATCTACTTTATTTCAATAATGGTGTAAAATAAAAGATGTTTGATTTAGTTCAAAACATCAAGACTTTTATTATAATACTCTGATAAGGACCTCTTGTATTTGAATTTTTATAAATGAAATTATGTTTTAAAACGTCTCTTTCGAGCCGTTTTCTATCATTATGACTTCGATCATCACCGTAACACCCTAATTACTATTCCGCTGCCACATTACAAATTAGGGGGTGTTACAGATTGGTATCAGAGCCATAGTTATAGAGAACCAAATGTTTTCAAACATTGAACTATAACCACACTTTCAAATAAATTAAATTTACACCATATTAATTTTTGCCCGCCGTGCCTGCTTGCTACCATATTCAGTAAGTTAGTCATTAAGCTATGATATTTTGATCTTGATATGTTAGAATTTTGTATTCTTTGATGATAATAAATTCTTATTCTGCACTATTTATGAATTGTTACAGTATTATTTCAATATGAGTATGTCAGACTCCGACTCTGATATTTCCGTCGCGTCCGTTACTTAGCCTGTTTATCGTTCTACCTTTGTACCTGACGCTGTTTCCCAAGAAACAGAACCCTTCGAGCAAGACGAAATTGTTACAACGCCTGAAAATCCCGATGCTTTTGTTTTACCGACACCTACACCATTACCACGTCATGAATTCGATTCATATGCACCCGACCACCTATTCAATCTTTTTAGCCAAACTTATCCATATACTTTTCACCCAAGAGAACAAATTCCTGAGGAAGATATACCTACATCCAGCCGACTTTGTATTTCTGATTCTATTCCTCCACTTTCATCATCATTACCATATCCTCCTGGTTTTACTCCCCCAGCTCATATCAATGAAACTGGCGAGAGTGCTAGGATGGAAATTTCCTCTACTCTTTCACCTTCTGTAGTAGTGACGCGTTTGGAGCATCACGAAGAACAGATAGACTCACTTCTTCAGATGATTGATTATTCATCATTCGATCATTCGGATACTATCCACAACACTTTACATAACCTTATAGCCAATAGGATAGAGTTGCAGCAGGGGTTAGCTCAGATACATTCGGATATCTTTGAGACACGTTCTTTCGCGATATCATTGCGAAGAGAGGGACAAAACCGTACTTGGGAAGCCCAGCTTGCACACCGAAGAGCAGATACATTGGAAAACCTTGTAGGAGATATGCAGATTCAACATCATACCGAGATGCAGGAGCTCCGAACTCAGATCTTAGAGATGGGAGGACATGTGGACATACCTAATCATTAGAGGCAGTTAGTATTTGTATTAGTAATAAGGCATCTAAGCCTGCCGCATGTGGCAATTAATAAAGAATCTTGTATCGTTTTGTTATGACAACTCAACTGATCAAGTTATTAATGTTATGTTGTTGGTTATGATATTACTATATACAAATGTTAATTTATGCTTATGGTTGTTCATGTGTAGTATAAATGCATCTAACATATCGGAATAATTATGACTGTTGTATCGAAATAAAAACTACATATGGTGACCAATTATTATTAGAACTCATAAATATTCATTTCCCTACTTCACAAGAACCTTTAAACAAAATTGTTGTTTAAAATTCTAAATGCTATATTTTTGTATTATTAATAGAAAAATGGAGCATGCAAGTAGCGAAAATTCTAACCCGGAAGTGATCATGACCCCCACTGAGGTTCAAAGAATGATTGCTGAGGGAATATCTGCAGCTCGTGAAGCGGATCGTTTGAATAATATCAATGGTGCAAATCGTGAAGCTAATACGTCTACTACTCGTAATTGTACTTACAAGGACTTCATGACTTGCAAGCCAACAAACTTCAAAGGAATTGAAGGAGTGACTGAAATGGCCCATTGGTTTGAGCATACTGAGACAGTCTTCAAGAGGAGTGGTTGTTATGAGAATAGCAAAGTTACCTTTGCTACAGGAACTCTTCAAGGAGAAGCACTATCGTGGTGGAACACTACTGCGAATGCTATGGGTCCAGATGAAGCTTTCAAACTTTCTTGGAATGAGTTGAAGAATAAAATGCTTAAGAAGTATTGTCCAAGGACAGAGATCAGAAAACTAGAGGATGAATTTCATCAGCTAGTAGTAAGGTACAATGACCTGAAGACATACGACAGAAAGTTTCTGGAGTTGTCGGTGCTGTGCCCAACAATAGTACCCGATGTTGAACAAGCATTGGAGAAATACGTGGAAGGACTGCCACCATCTATTGAAGGGGATGTTACCGCATCGAATCCAAAGACAGTAGAAGAAGCTATGGGACTTGCACAGAGATTGTTAACCCGGGTGATCAAAAGAGGTTCTACCTCCGTGATCAATGAGCATAAGAGAAGTGCTGACAACCGAGGGAACAACAATAGCAACAACCGCAGCTACAACAATAGTTACAGTGGTAACCGGAGCTACAACAACAACAACAATCAAAGTAGCAACCGTAACAGAGATCAACAGCAGAACTGTAGTAATCATCATCAGCAACAGAATCGGACAAGAAGCTACCAGAGCTTATGCAGCAGTGCCTGCAGAAAGTAAAGGTTATGCCGGAACTCTACCCCCATGTAACAAGTGCAACATGCATCATACTGGAGCATGTAAGGCTGCTTGTGGCAACTGTAGAAGAATTGGTCACATGACAAGGGACTGTCGAGCAACTGGAGCCAACACACAACCGACAGCAATAAAGTGCCATGGTTGTGGTGAGGTTGGACATTACAGAACTCAATGTCCGAAAAATGCCAATAATGTTACCCGAGGAAGAGCATATGTACTTGGTGATGGGAACACAACGCAGAATTCTGATGTTGTTACGGGTACATTCCTATTAAATCAACAAGATGCTAAGATATTATTTGATTCAGGAGCAGATAAAAGTTTTGTGTCTACTTCGTTTGCCGCAATTCTAAATATTACTCTTGTAGAATTAGATACTATCTATGAAATAGAATTAGCAGATGGAAATATTCTAAGTACCAATACCCTAATCGAAAACTGCACCTTAACCCTTCTAAATAAATCTTTCCCTATCAATCTTATGCCCATCCAATTGGGAAGTTTTGATGTCATCATTGGTATGGATTGGTTATCTAAACACCGTGCCAGAATAATTTGTGACGAGAAAATCATCCAAATTCCATTCGACGGTGAAACCTTAATCATCCAAGGTGATAAACCTAAAACTTCGTTCAATATTATTTCGTACGCCAAGACGATGAAATACATAAGCAAAGGATGCCATGTATTTCAAATCCAAGTAACGGGAGGAGAAACAAAAGAAAAGAAGAAACAACTTGATGAAGTGCCAGTTGTAAAAGAATTTTCTGATGTATTTCCCTAAGTCTTACCTGGAACCCCACCAACCCGTCAAATAGAATTCCGCATCGATTTAGTGCCTGGAGCAGCACCAGTTGCAAAAGCACCATATCGATTAGCACCCTCCGAAATGAAAGAATTATCTGAACAGTTGAAAGAACTATCAGATAAAGGATTCATTCAACCAAGCTTATCCCCTTGGGGAGCACCAATCCTATTCGTCAAAAAGAAAGATGGAACGTTCCGAATGTGTATCGATTACAGGGAGTTGAACAAACTCACGGTGAAGAATCGATATCCATTACCAAGGATCGACGATCTATTTGACCAATTACAAGGATCAAGTGTTTACTCAAAAATCGATCTAAGATCAGGATATCATCAATTAAGAGTTAGGGAAGAGGACATTCCCAAGACAGCTTTTCGAACACGATACGGACATTATGAATTTCAAGTGATGCCATTTGGTCTTACCAATGCACCAGCTGTATTCATGGATTTAGTGAACCGAGTATGCAAACCATACTTGGATAAATTCGTTATTGTGTTCATTGATGATATTTTAATCTATTCGCGCAACAAAGAAGAGCATGCCGAACACTTAAGAACTATTTTAGAGTTACTTAAGAAATAAAAGTTGTACGCTAAGTTTTCCAAATGTGATTTTTGGATTTCTACCGTTCAATTTTTAGGCCATATCATCAACAACAAAGGTATCCATGTAGATCCCGCGAAGATAGAAGCAGTTAAAGGTTGGACGTCACCCACCACTCCAACCGAAATTCGTCAATTCTTAGGTCTCGCTGGTTACTACCGGAGATTTATAGAAGGTTTCTCAAAGATTGCAAAACCTTTGACGGAACTAACCCAGAAGAACAAGAAGTATATATGGGAAGAGAAGCAAGAGTCAGCATTTCAACTGCTGAAACAGAAGCTTTATGAAGCACCAATATTAGCATTACCGGAAGGCAATGAGGACTTTGTAGTGTATTGTGACGCATATCATCATGGTTTAGGTGCGGTACTAATGCAAAGAGACAAAGTTATAGCCTATGCTTCACGACAGCTAAAGAAGAATGAAGAAAATTACACCACTCATGATCTAGAATTAGGAGCAGTAGTTTTTGCTCTTAAGATATGGAGACATTACCTATATGGTACAAAGTGTACGGTTTTCACCGATCACAAGAGTCTACAGCATATACTAGATCAGAAGGAGCTGAACATGAGACAACGAAGATGGTTAGAATTACTCAACGACTACGACTGTGAAATTCGTTACCACCCTGGTAAAGCGAATGTAGTAGCCGATGCGTTGAGTAGAAAAGATAGAATTAAACCTCTTAGAGTTCGATCTCTAGGAATGACAATTCATTCGCCACTTCCAACTCAAATCATCAAAGCTCAAACAGAAGCTCTACAAGAAGAAAACCGGCAATATGAGAAAATTGACAGAAGGTCAAACCTGGAAAATCAGGTTGACAGAATGCCAAATAATGAAAAAGAATTTGTGAGAAGAAATGATGGAATGTTGTGTTTTAAGGAAAGATATTGGATTCCTCTCTTTGGAGGTATTCGAGACCTTATCATGCATGAATCTCATAAATCCAAATATTTTATTCATCCCAGTTCCAATAAGATGTACCAAGATATTAAGAAAAATTATTGATGGCCAAATATGAAAGTTGATATCGCAGAGTATGCTGGTAAATGTTTAACATGTTCTAGAGTAAAGGCAGAGACTCAGAAACCATCAGGATTACTCGTGCAACCAAAAATTCCGGTCTGGAAATGGGAACGAATCACCATGGATTTTATTACCAAATTACCAAAGACTTCGACCGGATTAGACACAATCTGGGTTATCATCGATCGATTAACCAAGTCTGCACATTTCCTACCAATCAAGGAAACTGACGAGATGGAAACACTCACTCAGTTGTATTTTAAGGAAATAGTGATTAGACATGGGGTGCCAATATCTATTATTTCTGATAGAGATAGCCGATTCACCTCAAGATTTTGGGAATCTTTACAGAAATCTCTTGGTACTCGGTTAGATATGAGCACCGCTTATCATCCGCAAACCGATGGACAAAGTGAAAGAACAATCCAAACCTTGGAAGATATGCTCCGAGCATGTGTGATTGATTTCGGAAAAGGTTGGGATAGACACTTGCCATTAGTTGAATTCTCATACAATAACAGCTACCATGCCAGCATAAAGGCTGCACCTTTTGAGGCACTGTACGGAAGGAAGTGCAGATCACTAGTCTGTTGGATAGAAGTTGGTGATATGCAACTCACTAGACCAGAACTAATACATGACACTACAAAGAAGATATTCCAAATCAAGCAACGCTTGCAAGCTGCTCGTGACAGACAGAAGAGTTATGTTGATGTCAGGAGAAAGCCTATGGAATTTCAAGTAGGAGACAGAGTCATGTTGAAGGTTTCACCCTGGGAGGGAATGATTCGTTTTGGAAGACGTGGAAAGTTAAATCCGAGATACATTGGACCTTTCAAAATTCTAGAGAGAATTGGTTCAGTCAGTAGGGTACATCCTACGTTTCACGTATCACAACTCAAGAAATGTTTGTCTGATGAAACTCTCGTCATTCCACTAAAGGAGATTAGATTGGATGACAAACTAGTGTTCACAGAAGAGCCTGTGGAAATAATGGATAGAGAAATAAAACAACTCAAACAGAATCGTATCCCCATTGTAAAGGTTAGATGGGACTCAAAGCGAGGACCAACTTATACATGGGAAAGAGAAGATAGATTCCGTGAGAAATATCCACATTTATTTTCATAGAACGCACTTGTTAGATTTCTTAAAATCGAATTTCGGGACGAAATTCATAATGACAAGTGGGTACTGTAGAACCCTATAAAAATTTCTTGTAATTAAATCGATAATAAATAAATAATCCTTTGTTATCGTTAACTAATTCCCATTTTCTCGGAAAAATTTGAAATTTTTCTTATTATATTATTTTGACGATTATCACAAAATAATATAATTCACGAAATGACGGAATTAATCCTCGACACGTTACACGAAACCTAAACTTTACATTTAATCCTAAACATAATTCCTAATCATAATTATATTTCCTAAATATAATTAAAATCCTTAATTACACTAATTAACCAATCGGACCCTTAATTGTTTTCAGCCCAATCCTCATTCACTATTCATAAGCCCATTCAACCAAAGCCCAAAATCCAAAATTTATATTTTCATCCGATCGACTAAGTTCAAACCCTCCCCAAAACGCCTCGTTTAATCTCGTTTCTTACACACGACCCTTCAATATTTTTGCATCATCTCGTTCATCCCCTAGCCAAATAATAGTGTGTCAAATTCCAAGATCATTGGACGACGTTTGATACGTTTTTAGGAGGCAAAGTGATCGACCCTTACAAAACCAAATTGTTAATACAAATATCACCTAAAAACGTTATTTATATTTTACGATCTTCGCTAAGTTTTGTTAACGACAAAATGTAAACTTTAGTTTCTAAGCAAAACATAATCTTAGTTTTTAAGACTTGCATAAACTAGACTTTTGCTACATTTTACATTTCATAAAACACAACACAAGTTTATTTCTTAAATTAGAAATTGTCACATCACATTTATGGCAAGTTTTGTCATCATGTATTTATGGAAAGAAATGTGTTTGACTAACTTTGTTGTTGCTTACAAGTTTCATGTTTGACTTGATTTAAGTGATGTGACATTGTTTGGTTGCTAGGAGTTATGAGACAAGACCTTGTTTGGTTTGAAGAGTTATTGCAAAAACCTACTGCAGACCCGGCGGTACCCTGGGGGTACACGGGCAGAACCCATCTGAGGGTTCCGCCTGATCCGCCAAGCATGCAGTTTGATGTGCTATAAATACCAAGCCATAACTTGATTTTTTGCTAACCTCTTGAGATCATATTTTACACACACACTCATCTTTTCTTCTAACCTCTTAACATTGTTAATGTAAAGTTTCTCTTTGTAGCAAAGAAGCTCACAAGGTCATCAAAAGTTACAAGTTTCCAACACAACGTTGCAAGACTTGTTAGCTTAGTATTGTGTAAACTCTTATTGTTTACACGTCTTTTGTTTGTGTATATTCTGAAGTGAGTGGTTAGTATTTTAGTCCTCAAAATACGAAGAGTGTTGGGAGTTGTTGTACCCTAGTAAAAGAACTAACGGGAGTGGTTGTGCCCTTGTAAAAGAACTCGACATTTAGCTTTGTGTCGGTAAAAGTATAAGCGACGTGTAAGGTTTTCTCCGCCGGTGAAAGGAGCTTGTTGACTAGTGAAAGAAACTCTCGAGTTGGATACTCGGGGCATGGACGTAGGGCAAGGAAAAAGAGTCCTTGTAGCCGAACCACGATAAATACTCGTGTTGTGGTTTGATCGTTTCTTTCATTTACTTACTTGTTATATATTGTGTTTGTGCATATATCTTTGATCAAACGGAAAGTTTCAAAGCTAACTTAACAAGTATAAAAAGATTTTAATCGGTAAACTATTCAACCCCCCTTCTAGTTTTCCACAATTGGCATCAAGAGCTACGTTACTCAAGCTTTCAAAATATATTGTGTTTTAAAACTTGAAACGATCCATGGATTTTGAAAATTACAAAGAAGGGCAATCTATGCAAAGACCACCACTCTTTGAAGCAAATGGTTTTATATATTGGAAAAACCATTTTGAAACTTACGTGAAATCTAAAGATATAGATTTGTGGTATATAATTATTGATGGTGATAACGTAGTTACTAACATCAAAGATGATGATCAAAAGAAATTAATAGGTAAAAATAATGAAGCTAAAATGATGCTTTATAATGCTTTGCCTAAGAAAGAATATGAAAGAGTCTTTTTGTGTAAAACCGCCAAAGATATTTGGTAATCTTTAATTGTCACTCATCAAGGAAACTCACAAGTTAAAGATAACAAAATTGATCTTCTTGTTCAACAATATGAACAATTTGTTATTTCCGAAGATGAGATTATTGATAATGCCTTTGCTAGGTTTAACACTATTATTACTTCACTTAAAGCACTTGATGAATCTTTTTGTAGTAAGAACTTTGTCAGGAAATTTCTTAGAGCACTCCATCCGAAGTGGAGAGCAAAAGTGACGGCAATTGAAGAATCCAAAGATCTTTCAAGCATGTCACTTGATGAGCTTATTGGAAACCTCAAAGTTCATGAAATGGTAATGGAAAAAGATTCGGAACTAGTTAGAGGCAAGAAAGAAAAAGTTAAGTCCATTGCCTTGAAAGCTAGAGTCCAATCAAGTGATGATGAAGAATCTACTTCGGATAGTGATGATGAGGAATATGCTATGGCCGTGAGAGACTTCAAGAAGTTCTTTCGTAGGCGAGGAAAGTTTGTAAGGCAACCTAAAGATGACAAGAAAACCTTCCGGAAAGATCGTGATGATCGAAAAGGAAAAGTTGAAAGAAAATGTTATAGGTGTGGAGACACAAGTCATCTTGTAGGAGAATGTCCAAAACCACCCAAGAGCAAACCTCAACAAGCTTTTGTGGGTGGTGCTTGGAGTGACTATGAAGGAGATAATGATGAGCCAAAGAATGATGATATTGCTCTCATGGCTCACAACTCAAATGAGGTACTCTCCGACTCATCCTACTCCTCTATAGATGATGATACTTTACAAAATGAATATAACAAACTTTGTGAGTTAAGCTTAAAAATCATAAACAAAAATAAATTTTTGAAAACTAAAAAGGAGTTTTTAGAAAATGAAGTCTATGAGTTAAAAGAAAAAGCTAAGAGATTAGAAAAAGGGTAAAGATATTGACAGTTTGACACCTCATGCAAATCATGTGAAGAACTTAAACTTGAAGTTGAGAGACTTAAAATTACTCAAAATGATCTAATCAAACAAACCACAAAATTCAAAAAGTTCGATAAGAGCATTTCATGTGCGGATGAAATTATGAAACTTCAAAAGTCACCTTTTGATAAAACAGGTCTAGGTTTCAGGAAAGTAGAAATCATTAAGGGACAAACGAAACAAGAAAAGAACACACATGAAACAAACAAAATTGCTACAGCAGCCCGCGGACCAGACGGAACCCAAATTAGGGTTCCGCCCGTTGGCCCTGAGGGATCCGCCAGGACTGCTGCAGCAGTAACTCCATCCACATCGGATCGTTCAAAATTTGTTAAAGTTACATATAAAAATGGAACAAAACCTGCCTTTAGAACTGGAGTAGGACTTAGTAAAAGTGAATTTAGAGCTAAGACTACTCAACCAATACCTAAGACTCCAATTCCCAAACGCCCCTTTCCAAAGAGCAACTTCAATGCTCGACCAAACTACCAACACGCTTGGAAGCAAAACACTCCTGGACATTACCAAAACTCAAACTACATGCCATGGAACCCTTATGTTCTATTTTCCTATTTGGAACGAATTAATGGTATGCTTAACCAAAATGGACCCATGAGAAATTGGGGACCAAATGTTTGAGTGTTTTTCATAAAATAGGTGTGCCTCAAAGTTTGTTTGGATCCGGATGAATGGATTAAAGATAGCGGTTGTTCAAGGCACATGACGGGTAATAAAAGCCTCTTCTCAACATATCACAAATGTGATGGAGGTAATGTTACGTTTGGTAGTAATGCTAAGAGCAAAATCATCGGAAAAGGTACAATCTCTCATGACTCCCTTTCTATAGATGATGTTGCTCATGTTGATAACTTAGGATTTAATCTTCTTAGTATTAGTCAACTTTGTCGTAATAAGTATAATGTCCTTTTTAGTGAAAACGGTAGTAAAATCCTTAAAGATGGTATAACCGTAGCAAAAGGTGTCCTTAAGAACAACGTATACGTCATGAAGTTGGATTCAACATCTAGGGACAAACTTTGTCTTACCTCATTAGATGAATCTTCAACTTTATGGCATAGACGTTTAGGACATGCTAACATGAGACTAATCCAAAACCTCTCCTCCAAAGACTTAGTTCGAAACCTACCCAAGTTGAAATATGACCAACACTTTTGTGATGCTTGCAAAGTCGGTAAACAAGTCCATAGTAGCCATAAGGCTAAAAACATGGTGTCTACATCTAGGTGTCTAGAACTTTTGCATATGGATTTGTTTGGTCCATCCGCTATACAAAGTTATGGAGGTAACTTCTATACTTTGGTCATAGTAGATGATTACTCACGTTATACTTGGACAAAGTTTTTGAAAAGTAAAAATGAAGCTTTTGATAAATTTGAGATTCTAAGTAAGAAAATTCAAAATCAAGTAGGGTCTAATATAGTGTCTATTAGAACGGATCACGGTCGTGAATTTGATAATGAATTTCAATTTGGAAACTTTTGTGATAAAAATGGAATTACTCATAACTTTTTGGCTCCACGTACTCCTCAATCTAATGGTGTAGTAGAACGTAAAAACCGGACATTACAAGAGATGAGTAGAACAATGCTTAATGAACAAACTATTCCACAAAAGTTTTGGTGTAATGCCGTTGACACATCAACGTACATTCTTAATCGAGTCCTAATTAGACGATTTTTGAATAAAACTCCTTATGAACTTTATAGAGGTAAAAAGCCTACATTAGGATACTTTAGAGTGTTTGGGAGTAAATGCTTCATTCTTAACACCAAGGATTATCTCACCAAATTTGACCCAATGTCTTATGAAGGTGTATTTCTTGGATATTCACAAAATAGTAAAGCTTACATTGTTTTGAACAAAGAAACCTTAAGAGTCGAGGAATCGTTAAACGTAACATTTGACGAAAGTCCACCTCCCTCTAAGATATCACCTTTGGTAGATGATGACTTAGTTGAAAGCTAAGCAATTGAATGTCAAGAAATCTTAGGTAATGACAAGGAAGATGAACTATTAAATAAAGAACTTGTCAATGTCAAAGAATCTAAAAGTCATCCATTAGACGGTGTCATAGGCAACATTAACGAAAGAACACTTAGATCAAAAGTTCAAAATGAAAGCAACTACTTTTATTTCGTGTCAACCATTGAACCGAAAAACATTAATGAAGCCATTAAAGATGAATCTTGGGTAATTGCAATGCAAGAAGAATTAAACCAATTTGTTAGGAATGATGTATGGACATTAGTTCCTCAACCAAAGAGTCAAACAATAATTGGAACAAAATGGGTCTTTCGTAATAAAAGGGGGAGATTGTTAATACAAATATCGCCTAAAAACGTTATTTATATTTTACGATCTTCGCTAAGTTTTGTTAACGACAAAATGTAAACTTTAGTTTCTAAGCAAAACATAATCTTAGTTTTTAAGACTTGCATAAACTAGACTTTTGCTACATTTTACATTTCATAAAACACAACACAAGTTTATTTCTTAAATTAGAAATTGTCACATCACATTTATGGCAAGTTTTGTCATCATGTATTTATGGAAAGAAATGTGTTTGACTAACTTTGTTGTTGCTTACAAGTTTCATGTTTGACTTGATTTAAGTGATGTGACATTGTTTGGTTGCTAGGAGTTATGAGACAAGACCTTGTTTGGTTTGAAGAGTTATTGCAAAAACCTACTGCAGACCCGGCGGTACCCTGGGGGTACACGGGCGGAACCCATCTGAAGGTTCCGCCTGATCCGCCAAGCATGCAGTTTGATGTGCTATAAATACCAAGCCATAACTTGATTTTTTGCAAACCTCTTGAGATCATATTTTACACACACACTCATCTTTTCTTCTAACCTCTTAACATTGTTAATGTGAAGTTTCTCTTTGTAGCAAAGAAGCTCACAAGGTCATCAAAAGTTACAAGTTTCCAACACAACGTTGCAAGACTTGTTAGCTTAGTATTGTGTAAACTCTTATTGTTTACACGTCTTTTTTTTTGTGTATATTCTGAAGTGAGTGGTTAGTATTTTAGTCCTCAAAATACAAAGAGTGTTGGGAGTTGTTGTACCCTAGTAAAAGAACTAACGGGAGTGGTTGTGCCCTTGTAAAAGAACTCGACATTTAGCTTTGTGTCGGTAAAAGTATAAGCGACGTGTAAGGTTTTCTCCGCCAGTGAAAGGAGCTTGTTGACTAGTGAAAGAAACTCTCGAGTTGGATACTCGGGGCGTGGACGTAGGGCAAGGAAAAAGAGTCCTTGTAGCCAAACCACGATAAATACTCGTGTTGTGGTTTGATCGTTTCTTTCATTTACTTACTTGTTATATATTGTGTTTGTGCATATATCTTTGATCAAACGGAAAGTTTCAAAGCTAACTTAACAAGTATAAAAAGATTTTAATCGGTAAACTATTCAACCCCCCTTCTAGTTTTCCACACAAATCGATTTACAAATTATTCAAAACTTAACCGTTTTGATTCCCGTTTGTTTCTAATGATTCCTAATAATATTTCCAAGATGATTCTATGCTCAAATGTCGAAGATGATCAAGTATATACAAGTGGTAAACGATTTTGTAAATCGTATATACATATATATGTTGGTCGACATCTAGTATGATTCACCACAACAATTCCCATAAATCATGCTCTCACACTCACTTGTAAATCAATATAAAATTCACCTAGGAGCTAGTTTCCCTGACATGCAAATAGTACGGGAAGTTTTCTTTGAAAGTTTCTCACTTACGTGTTATATATTCAAGTAATATATAACGTACATGCATGCATCGTTCATTTATCATTCACATACTCTTTCACATAGTTAAATCGTCCTTCAAACTATTCTTACAAGACAGAGATCGATTGTATAATTGTTTGGAAGCAAGAAAAGGATATCGGGTTTGATTATTACGTATAACATTTGGGTTATATTTTGAAACGTGATATCCTTGTGTTCCATACTATCACACTCGACCCTCTATCACCTCTAAGGTGTTTGTAAGTCATTTTTACTTATTTCCTTTCCATATCACACGTTAAGTTTTAGTCATGCACTTTGTTTATGTTGTTTCGAACGTATATCATTTTACATATATATATCACGTAAATATTATTACTTAGTACACGAATCGTGACTAGCCTCTATCTTGGAAGGCCTAGGAGTCACGTAGCACACCAAGTTCACTTTAGTTGTAACGTTACAAGCATTTCACGCACCTATTTTAAACCATATCCATCGTATGCAATTTAGTAAAAATACTTAGTAAAATTTCTAAGTTTTCAAAATATATAAACGATTTCAAACATGCCACAAACTACACGTATAACTTAAAATTTCACTTAACGAGAGTACAATATTATTTCATGACTCCATAGACCACCTAGAAAACTAACACTTTCATATATACGACTTGTGAAAATAATCACGTTTTGACACCATAATCGATCCATTTGAAATCGACACAAACAAGTTTTTCAACTTCAAAATTTATATAAAAACCTTATGTTTGTCGAGTGGGCTCAATCCAAGCCCAATAAGAATTCAAAATCCGTAAGCCCACTGGGCCCATATGAAATGTTTTTAGAATCATAAAAATAGCCCAAAGCCAAGCCCAAAATATTTTCCATGCCCTCGCCTCCAAAACTCTAAATGGGCCTTAGTTTGGATCGTTCCAAGCCCATAAGCTAAAAAAATAAGCTTTTAAATAAATAAGCAGTTAAAATAAGCTTATTACTTAATTAATAAGCCTCGGAAAATTTTAGAAATTTTTTATAATTATTTTTGCAAATTTGGACTAAAAATGTAACGCGACGACATCTAAAGGGACTAAAAGTGTAAATATTGAAAAGAAATTACTAAACTTGTAAAAACAGAAACATAAGGGTAAAAAGTGATGAAAGTTAATATTATAAGCTTAGTATTGATTATTGGACAAATTAAAGGACTATAGTTGAATTTATTATAAAAGGACTAACGGTGTAACGCAAATATCGTTAGAGTAAAAATGGTAAAATTGGAAAAGGAGACAAAGACTAAAACATAATTTATTTATCATTCTTATTTATTTTCTATTTTCGTAAATTTATTTCATATTACATTTAAACTTTATTTTTATTTATATATATATTATTTAACGTAACGTTAATAATATATATAACGATATTTCAAAAGTTAATATTTTACTTATGATTAAAAAGGTAAAACTTCGATGGATAATTTAAAAATCATATTTTATCATATCATGCATATCACAAGAATTACACTGCACATCACTTATTCGTCATAACGAATATTTAATATTCGTTATTCTTTCGTTTTTATCAAATAGTATTTGGTCAAGTTCTCAGATAAATTTATTTATCAGGTTGTGTTTCGAAGCCGTTATCATAAATTCGTTCGACTTTATTTTCTTCATTTTCAGTATCAATCAAGGTGAGTCATAGCCTCACATTTACTTATTTTCAAAACTCCGTGAGGGGGATACATGTTATAAACAGATCGCAAGTATTTTTCTGTATGCTTCCTGACTTGATATATGCCTAAGTTAGCTATTGCCAAAAGACCCTTAATCATGAGCCATTAATCACTGTATGTGAACGCGAATATAATGAATAGATCTATTTAAGGTTTGACAGCCTGTCCCATTAATACTTGACGGAATGCCATTATGCATGTGGTTAGTCGTATTAGTCGTGATAATTATATTTGAGTAAAAATAGGAATTGGCAAATCACCTATTACACGAGGGCAAAATTATCATTGATTTTATAAACACCTCCGTTTTTACGGTATTTGTTAACCTTTGCGTGTCATGAGACTTAGAGCAATATATAAACTGCAATATCAATATTTTCAAACTGATTGTATTTTCCAATACAATCTTACTTGTGTATCAAAATGATTATTAAATTCAAACTCTATGATATCACTCAACATTTTTGTTGACTTTTAAGCATGTATCTCAGGTAATTAGCAGGGGAAGCAAGCATGGAACGGGCGGCAAAAACTTCAAACTTATCTACTTTATTTTAATAATGGTGTAAAATAAAAGATGTTTGATTTAGTTCAAAACATCAAGACTTTTATTATAATACTCTAATAAGGACCTCTTGTATTTGAATTTTTATAAATGAAATTATGTTTTAAAACGTCTCTTTCGAGCCGTTTTCTATCATTATGACTTCGATCCTCACCGTAACACCCTAATTACTATTCCGCTGCCACGTTACAAATTAGGGGGTGTTACAAGAAGCGCTTTTCTTTATTTACGAGTCTTGTAGCTAGACTCAAGGTCATGGGCAATTACGTGACCTCATAATTGGTCTCATTTTCTAGGTCATCTCCAATCTTAGTTTTGTATTCTGGACATAGTTGCAAACATTCCTTGTAGAAACCGAGTATTCTACTCATGACATAATCTACTCCTCTACGTCTATCCTCATCATTCCTATAGTAAACCGCTTGCTTGTGTTCCTTTTCGAGGTTTGATAGAAGACGGTGTTGTTCAATCTTATAGGGCATTTGGTAAGCAATCTCATCGTTCTCATTCTTGAATCTAACTATCCCTAGGGACGGGTCATAACTCATCTTAGAGGCCTCAACAAACGGTTTTCCGAACACTACTTGACTTAGGCAACCATCTATTACCGGACGAATATCCTCTACAATCACAAAGTCGGTAACATAAGTGAAGTTTCCTACAAAATCATGTAGTCCTTTCACTCTTCCTACAAAGTTGCTCATCCAATTCGTGTTAGGCATCATCCTATACCCAAGTTGCTTCTTCATTACCAAATTATAATAGGTCCTAGTCATGATGTTTATAGGAGACCTAAGATCGATATACGCTTTCCACACATGCATATGCCCAATGTTGCATGGTATGTTGATGTTAGAGGGATCACCTACTTTAATAAGGGGTGAAACAAGGACGTATGGTGTCTCGGGATCATCGAAGAGATCCTTGTGATATTCCCGTTCTTCCTTGGTTGGTAACTTATCAAAGTATTCTTCTACGTTTTCTACTTCCTCTAACTTTTCTCCCTTAATATCCTCAACTTCCTTAATCTCATCCTTAGTCCCGGTTTCTATTCCAACTTCATCCTTGTCACTTTCTTCTATATTCTAATCTATTGGCTTAATGGTGACAACGTTGACAAAGTGGACGTGTTTGGATGATGAGGGGTCCTTAATTTGGATTCCGCTATTAGTGTCCCTAGTGTCCTTCCTAGGTATAGTTAGCACTTGGTTGTTGATGGCTTTCAACAAGTTGTCAATCTTATTGGTCATCTCCGTTTGTTGTTGATTGAATTCGGTTTCAAACTTAGCTATGCGAGCTTCTTGAGATGCCATAAATTTGGACATCAATCCTTCAAGATTATTGGTACTACCATAGTTATTGGAAGGATTGTTGTTGAAAGTACGGTTAGAGGGTGGACCGTTTGGTTGGTAACGATTAGGTGGATTGGAAGAATTATTTTGGGTCATGTTTTGGTTTTGTTTCCACCTAAGGTTCGGGTGATTTTTCCAAGACGGGTTGTAGGAATCACCGTAATTGTTTGGCTTGGGTTTGAAAGTGTACCACTTGTCTCCCGCTTCGTCGGTACGCGAGGATGCGTAATCCGCAAAAGCTTGTCCGGGGAGTTCCACGCAATCACGAGTGTCATGGGGATCACTACATAATTCGCATGAAGAAGTGATTTTGTGCACTTGGCTTGAAGGCTTAGGAGCTTCGTAAGATTTCATGAGAAACTTGACTTGGTCCTCAAGTTCCATGATCCTATGGTCAAGAGTGCTAGAATTGTTCGAAGGCAAAGATATTGCCTTGACCGTTTTGTTCAAATCACGGGGATCATTCCAACTTTCGTTGTCATAGAGAGCAAGATCTTCTATGAGTTCCCATGATTCTTCCGCACTTAGATCACGTAGCTTGCCACCGGCCGATTGGTCAATGGTTCGCCTTGTGGAGAGATCGATATGGTCATAGAAGATTTGGGCTTGGAGCCAAAGATCTATGCCATGATGAGGGACTTTTTAGAGTAAGTCCTTGAAACGAGTCCATGCTTCATATAGAGTTTCACCTTGACGTTGTTGGACATTAAGATATCATTTCTAAACTTGGTAGTTCTCCCCGGTGGGAAAAATTGAGCAAGGAATCGAGTGGTGAGATCATCCCATGAGGTGACGGATCCCGCGGGAAAACGTTCAAGTCATTGACTAGCTTGATCACGTAGAGAGAATTGGAATATACGTAATCGGGTCGACTATCTAGTTACAACATCAAGGTCTATGAAATCTACGATTTTAAGGAAATCCTTGAGATGTTGATTAGGATCTTCGGAACGAAGTCCATGGAATGCACATACGCTTTGCACCAACCGGATGGTGTCGGATCGCAAGGGGGACACATTGGCTCCTTGAGTGAGCTCAATAATGTTTCGATAGCCTTGGTGGCTAGGACAGGAATACTCTCCTAAAGTTCGGGGCCTAGGAGGTTGGTTTGCTAGTGGTGGGTTTTGTGGGTAGTTTTGTTGTGGTGGGTTGATAGGTTCAAAGATGTTACCACCTTCCATGATGTCGGATGGTAAAGGTTACGAACAAAGACACGAAGAAATAAGATAGACTAAAGAAAACCTAAAAATAAAAATAAAACTTTACTAGAAAGGAATCTAGCAAGTAGACCTAATAAAAAGGAATCCTAACCTAGAAAATAACTATTCCCCAGGCTGCGGCGCCAAAAACTTGATACGTGGGAATCGCGCCCTCACAATAGGTTTTACCTCTCAAGGGATCTCGAGAAGCTTACAACTCCCACTAGGCAGTGTACCTGATCGTTGTAGTATAGTATAGTGACAAGTACCGGGGGATTGATCGTTCAACTCAGGAATAGTGTCATTAGGATTAGAAAGCCTACTAAACTAGGTCTAGAGGTGAAGGATGATTCTTTTTGTATTTTTATATTTTATGAAAGCAAGTAAAAATATCGGGTTTTGAAGGAGTGGGCAGAATTAGTTGCTAGCCAACTAACCCAATTAATCTAAAGATGCAATCAAAATAAAATAAAAGAAATGAAAATGAAACTATTATACTAATGTGGTGGAAACAATAATGAGGAAAGTTTTGTTTACTTAGATTTCATTACTCCCTAGATATCTTTTACAGGTTGATTAGCTTGTTACAATTGCATGGATGATGGGTCATATTCCTTAATACTAGTCGTAGGGCCGTGTACAATATTCCCTAACTCTATAAGATCCTACTTCACTCCTATGTCGAGCCGTTAGAAGCTCCTAACATGGGATCATTAGAATTCTCTTACGCATTAAATACAACCAAAAATCGTAGTACACCTCCGATCATGTTTCTTAAGACGTTCAAGCAAGTTACCAATGGAAGTCTGCCAGTTTTTTTAAGCCTAACATCGAATACAATCATCCGTAACAATTATAAACAAACAATCAACCCATAATCAACATCTAGGTTTCACTACATCTAAGCAAACACAATGAAGATCTAGCCTAGCATGTTAAAGAGAAGACAAGCGTAAGATATAATCACACAACACATAGATATATTGAATGATTTGAATGATTACTTATCTTCAATTGAACATGGAAGAATCAAGGGGTTGAAACCCTTGAAAAGCTGATAAAATTCGGACTGGGGTTTATTCCCTCCAAGTTGCACACTAATGAATGAAATTTGGAAAACTATATATAGAGTTTACACTTTGACGGCGTCATGTATTAAATTGTGACGCCGTCAACTCGCCGCCATGATACAAATCGTATTGCCTAGATCCATTTGTGATACCATCATGTAGGAAATTACTCTGGGTCGTCATGTGTAATTGTACCCTGACGGCCTTGGTGACGCCGTCAGGCCATAAGCTTGAAAACTCTCTGGGCCGTCACGTTATAAGTCCATATCCACCTCTTTTGTAACTCTTGACGCCGTCACTTGTGGAACCTTGACGCCGTCAGGTACTGTTCCCAGCAAGGAAATTGAGACTTTGCCATTTTCTTCACTTTTATGCTCCAAAAACATTCAAAATGCTTCCTTTTCCAGATTTCTCTGCAAAAGTACCTAAAATGACAAAAAGAACGATTTAGGGTAATATTTGATCAAATAATCTCGAATTCGGGCTTAAATGACCCCTTAAAAGCGGTACAATTTTCGCCTCATCGATCCACTGTCTCAATGCCTGGCAAAAGGGGGCAACCACATACCTTGACTGCTGACACCCTCAAGATTATTGCCGATTCACTAACCTCAAAACAACTGCCAACGGAGGGCACTGAGACATCACACTCAGTGTCCTTGGGGAAACCCATTCCCAAAGGCTCTCCTGACATACACAAGTTAGTGGAGTCGGAATCAACTCAATTTCCACATCCTGCTAAAGGCTCTGGCAAATCACAACCAGGGTCTTAGGGAGCAAGGGGTCCTCTACACTGAGACGGGGACCTACACCCTTTTACATCATGCTAAAGGCTCGGGTAAATCACAACCTAAGCATCAGGGAGTTACTGTCCCTAAACCTTCGACAAGCCAGTACAAGCTTGTTGGAAATGGGGAAATCACCATTCACTCGTCTGATGAGGACATTCTCAAATCCAAGCTTTTGACTGAGGGCACAACTACTCATCCCAAAGACTCAGAGGGAAACATACACCCCGCTGATAGGGAAATAACTTTCACGATTCCTAAGGATGCCATTAAAAAACACCCGTTAGTGTCTGAAGGGATCACAAGGGACAAAGACTCAGGGGGCATGCGACCACCCACTGATATGGAACCTAAACCTACTCCCGGAGGTGCGCATTACTCGGGAACTGACTCTAAGGACCAGGCAGATAAAACCCAATCTGCTGGAATTGAGGGGTCAGGACCTGGCCAAAACCAAAGCGAGTCTTCTTATGAAGAGGAGCCGGCTAACCTACTTTTGCAGATTCAGTCCATGACAGATATTCAGGCAGCTCTGTTTTCTGATGGTGAGTTCCACAGTGAAGAGGAAGTGTTTAAAGCTGGAGATGATATGGACACCGAGGAGCAAATCACTGAACCACTTCCTCAGTCTCCTGACCATGAAACTGCTGATTCACATTTAGAGTCTGAACCCTCTGATCACGATACAACTCCTCTCACTGAGCGATTCTTCACCAAGTTCATAAAGAAGGCCACCAATGCCCTATTCCGTGGGGTCACTGATGAAGTGTTTGACATGCATACTGAGCAGGATGTTCATTACTTCAATCTTAAGGATTTGGTTGAACAATTTCATGATGATGTTAGGGAACAAAATTCATCCATTGACTTCTCACTGACGAAGCTGGTCTCTTACCTCAACCAGTTTATTGAATCCCTCAACAAGTTGAATGCAGGGATTAAGACTGTTCAAGAATCAGTCAAGGATGACCCTGAACTCACTAGGAAGCTCCTTCAGGCATCAGAGACTTATCAACAAAACTCTGTGAACCTCACCAAGCTACTTAACTTGATGAAGTCCTCAAATCTTCAGGCTCTCAGTACCTCAGTGGAATCTGTCAAGTCCTCTCTCACTGCCTTGGAACAATCTGTGGCAGCTCAGTCTCAGGCTTCAACCTCTATGGCCTGGAATCTTGGTTCTCGAATGACAGCGATTAAAGATGCCCAGGCGTCTCTTGAAGCCAAAGTTTCTACCATTCAACAGGATATGTCTGACATTAAGTCCATTGTTGATATAAATAATGTCTAAAAACATTATTAACATATATCGATATCTCTATGTTTTGATAATCACAAAACGTAAACTCATTGAACTACAAATTATGACGTAAACAAGTATTTAGTCGTAAATATTTGCTTTAGCATCCATATCACTTAAGGTATGAATAAACAAAGTGTCTAATGCATTTTATGATCAAAGGAATTTTTATTTTTACAAACCTTACATTTTATTAAAATGGGACAAACATTTCTAAACTTATACAAAACATTTTTGTATTTATAAGAAATGTTTTATTCAAAATAAACATTTTGAATTAAAATTTCTACCCAAAAAACGGTCACATTCTTCAGGAAAAACCTCCCCCACAAAAAGACAAAAAATCTGAAGAAAAAATATTTTTTTCTTAGGCGGCCCCCTTAATTATACTAGGCGGTCCCCTTAATAATTAAGGGGACCGGCACACAATTAAGGGGACCGGCCACGCTCCCTGTTAGATTTTGTCAGAAATTTTTCCCTATAAATACCACCTCAAACCTGGAATTTTTCTTACCTCTTTGCACAAATATTTTCAGATCCAATTCTCTCTAAACATCCTTCTAAAACCCTTTGATCATAAGATTATTAATCTTTGTTTCAAGTGATCCAATCTCTCATATCTCAAAGTGCAAGAGAAGAATCCTCCCCATCATAAAACCAAAGATGTAGTTAGTGCTTATGTAAAGTTGTGAGCTTTGTATATGTAATAAGTAGATCAAGATGATCTTACTTGGTAGTGAGTTTATGAGTGAGTAAGAAGTAGTGTGAAGAAGTAGTAGTGTGGAGAAGTTATGTAGGTGTGAAGTAATAGATGTGTGAGTATGTAGTGGAGTATAGAAGAAGTTGTGAAGTAGTGAAGAAGTCGTGAAGTTGTGAAGCCATGAAGAAGTCGTGAAGCCGTGAAGAAATAGGTGTGTTGTGAAGGTGTGATAAGTTGTGTAGTAGTAGTGTTGTGAAGAAGGTGTGTTGTGGTGTGAGATTGGTTCTAGCTACTATTAGAACTCGACATTTAGCTTAGTGTCGTTAAATGGTGTAAGCAAAAGTTGTGTAAGGTTTTCTCCGCCAAAAGGGAGCTTGCTGTGTAGTGAAGAAAACTCTCGAGTGTGGTACTCGGGGAGTGGAGTAGGGCAAGGAAGGTGTCCTTGTAGCCGAACCACTATAAATCATCGTGTCCGGTTTGCATCTTCTTTATCTTATCTCTTTACATTTACTCTTGCATTTATCGCTTTATATCTATGCTTGCATATATGTGTTAGGTGTTGCTTATATTGTCATGATGATTGATTGTGTTATAGTTGCAAGTTAATATTGTGAAGATGCGCATAATTATATAATATGATCGACTACATTATTATTCACACTCCTCATATTGAGTTTAACTTAATAGATGATTTGATACAAAACGTTTTAAGATTTCAAAAGGAAAACATATTAACTTAAAGATCAACCAATGCTTTATTCATAAAACGAAGTTTTGAAAACAAACTCAAAAGCACACATATATAATTAATCATATTGATTATATATTGTTTTCATAATAAACTCTAATTGAAGATTTTTCATAAAACGAAAAAGAGGGGAAAACCATTCAACCCCCCCTTCTAGTTTTCCACAATTGGTATCAGAGCCACGTCGCTCAAATTTTCAAAATAAATGGTTTTAAAAATTGAGTACGATCCATGTATCAAATTACTCATTAAGGAGGATTAAATATGAAAAGTGTTTTTGTTGATTAACTTGTATTAGTTTTGATACTATATACACTAATTATACTAGCTCGATATAAGATTATGTTTAAAACAAGTGTTATATGTTCGGTATCAAAATCAGAAAGTTACACACCTTTCCGAAAGGTCAGAAAATAATTTTTTACAAAAAAATGAAATTTTGAGTACCAGATGGGCGGCCCCCTTAAATACTGGGCGGTCCCCTTAATAATTTAAGGGGTCCGCCTGTCTGTTCGACAGTTTTTCAAAAACTTTGAAAAATCATATAAAATTAACCGTAACTCCGTAGAAGTCGTGCCACCCGGCGTTTTAAAGGTAATTGAGTCTACTTTCATTTAAAAATACTTACAAGTAACCATTACAAACTTAAATAACTAAGAAAGTCAAAATACTATACGGTGGTAAAAAATTTGTGTTTCGTTTTAATGTAAAACTTTTGTTTTACCTTTTCCTTTGAGTCGGGCATTCCTAGTTGATATACTTTTGAAAAATTAAGTATTTATGTTTTCAAAATATTGATCTTAATTAAATTATAGAATGGGGAGGAAACTATTTTATTTTCAAATAAATTCGAGCTAAGTAAATATTGGTGTATATAATACACAAAACGACGACAAGTGTTTTATGTGTTATGTGAATTTCTTTGTGATTTTATTTTCTTAATTGAATATATTAAATGATTGTTGCTATTAGAAGTTTAGCTATGTGTATATCTATGCATATGTGCCCTATTAGTTTATAGCTAGTTTTCCGATTTATACTTAACTAGATCTTATGCTAGATTTCTTGCGTTAGGATTGTTATAATATGCTTGCATTGTGTATAGGTATAGATGGCTTAATGTTACTCAAACATCTTGTAAATGAGTTCAATCTAGTCACCTAAACATTTCAAACAATTTAATCTATTCTTCACAACACACTTAAATATTTTCTACAAATTAGCTTGTTTTACCTTAAGATGTTTAATAAGAGAAATTGAATCATTATAAAACATTAATAGTTATATAAAAGAAAAAGTATTTTCAAAATCTAAGTGTGTTCATAATAAATAAAAATGAAGAGTCTTTTACAAAAACAAAACATATAACAATCATGAAATAATAAGTCAACTTTCAATCATTCACTAATAAATAATCTTAGGATTAATGGAACACACTATCAAAATGTTTAATTATTTCAAATGAGTGTCCGTGAGGGTCAAGAAAGATCTTGATATTATATCAATTCGTTATTCAAATTATGGTTGATATATTTATCAAATCTAATTGACACAATTTTTAGTGTGGACAAGAAATTGGATTGCTATTTGTTTAGCTTCAAGATTATATCAAATTAAAACAAAAGATATAGTCTTGAATCTACATACTCAATCAAACTAGATTGATATGAAAATAGTTACATCATTTGTAGATGAAAAAAGTATGCATTGGATCATAACTCACACTTGTGTTGATAATGTCATATTGAATTTACTTGTCCAATAATTGTGTTCCAAACATTAGAATAACATTTTAAACACATTCATAAAATATACAATAAAGTAGGATTGACGACTTGGATGTTTCGTCCGAAATATTCAAGCAATTTACATTGCAATGCAATGGATAAATGTGTCATATCCGAAAAACCAAACATGAGCAAACTAACAACATATGTAAACTTTGCTCACACTACTTAAAATTATCACTTCAAGATAAAATACATATTTAAGAATAATACACACTATATATTCTATGCATTTCATTTTCTTTGTAGCATGAATGGTTGTGTTACAAGATAATGCACTACATTTTTTTTTTTTAAATAATACAAGTTATTAGAATTGAAAAATAACTTGTCACAATCCATAAACAAGTAAAATTTATTTTTTTTTAAAATGCTTGTTAAAGTATGATATACAACATTGGCAAAAATCATAGAAAATAATACTTGTTTAAAAATATATTAATGTCTAGTTTTGATATCAGTTGAGAATCACAAACTCATTTAAGATAAATAATCTTAATGAGATTCATTTCACAAGAGATGCTAAGGTGCACTCTTAAATCAAGCACAATTATTAAATCAAGTAATATGTCATCAAAACCAAACAACCGGTAAATCATGAAGAAAGGATTAAAAAAAAAAAAAAAAAAAAAATTGTTTACTCTTATCTAAACATTCAACACGTCTCTATTAGGATCGTGAATAAAATATATCATCTAGATTTACCTTCATAAAAACATGATGTTTGAGTCACATTAAGCCAAGTATTAGTGAATCAAGCAAACTTCATATTTGGTAATCTTCGATAGGTAAATTTAGGAACTCGATTTCTTCTAAAAAGAGAATGACTACTGGAGAATCTATTGACTAGAAATTCAATTTAACCTAACGGTTGAATTGCTTCTATGTGAGAAGTTGGGTGTGTGTAACCCGTAAAAATGGTCGTGTTTAGCCTGAATTGAGCACCACTAGTAATAGTCTCATACTCATTCTCCAACTTGATTAAATTGCTCTTCCTATATATACCTAACGCTAGTTTACTTTTATGAACTTTACTTCTCATTAGATTCTTTCATTCCTAGATTTATGCCATTAAGTTAGATAAGCGTGCGAAAACAAAGGAACTATAGATGTTAGGTTATACCCCATTCAACACTCTCGCATCTAACATATAAATTATCGTCTTCATTTCCTTTAGGATCATAGGATATGTAGAAACGATAGCATGAGATAATAATAGGCTTAACCAACCCTCTTGAGCATGAGATCTTTAATAAACATTTTTTTAAAATATTTGATTCATGATATTTGTTGTCAAAAATCTAATATCTCTAAAAATATGCAAAAACCTCACATTTTGGAAAATAGTTTTTCAAGTAACTATCCCACTTTTAAATAACATGTTTTCACTATCAATATCCACAATTTTGTTTTGATTAAAACTAAAGATTGAGAAAATATTCTTTACCATTTATTCACACATATTGAAGTAAAAACCCAATCTATTTTATTCAAATAACTCTCACATCTAAGTGAAAACTTACTTTCAAACATTGTTGAATAATGCTAAAAACATCTCTTTTAAAATCATGCATGGTGATCTCATATTTGTCATCTATATTTACATAAATGACACTTATAAGTGAACTAAATCAAATCAAGAGGACCATGGTTTGTTCATTAAGACTTTGTTTGTAACAAGTCTAAAAATCCATGCTATCATAACTACCCACTTATTGCACATTGATACACATTAGGATTAATCCTCCTAGTTATGTAGTTATGAAATACTTGATGTTGCTTAGTGTTTCCTAGCACTTATATTTTACTTGCTTGATGAGTATGTTTGCATGCTAGATGAAATTTCTTGTTCACTTAATCCCTTTGATTAACATGCTTTGGCTACATAATTACCTACAAAATTAATATATGCTTAATTGCCTCAAAGAGTTAGACTTGTTTGAAACAAAAAACACAACCTTTCTGCAATTCACTACCAAAAACCCTTTTCTGGCAATCTGGAATTCACCAGATGGGCGACCCCCTTAAATCATAAGGCGGCCCCCTTAATTATTAAGGGGACCGGCCTCCAATTAAGGGGACCGGCCATCTGATGTTGTTCATAATCAACCAACACCTAAACCTCACTCTCACACAAATGATCCATTTAACAACATATCATCCATTCGTGCTTCCACTAATGTTCGTTCTTATGATGAGCATGCACAATCCCAAAACAATAATCCCAACCTCATTACCAACACTTTATGTGATGCTCATTCAACAAAAACACCATCCACTCATGAATCATCTCTTCCACCCATATCATGTTTTCATGATTACCCAAGCTCAAACATGTCTACACCACCAAGAGTATCACCACCACATCCTACAACTTCACATGCCATTCCTATGTTGCATGTTCAAACCCTCACCCAAGACTATTATCATGCTCCACCACCATCACCTTCCTCCGAACACTTGAAGTTCGTTGAGGCGCTAAAAGAAGCCCATGAGCTTAGTGCTCTTATAGCCTTACATCTTGCTCAACGCAATTTGGATCCACCTTCATCTAGATCACCCTCATCACCACACAACTTAAATCAACTTGAGAAGCATGTCAACAATTGACCTTGTTGCATCTTTCTCCTAAAAACCATTGCATTCAATGAACACTTCACTTGGATTGAATATCTTCTCACTAGATCATATCCAATACCCTCACTTGAACAACATCCAAAACCTTAATCAACCTCTTCCGCTACAAACTCTCCACCACCAAACTCTCCAACATTCAAGACCCAAACATATACCTCCATTAATCCAACAACCTTACCCTACTCAACCATCTTCATTCCAAACACTCAATCATCAACCATCTAAGCATACTACATGCTTATGATTTTCACTTTCAAATACGAATCAACCAACCTTTTGTTACAAGCAAGTCCAATGGCTCTCTTTGGCAAATTAGGATCTTTTAACATAATCACTTTGAATTAATTGTTATGTATCCTTAATATTTGTTTGCTATGCTTGTTATTTGCTATGCTTGTTATGTATCCTTAATATTTGTTTGCTATACTTGTTATTCTTCTATAAATGCTTGTGCTTCTAATATTTTTCTTGCGAGCATTCCATTTCTCGATCCCTTGGTGCCATCGAACGAGGGGGAGCACACATCAAGGGGGAGCTTTCATCCCCGTCTAACTTCATTTATGAATCTAGACGGCATAACCTTTTTGATTCTACAAAAAGGGGGAGAAGTGAATATAAACTCACTAAGTACTTGTCTAAAAATTAATTTTTAGACTTAATGAGTTTAGGTTTTGTAATCATCAAAAAGGGGGAGATTGTTGATATAAATAATGTCTAAAAACATTATTAACATATATCGATATCTCTATGTTTTGATAATCACAAAACGTAAACTCATTGAACTACAAATTATGACGTAAACAAGTATTTAGTCGTAAATATTTGCTTTAGCATCCATATCACTTAAGGTATGAATAAACAAAGTGTCTAATGCATTTTATGATCAAAGGAATTTTTATTTTTACAAACCTTACATTTTATTAAAATGCGACAAACATTTCTAAACTTATACAAAACATTTTTGTATTTATAAGAAATGTTTTATTCAAAATAAACATTTTGAATTCAAATTTCTACCCAAAAAACGGCCACATTCTTCAGGAAAAACCTCCCCCACAAAAAGACAAAAAATCTGAAGAAAAAATATTTTTTTCTTAGGCGGCCCCCTTAATTATACTAGGCGGTCCCCTTAATAATTAAGGGGACCGGCACACAATTAAGGGGACCGGCCACGCTCCCTGTCAGATTTTGTCAGAAATTTTTCCCTATAAATACCACCTCAAACCTGAAATTTTTCTTACCTCTTTGCACAAATATTTTCAGATCCAATTCTCTCTAAACATCCTTCTAAAACCCTTTGATCATAAGATTATTAATCTTTGTTTCAAGTGATCCAATCTCTCATATCTCAAAGTGCAAGAGAAGAATCCTCCCCATCATAAAGCCAAAGATGTAGTTAGTGCTTATGTAAAGTTGTGAGCTTTGTATATGTAATAAGTAGATCAAGATGATCTTACTTAGTAGTGAGTTTATGAGTGAGTAAGAAGTAGTGTGAAGAAGTAGTAGTGTGGAGAAGTTATGTAGGTGTGAAGTAATAGATGTGTGAGTATGTAGTGGAGTATAGAAGAAGTTGTGAAGTAGTGAAGAAGTCGTGAAGTTGTGAAGCCATGAAGAAGTCGTGAAGCCGTGAAGAAATAGGTGTGTTGTGAAGGTGTGATAAGTTGTGTAGTAGTAGTGTTGTGAAGAAGGTGTGTTGTGGTGTGAGATTGGTTCTAGCTACTATTAGAACTCGACATTTAGCTTAGTGTCGTTAAATGGTGTAAGCAAAAGTTGTGTAAGGTTTTCTCCGCCAAAAGGGAGCTTGTTGTGTAGTGAAGAAAACTCTCGAGTGTGGTACTCGGGGAGTGGAGTAGGGCAAGGAAGGTGTCCTTGTAGCCGAACCACTATAAATCATCGTGTCCGGTTTGCATCTTCTTTATCTTATCTCTTTACATTTACTCTTGCATTTATCGCTTTATATCTATGCTTGCATATATGTGTTAGGTGTTGCTTATATTGTCATGATGATTGATTGTGTTATAGTTGCAAGTTAATATTGTGAAGATGCGCATAATTATATAATATGATCGACTACATTATTATTCACACTCCTCATATTGAGTTTAACTTAATAGATGATTTGATACAAAACGTTTTAAGATTTCAAAAGGAAAACATATTAACTTAAAGATCAACCAATGCTTTATTCATAAAACGAAGTTTTGAAAACAAACTCAAAAGTACACATATATAATTAATCATATTGATTATATATTGTTTTCATAATAAACTCTAATTGAAGATTTTTCATAAAACGAAAAAGAGGGGAAAACCATTCAACCCCCTTCTAGTTTTCCACATCCATGATGACTGAGATTTATCAAGATTTCAAGGGTACCACTCCCTCGGCATCAGTAAGACCTCCAACTCTTGCCATCACCTTGGCTCCGGCAACAGTTGAGGGGGAGAATGTCACTGATGCTCCTTCCACTGAAGCACCAGAACCCTCAACAAGTCAACCAAAGGCTACTGATGTTGCTTCAAGAGGACAACCCTCTCACACTGAGGGGGAGCATGTCACTCAGGCCACTCCCATCTCCTCATACCAGCCTCATGAAGCAACAGTTTCCTCATCACACAAACAAGATAAAGGTAAAAGCATTCTCATAACAACTGAGCCTGAAATTCTGTTAGTTCCTGCTTCCTCCCTTGTCAAGCGTGACCGTGATGAGCCCATCAAAGTTCCATATGAAATTAATGGAGTGGTTTTATAAAGATTATACATGAAGAAGCTGAGAAAATTGGATTGGACACTAAGGCACTGGCTGGTGGGCAAGCTGGTGTAGCCTTCAAGAAAGCTCAGGAAGAAGAATGGAGTGCTTTTAAGAAAGAAAGGGAAGAAAAGCTCAGGAAGGATGCTTAGGTCAGGAAAGACAGGATTGAAAGGTATACCTGGGTGATGAAAGAAAAAATGAGACCAGAAATCATCACTGACATTCAGATTCATCGCAACACCAATCCTGCTGTTGTCACCGTTTTCAGGGGACCTGGCCAAAGAATACTTGATGTTCATAAACCATTCAAGTTTTCTGAATTTGGCATCACTGAACTGGATCATAGCCAAGAAGCAAAATGTTGTGGTCCCTGAACTTTTAAAGTCACTGAAGCTGAGGCACGATAGGCTGAAGAAAATGCCTGAAGTGCTTGATATCCCCTATCTTCTTCCTGCTTCATCAACTAAGGCTGCTCCCCCAAAGGTCTCCAAAAGAAAAAGAAAGCCAGTTGAATTGGAGCCTGAGATCAGGGTCCCTGGGTTAGACTGTGACAGGTCACTTCCTGAAGGAATCAACTTCTTGAACAACGTGGTCCTTGAGGAACCTAAAAGAGGCCTGTGCTTCACTGATGAATATGGGAACCCTGCCTTCCAAAGATAGTCTGACATGGATAGGGCTGGGATTAAGGCAATGCTTGGATATCTCATGATGGCGTCTCCCATTAAGAGTGCTGAGAATGTGAGGTTCTGCCTGGACCTGAAACCTATTATTGAGGAACATCCTGACAGGCATGTACTAAGATCATAGAAAGCTAAGCTTGAAGCCATTGGTTACAAACTGGACATCTGAATCTGCAACAACTATCTTTTTTTTGTGTTTTGTAATTTTCTTAGGATCGGTAATAGCTATTAATGAACATTGAAGTTTTTTTTAAGTTATCAGTGTTCTATTCTAATTACATTAACACTCAGTGAGAGATGAAGACTACTGCTCACTCACACTGAACCATGAAACACTTAGGCTATTTGTATATCCAAATAGGGGGAGACTGTTGGGTCACTGAATTCCCCAAACTTCCTCTAACTAGGATTTGAACATAAAATAACCAAAGTGTTTAATATCCGTAAACTCTATTAAATCACTGAGTGAACAGTTGCTCAGTGAGTCATCTTCAGGATGCTTAGAACGAGCCTAAGATGATAGGTTCCCCATTCAGTGAGGCGGAACTCAACGAGTGCATCTAAGCTAAGAAGAAGGTGATGGGTTCAGTGAGGATGACAATAACTCACTGAACCCCCATGACTCCTCAACAACTACTGAAGACCTGAAGATTGAAAAATGGGCGGGACAAAGCAGGAAATGTTTGAATGTCTGAATAGGTGTCCCTATCGACCTGAAGTCAAACTTTCCCTGAAAGGCAAAAAGTCAGGATGGTGTCATCACTGTGCATCAGAAAGGCACATTGTCTTTTACCCGATATAGCCTATTGTAACAGAGATAAAATACGTAAGTATTTTGTTTCCACTAGCCTAGGTCATCAATTTGTCTTTATCAGTAAAATTGTAATTTACTTGTGTATAAATAGGTAGCATAAGTGAGGAGTAAAAGTTTACAAGTTTGTGCAATTAATGCTTAGACATTCACAAACAACTTTTACTCCTCCAAAAAACAACACAATCCCTGAGATAGCTCAGTAGGACCTTTAGTTGTCACTCAACATTGTTTGGGTTTAGAGAGGAGTCATACCATACTTGTCATTTCAATCCCAAGTGTTATTCCGCAAACACTTGGGTATAATTCTTTGATTAACTTCTAATAAGAGTTAAACGTTGAAAAATATTGTCTCTTATCTTTACGTTTTATTTGTTGTTAATCATTTAACATTGGTATGCGTTAATTCACATACCTTTTCATAGCCAAATATCGATCCAAATAGACTAATTATGCTAACAAATGCCAAAGAATTGTGTGTTTTATGTTTGTGAACGTGAAGGTACGGATATTTCACAAAATGACGAAAAACAAGCAAAAACCCGGCAATAACGAGCATGAGAGTAGAATGAGTCAGAAAGTCAAGCTGGAAATCAAAGTTGAGCTTAAAAAGTCCTCAGAGTTTGTAGATGCACAAGAATGACCCTTGATATGAAAGTTTGAGGAAATGTCAAGAAAGGTCCCTACACTTTGAAAGTTCACATATTTAGTCCCTTAGTGATTTATATGAAGAAAAGTCAATTCAACCCTTCATCTATTCAAGATTGACAAGAAAGGACCTTTATTACATTTTTGGAGTTTGGCAGAATCAGTCCTTGAAGTTTCAATAATTACAAGTTTGGTCCTTGATTTTTATTATTACAAAATCTGAAATTCCACTTTACATAAGCTTAGTCCAAAACAATAATACCACATCCAATAACAAAACCCCAAAGCCCAACCATCCCTTTACCCAAGCCCAGTCCACGGTCAACATATAATCACAGGGTCAAAGTCAAAAGGTCAAACGAAATAAAATAACTTTACTTTTACCCGCCCCCTTTTCCCCATTAACCCAGTACCATAAGAACCCTAATTACCGTACCTCCCAAATTCACAGCAATTAAAGGTGATTTTGTCAAATTGCGTGCTTCTAAAAGGATGTCAGAGTGTGTCAGGCCATGTCAGAGCAAAGAAGCACACGAATGGCTACGTGGCATTACATTATTAGACGGAACACATCACTAATACTTGATCTAAGGGCTAAAATCAAAAGCAACGATTGGAGGAGCATTGTACGGTATAGATGAGCTCAAAAGAAGCACAAGCTCTCACAGATTGCCAGCTTGGCAATCCGTGGCCTTCAACCCTCACCTCAGCTATAAATAGAAGCTCTTGTAAGCTCATTTGGTGTGTAGATTAGAGAGTAGCGAAGCCATGCTAAATTTTCATTAGATTGTACTTAGACTAGCACTTGTAATTTTCATCTTATTGTTTTAATAAAATTTCTATTTACTTTTTAATATCAATTAGTTTCGTTTGAATATCATACAGCTTATTTGATCATTTACCTTTCTTATTCTGTTTTAATTTCAATTTCTTAGTAGCTTAACTAGAATAACTTTTTAATCAGCTTAATTCAGTTTCAGAGAAAAAATAAAAAAATCAGAAAATAAAAGAATAATAAAAAAATATATCCATTCTGTTTTGATAAGCTCTCAAATAAGCTGTTTTAGCTTATAAACAATATATACAAGCTTTGTAGCTTGTTGTATATTTGTTTCCATATCAATCCCCAATAGTGCTTGGACAGTCAACATAAGTCAACTGTATATTGATCAAAGGTTTGCTGAGGTTGTTTGGATAAGTGTGGACAGAAATGGATGGTCCTTGCCTATCCTAGAGATAGGCTAGCTGAGTGAATCAATCCTGTTTAGCTGGATTGAAGAGATTAGTAAGTACTAGCTTCTGATTTTATGAATTTTACTGTTACATTAATATTAAGCTGTTGTTAGTGTTGTTATTTCTGAATTTTAGCTTATCAGAATATGAGTTTCATCATAATTGTAGATCTGTATTGGTAGTTAGAGTAGAGTATTGGTTATAGTTGTTAAATTTGTGTGAGTTTGGTTAATTTGAGATCTGTTTGCTTTGGATATGTGTAATTTCATTGTTGATTGGATTCTATTGCTATTTGCTGATATACTGTTGTAATTGAGTGTTCTGGAAGTGAATTTGATTAAGTAGTGGATCTGTGTGCTCTAATTGTTAGATTTGTAGCCTATATTTCACTATAAAGGAGTGTTTGGATGAGATCATTGCTATGTGGTGTGGTTATTAGTTGGCTTGATCACTGTCACATTTAGGTTTCATTATTGAAATAATAGTGTAATTTAGAGTAATATTAGTATTCATTTCATTAGAAAGTCAACATTAGGTTTAATTCATAGTTACTTGTTAGTAATTAGTAAAATCAGTTAGTGAATAAAATTGATAGGTATTAATTAGCATAAGTCAGTTTATTCTAGTTATAAAATAGCTTAATAATACATTAAGAAGTAGATTTGAGTAGAGGAATTTGGATTTAGTCAAATTGTAGGTATAACAAATAGTCAATTGTTCTATACCTTTTGTTCCTGAAGGTTGCTGATTTAGACATCATTTAGAGTAGCAATTGAAGATTTCTGATAGGGTTTTTGCTGTTTTTGTACATTTAGTATAGTAGTCTTACATTTGCCCCCATTAGCTTGCACTTTTGAGCTTATTAAGACAGCTTATTATAGCCTGCAAGATAGTAGTTGAGAACTATAAGCTGAGTTTATTAGTAGGCCTGCTATTGTGTGATTTGACATATAACCTAGTAATTTTTGCATCAACTGAGTTAGTTTGAGTGTACTCAAGTGTTTTATATTGATCCTGATCATCTGGTTTATTCCAATTAGATTCTGCTTATCATATTTGCTTATTGTGGATTGCTTATTGATCATTATATCTGTATCTGAGCTTAATTTGATCACTTTTGAGTACATTTGAGCATAATTGAAGTGTAATAAACTTGAGTTATAAGTTTTAATCAGATTGGTCACAAGTGCTTATAAATAAGCACTTGTGATAAGCAGTTTCATTAGAAAAAGTATTTTTACTGTTCATTTTGGTTTCAAAATTTTTCTCCAAGTTGTTTTTATTATTTTTGATTTTCTGGAAATTTTTCAGAATTTTCCAAGCTGCTTTGATATTTTTCTTAATTTTCCTTTGATTTTATTCATTTTTAAATAGTTTTAAATAAACAAAAATCCATAAAAATTCAGAAAAAGCTGTGAAAAATACAAAAATATTTTAGGAAATTATTTTTTAATATTTTAGATTTTTCAGAATTAAATTTTCATTTTTCCACTTTATTTTTCTATTTTCTTTCATTTTTAATTCATTTAAAATTACAAAAATCAAAATAAATTCATAGAAAATAAAAGAAAAGTAAAAAAAAAAAAAATTCTTTTTCTGGAAATTCATTTTTGTAGTTTAAGATTTTTAGAAAATTATTTCAAGTTCGTAGGATCATTTTTCATTAAAAGTTACGTTTTAAATAATGCGGTTGCATTCCCGTTTTTACGTTTTAAACTTTGGTGCATATCTAGTTTGTACTTTTTACATATTTTATCATTGTTTGTTAATAATTGAATTACTTGATCACTATTTTCTCTTTTACACTTCTCAATTCACGATTTTCACGAATCAATATTCTTGATTCCATTCACCTTCACTCGGATACGACTCGGGTGATCCGTATTTCACGCATATCATTTCGATAATATACTACTATACTATAATAGATTGGCTTTCACACAATCAAACATCTTTGTTAAAAGTCATGGAACTCGGTTAGTTTAACTCATTAGTTAATATTAACCAAGTAAACGAGAGCAACAAAATGTCTTAATTAGCTACTTATTGGGAAGAGTGTAGTCTTAATGAGTCCCTCAATTAAGAGATTATAAAGGTTTTGGGCGCACATTTATTTTATTAAGAGGGAATAAAGGAAAAAGTAAACACCCCCTTAGTATCTCTAAGAGATACGATTCAGTATCTGAATCGGCTTAAGGAGAGTGAGAGTTTAAAGTTGCCGGTTAGTATATAATGGCCCATTACTTGATCTTGTTATATTTAACGTAAATACAATATATGAACTGCAATAAAAGATGAGAAAAGTGACACCGGAATAAAGCAAAACCATAACTAATATATGAAATGCAATAAAAGATGACACATGATTTAACGTGAAAACCTCCAATAAGGTAAAACCGTAAAAGCACAAGCAAAGAAAGAATTGTTTCACTATGTAGAACTTAAGAATTACACACTTTCTAATTACAAGGATAAACACCAATAGTTATATCTCTTGTATTAGGAGATATTATAAACTCTCTAACTTTCTCACGTTATTCGCTTAAGTGAATGTGATGAAATTAAGGTATAGATTGATTCATTGCCTTTTATAGGCAAATTGCTTGACTTATGACATCATGCATGACAATGGCACCATTCAAGTTGCAATCCACGTTGTAGTGTAAGATTCTCATCAATTATTCTATGCTTGCATACAATGCATCTCGCTACATTTTAACAGTACTATGTCTGTTTTACGCTGTCTTGGGTAAACTCTGAGCCTTAGTCCATTTAAAACACATTGTATCAACCTATAATTGTCGATGTATACACTAAGCAGGTAAGCAAGTACCATCCAAAAAGTTATACTCCAATTGTTTATCTGGTTTAAAAACGCAATTATTATATAAAGATCATAAACAATCCTCAAAACTATCTAGCAAAAGTTCATAGCCTTAATTTTTTATATATACAAGAGTTGAGCAAAACATATATAACACATAAAGAGACAACATTATTGAGAACTATTACGCGTACGAATAATCTCTTTACTAACTACTAGGAGATGGTGATGACATAGCCTGCATAGTAATGTGTTCTAAGAAAAAGAGAAAATAAATAAAAAATGAAAATAGATGAATCTAAAAGAAAAAGATAATAAAAAAGTTGCATTTGAATGGAAGGCCAGGTGTTGAACTTAAGACCTCAACCATCAAGTAAAACATGCATTCCCATCCGTCCAAACACAAAATACAACTTTTGCTTGACTTTATTAATATTTATCCTAGCTGAATTCTCAATAAAAGACAAACACTTTTGATCATAAATCAAAGTACATGCGCCTATACATATGCTGACATAAAATGGTAAAACAAAATTATAAAGGATATTGAATATATCACAGTATGTAACCATTTAGCTCGATGCAAAAAAGTTCTAAAATAAAATGTGAAGTGAAGATTGAGAAAGGCATAACGTACAATGTTTAACCAAATGTGATCACATGAGTTACAACAAACGCTAGAGATTTTATATAATCATAACTAACATTGAGATAAATTCATTTTCATGTAAATCCATGATGAACACAAGTACTTTTACTAGATATTGGTAGCCTAGGTTGGGCCGTGCAACACAACACAAAATAAAATTTACTTTTGAGAAGAGCATCCTCCATTCTTGCACAAATATGTGCAAGTTGCTCTCTATATATAAACCCTTGCAAGATCTAATTAAAGTTTCTCTAAAATTTGATTATTTAATATGTGTAAATTATATAAACAACAGTATAACTATCTCTAAACGACCGTAACCATTGCATTTGTTTGAGAAAAGTTGATAATCGACAGAAACATTTCGCCTCAGTGATGTACATGAAAGATTGCATTCAAACTGACTCAACGGTGCATAGTCGTCTATTTTGGAACCATGGACGGAGCCAGGGGTTTCGCGGGTGCCCGTGCATCTCAGTGATTTTTTCGATATAGTGTTAATTTTTGAAAAAAAAACAAAAAATTTTTCTGCAGTCATCTTAAATGCACATGGTCCATCGAAATATGTTTCTAGTATTACTGTTCAAATTTTTTCATGCACCCGGTCATATTTGGTGCTGGCTCCATCCCTGTTTGGAACCAACCATTACATTATTTCTAAGGGTGAGCAATCGGACCGTTTAAACCGGACTGACCGACAAAATCGACCGGACCGACCGAAAACCGGACCGACCGAAGGACCAACGGTCCGGTCTCGGTCCGGGGTTTTTCATTAATTCGGTCTCGGTCCGGTCTGGTCCGGCTTACAAACCGGACATTTAGCTTATTTAGATCGGTCTATGATTTTTCCTTAACTCGGCCTTCTGTCCGATTTTTGGACCGTGATCACCCTTAATTATTTCAGTGGAGTGACAAAACTAAAATGAGTTTATTTCGTCAAATTTATATACATCAGTTTAAATGCGTTCAGGCCCATAAACCTATTCAAAAACCACGCATTAATTGGCCCACAAAATGAATATACCATCGATAGACGTACATTTTTAGGTAAGATCCATAACAAGCCAAAAGTTGACTTTTGACTTTTGAGAAGAGATTCCATTCCTGTACACATATATGTCCAAGTTGCTCTATATTTTGCGTTTGGTATGCTGGGAGGAATGACAATATGTATGAGTTTGATAGTACTCAACTATGAAAGTTTCATTCCCCACTCTCTAGCTATATATGAAGTATGAAAAATAATGGACTTTCATAGTCATAGTTGTGAGCCCAGGCACCCTAAACAAACACCAACTATCACTTTCATAATGATAGTTGATTCCCAGGAATGGATACCAAACGCACCCTTTATAGAGCCTTTGAAATGGCAATTATAGTTTTTTTTTTTAAAGAAAGCTACATAAACAACGTTAATAGTTATCACCAGATAAGTTAATCTCCAGCAAGAGAAGACTTTACGTTATTTAAGTATTTAAGTATGTGTAGCGTTGGTGCTCAAATCTTGATCAACCAAAAAAGAAAGAAAAAAATAATAATAACAAGCAAACCTAACTACTCTCTCGGTCTAAAAAAAAGAGTTCATCTTACTATTTATGTTTATCCCAAAATAAGTGTTAAATTTTTATATATGAACAGTAATTATTACTATTTTTTCTACTTTGCCCTTAAAATTAAAACATGCATTAATTGCTCATCTTTCATTTATATATTAATAATGAGGGTAAAAATAATTTTTTATTAATCAAAACTAGCATTAATTACACATATCATAATTCTAACATTTTTTGTTTGTGGACTCTTTTTTTGGGACGGAGGAAGTATTGCATCTATGTGTGCGAAAATTTAATAAGCCAGATCACTGATTGACACATACATTTGGCCTCTACGACAATATACGAAAGACAAATCTATACTACTATATAATACATTTGAGACTATTCTATAATTAGAAAGGTTTAAAATTCAGACTTTTTTCTTGCTTATTATGGAAAGATTTCAAAATTAATTTGTTAGGAAGCAAGTTGGTTAGGAAACGGTTGGTTGTTCAAACTAAAATTATTTGGCTTAACTATCTCTATTATCTCTACTTATAATACATGAAAGACAACTAAACGTGTAACCAAATAACACAAAATATAATCACAGGGTATCCTGACGCATTGCGCGGATACCGTTCTAAATAAAGGTTCCCTCATATAAAAAAGTAAAAATAAATAAAAATAAAAAAATAACTAGCTACTTATTTGCAAAGTCGTCTCGCAGAGTCGTCTCTTACAAAAATCAACCACCAAGTCAAATTAGCCTTAATGATTGTCTATTGCTACTTGCTAGATGGCTACCTACTTCAGAATCTCTATGCGTAACACATGAGCTACACGCTTAGTCAAGGTCAACCCCAATTTCTTTACTGTATCTTTTGTTTATACTTTATACTAAGATAGTAAGATATATACATGTTGTGTTAAAAAAGATAAGATATATACATGTTGTTCCTTGAAATTTCATTTGATACAAGACCATTTTGGTTTCTATCACATTGCATTTGTTACATGTATCTTCATATTTGATTTATAGGAGATTGATTATACTATACGTGTATGAATCATGGCCTCACCGCGCGATATTTTTGATGAATCGGGACCTTTGCATCTACTGACTTCATTCGATTGGTACGTATCATTGTTCTTAACATGAAAATTGTGTATGAATGTATCGAGTATTGTATAAATGCTTTTAGTTTTACAGGAGAAACACATTTCATCGACGATCTCTTGCTGCGAGTCTTGTTCAAGGTGTATACGTTTTGGAACGTGATCGTCAACATGGAAGGGTAGGCGCCGAGGCTCATGCTCCACCCTGGTGGGAGCTATTTAACTTTCAGTTGAATCATGTTTTAGTAGACGATAGTGATTTATCGTTCTTTGGAGCCATTTACGAGCTCAAATACGCTCACCCTTTTTTCTACCAGTCAGCACCGCACCCTCCACGATACGTCATAGCATTTCGAGGAACAATCAAAGAGTCTCTAACTCAATCCCATGATATGAAACTAAACTTGAAATGTTTGTTTGATAAACTGGAAGAAAGCTCTAGGTTTCGCACTGCTTTTGAAGCGGTTTCAAACACTGTTTCAAATGTGGGAGCCACAAGCGTCTGGTTAGCAGGCCATTCGTTGGGTGCATCTATAGCGTTGCTAGCAGGAAGAAACATGGCGAAGTCTCGGTTTCAACTTGAAACTTATCTATTCAATCCACCCTTCTTTTCGGTCCCAATAGAAAAGATGATACAAAACGAAAAAATAAAGCATGGAATTCGGATTGCAGGTAGTCTCGTGACAGCCGGGATCGCGACAGTTATAAAAAAACACCGCGGGGATAAGGAAGAGGATCCATTTGTTGTGTTATCTGAATGGACACCATACATGTTTGTGAATCCATCAGATCCAATATGTGCGGAGTATATTGGCTATTTTCAGCATAGAGATAAGATGAAGGATATAGGAGGTGAAAAAATTGGGAGGATTGCAACGAGACATTGCATCGGAAGTCTGATTTCGGGCGCTATGGGGAAAGATTCAGAACCATCGCATATTTTACCAACAGCTTATTTGACAGTGAACCTTAATCCGTCCTAAGATTTCAAGAAAGCTCACGGAATTCATCAATGGTGGCAAGAACATCATGATTGGCAATCAAAGCTATACAAATTCACCTAAATTGTATCAAGTTGTACCACGATCTTATTTGATATGTTTCATTTACATGTATGAATAACTGATGATTTCCCTTTCGCATGGAGTATAAAGCTAGTATGCTCGACCATTCAACTGATTGGTTGATTTCTTGTTAACATCATGTAACAAATGTTTGTTCAAAGAAATGTAACAAATTGATAATGTGATTTTGTTATCTTGTTATTTCTTGGAACTGAGAACTGTCTTTGAATTAGTACAGTATACTCTCTGATACTTAGTTGGGTGAAAACTAAATGGCATATCAATACAAGATAGCTGCTTTCCTATTTAAGTCCTCGTGATGAACATAAGCCTCAGTTGGTATAAAGAAGCCAGTGCTCCTTGGTATGCCATTAAAGGTTAATGATATTGAATAACAGCAACTACTTCTTTTAGCATCATTTAAGGAATCATTAGTTAACTTTGACAAAAGCATTTATATACCACAATGCCTATAAGGTTGCTGGATTTCATTTAACCTAAAAGGCTCATCACTCAAAAGGGTATCTAGGATTGCTTATTTTTTCTGTATCTTCTAATTACTTAAGGAGGTAAAAAGTTTGAGTGTTTTTATAGAACAAACTGCTACGGCCTATTTTGGGTACAATACACAGTTTTTAATAAGCAGGTTAGAAGATGCTTATTCAAAGTTCTAGAAATGAAACTGATAGTCTAATACTACTTTTTTACACTCATATCCAACCTAAAACAGCAGTAAAACCCTGTATAAATTGGACTGGATGGCCATCTACCCGTGTTTTGCAGTTAAGAAAACTCAAACTGTATTAAAAGCATATACAGCAAGTTCCTTTAATTTCTACCATCGAGAGTCCTCAGTCTCCAATAGCAAGCAGCTCCCCAAAAGAAGAATAACATACAAACATCATAACCACTTGGCCAATGGCCATGTCACTCAACTCCGTAGTTCCTACTCCTGAAAATACCACTGGTTACCCGGTTCACGCCCATGCACATTCAGAGTCTTTTAGATAGCTGGCCTTATACCCCATTACTTTAAAGTTTTATGTATAATAATTAGCACATAAGCTGGGAGAAAGAAAATTGTGTTATTCCTATTATGTTTTTTGATTTTCTTTTATATATAATTTTTTGCAGTTTGAAGATGCCATGTATAAAGTTAAGCTTGATAAGACGATACTGAATGGGGTAACAGGGAACCTTTGCCCTGGGGAATTACTGGCAATGCTAGGTCCATCAGGCAGTGGAAAACGACCCCTAACAGCTCTGGGAGGACGTCTTACTGGGAAACTATCAGGAAAGATTACATATAACAGCCATCCATTTTCTGGTTCAATGAAAAGGAGAACGGGATTCGTGATTCAAGATGTACTATATCCTCATCTTACTGTAACTGAAACCCTCTTATTTACTGCCATGCTAAGGTTACCAAAAAGTTTAACTCACAAGTCCAGCATGTGGAACGTGTTATAGCTGAGCTAGGCCTAACTCGGTGCCAGAACAGCATGATAGGTGGCCCACTAGAGGTATTTCGGGGGGAGAGAAGAAGAGGGTTAGTATCGGTAAAGAGATGCTAATTAACCCAAGCTTGTTGCTAGATGAGCCACTTCTGGTCTAGACCCCAGCACGGCTCAAAGAATTATAACTACAATTAAATGGCTGGCTAGTGGAGGCAGAACAGTGGTCAAAACAATTCACCAGCCGTCTAGTCGGCTTTATCACATGTTTGATAAATTAGTCTTATCCTCTGAAGGTTCACCAATTTACTATGTCTTGCATCTACAGCTTCGGAGTATTTTTCATCTGTTGAGTTTTCCACATCCATCAGAGTCAAAATCCAGCTGATCCTTTACTAGATCTCGCTAATGGTAAATAACTTATCTTATAACTTAGATCTTTCAATATGTGTAAAGAAAGTGGGTGATCATAGTTGTATTAAGCTGCAGTTGTGACAGCTTGGAATATAGTGTGACCAGGACTCATTTCGAAAGGGTTTGGATGTGCTTATGGATATGGTTGTATAGACTCTTTAGAAAATACATGAAAAAATTAGAAGAAAACAGTCCAAATTCTCATGGTAAAAAATTATTATATGTCTTGATGAACATAAATTTTGAACTTTAATGATGTTGATAAACGGATGTGTCATTAGGTGATTAGCTCCTTTGATTACAAAATAAGCAATAAAAGAGTTCATACTTTTTTTCCTTATATGTTGTACTATACTCATCAAGAGTTTCTTATTCTTTGATGTCTTTGATATGTGAAATGCCCATTAATGGAAGGCATGCTCTATTGTAAGTCTTTCAAGCAATAAAGAGTTCTTATTATTTTATCTGTAGTTTTTGTATAGTGCTTCTTTTTAGCGGAGCGGTTACTCATCAATGGTAGGCGTGCTCCCAATGTGTGAATAACAAGAAATAAGTCAATAACAAGTGGCAACTTAGAAGTGTCTTGACAAGGAAAGTGACTTCTTTTTAGCCTCACGTTGAGTAGCTCGACAAGGAAAGTGGCAATTTAAAAGTCACTCAATGTGTTAATAACAAAAATTACTACATGCATGCGCCTTTAAATTTTGGTCAGTGGCTGCAAATTTAAGGTAATTGGTAACATTACTTAGTCATTCAATTTTAATTTATTGCAATTTAACTGTATTAAGTCTACGATGGAGTAATGGTGTTTCTTTATTTTTGTTTATTGCCGGGAACAACGACAACAAATTGTACTTTTCTATGTAATAACATATCCAGTTAGTATAACTAATTTCCTATAAATCTATTCTTACTTGTGATTTGAGTAAACTTTTTTGTTGGAACCATTTATGCTTGCTTTGCTATAAGAGTTTTGAGCTATACTGTATACCGATGTCACAGGTTACATTATATATGAGTCTACCCGTTTTGGAAAATTTTGACCCGTTTTGCCTGTTTTTAAAGTAAAGCTATTTGACAGCGTCATGCTTTGGAACTTTTATCTCACTTATAAATAGTGCACTTGGCAACGAGGTCATAAAGTGGGAGCTGAAGATCAAAGAATACTCTCTTGGGGAGGTTTGATATTTCTCTTTGTTAAATTTTGAAGCGTTATTTGATAAAACAAAAAATACTTACGGAGTATATACAAAGGTGCATGCTTTTGGATAGAAAATTTGGCAACTCTCTTCTTTATGGCTTGAATTAACTGTGCCTACAATTCACTTAGGTCATTATTTGTAGAGCATAGATGGTTTATGGTGTAAAGTACTTTTTCATGTGAATTTTTTCAAATGATTCTTTGTTTTTATGCACCAGGAAACACATTTGGCCCAAAATTAAATTTGTTGTCTTTTTACTCTCAAACTCCAGTTTAGATGTAAAATGTGACTTTATTTTTACATGGATTGGATTTTGGGATAGTTTAGACATGGTCAAAATGGGCTGACCAGTTTTACATGATTCAAGAATTTACTTATAGGGGGTGTTTGGGATTGCTTATTTTTCAAGTCATTTATTGAGAAAAATCTTCTATTCTCCTAACATGTCCAATTTTCCAACCTGACTCATTTTGACCCATATCAGCAGTCACTCAATTTCACAATTTGACCCGGTAACTTGCCCCATATTTTGTCTCTGCATATTTTTCTTGGTTTGTTGCATGTGGATACTTTTGAAGTAATAACCTTATTAAATTATTATACTATACTATTTAAGTAAGGATTTGCAGCTAGAATTAAGTATAACAATTTCTTTGATTAATGTCCTAAGGTAGATGTGTTTGAGTGTTTAACTTTGGGTTGGTTTGAACCATTAGTCCATTTTCTTTATACTAAATATTTATAATTATACTATTTGACCATTTTGAGATGAAAAGTAACCCAAACGGTTATATTAGTCACTAAGTGAACATTTAGGGGTGTTTGGATTAGCTTATTTTATGGGCTTAGCTTATTAGCTTAGAACTAACTATGGTTTTTTGTTCAATGGTCACTGATGCAGAATGATGGTATGATTGGTATCGTTATGGATGGGTTGAAAGATGTTCCACTAGAGGTACTTCAGAAAATTCACATGGTCTTACATTTTACTCCAAGTTGCATTCTCGGTGTATTGAATGTGATATTCTAATTGTGAAGTTTAGTCTAGCTGATAATAAAAACTCGAATTTAGGTTAATGTTGCATTCTTCGTATTTTTTTGAATTATCAATCTACTATATTTTGACATTATAATTTTTAAAAATTTAACAACCTCACTTTGGGCAGAAGATATCACCTATGGAAAATATATTTAGGCTTATGATGCTCTTTAGTTCATTGACATGTTTCATGCTACACATTGGATTTATAGGTCCTTGCTAATATGGTCTAATTGTCTAAAGAGTTGTAAGAGCATTATTATTGGAAATAATTTGCAAAAGAGATTAGAAATGCAACTTAAACCTTAACTATAACTGTGGCATGCCTTACTTTTGCCTGAGAAATATTTTGGAGATGATGAATGTGTGGTAGCCAAGAATCGTGCTGATAGCATGTGTAACCTGTAAGTCCAGGACAATTTCCCATTTCGCTACTTTTAGATCTTTTACAATGAATTTTGATTTGAGAACATATAAAAAAATGGAGGTTATTAGGTTGTTGTGACCCTCACTATTGAATGTTCTCATGTTTGTTTAATTTTTATAAATTGTAAAGATCCTTTTATTTTTTGAGTGATTGTTATTGTAAGCTAATGGTTACCTCAATATTTGTTTTATTTTATTGTGAGTTCTTTATAATTGGATGTAAGCTAAAAGATCATTACTTACTGGGTTGGTGATCACTGCAGTGTACAGCACCCTTGGCTATAATGCAACAGCAGATAAGTACCCTGCTGTTTTACAGCAGGGATCATTAAGCCAAAACTTAAAATATCAGGTCATACGAATATTGGATAAATCAATATCAAGATTTTGTATTTTTGTCATTCTTATAGTTGGGACTTTATTAATAATTGATTGAAATAAAATAAATTTATACACCCTACGGGTTTTTAAAACTAGTTGAGAAATAATTCAAAGTAACCACTTTCATATTATGAGTCCGCAACTTTGACTAGATGAGTTAGTTAACAAAAGTAACTACTTTATTTTTCTTATGAATCATCCACAGAGAATACTACAATTACTGAAGAGAATTATAACAAACCGGCAAATGAACTTTCATTAATTTTAAAATGCACCGACCCAACATTATCAACAGCTGATTCATCAAAGTCCAATGACATATCAATAGTTTGGCCTAAAATCTCTTATACACCTCAAGACAAGGAATACCAACTAAGAGACACGCGAGGTTATCCATTCACATGCACTCCAGGTTTTGCAAACTATATACATCTTATAAGTAGCATTTGCCGGATCGTCTATGGGTGATACTTGATAAGCAGCATTTGCCGGATCGTCTATGGGTGCATACAAGTATCATCATAACATAAATTTAATTTAGGTCATCATGCACACAAGTTCAGCAAAACCAATATATATTTCCAATGAGCAAATCATCATCATTCTCATGATTTGATCTTTATAATACCAACAAGAGAAACAAGTCATTAGTTCGTAACACCTTAAAATTCCTAAATCAACAGAAACATACACGAACTAACTTATGCGTTTACCTGTTCACCAGATGCATCATCCTCTTCCACCTTCACTTCACCATCAGCCTCGTTTTCTTCCACATTCTCTTCACCAACCTTATTACCTTCCTCATTCTCTTCATCAACCTTATCACCAAACAACCTAGATGGCAACAAAGAAGAAACCGCAGCACGTGTACTAGCTTTCGCTCTCTCAGCTTCTTCAGCTGCTTTAGCCGCAGCCTCAGCCTTTTCTCGCTCAACATCTGCCATCAACTTCACCAACTCCTCCTCCCTCTCTTCTTTCCTCAACTCCTCCCTAACAAATTCTTGCAACTCATCCGAAAAATCCAAAGGTTCCTCCCTTAACATTTTACCAATGATTTCAAGTACCTCATCGTGTTTCTTAATATCAAACAACGCTTTCATTATAAACTTATAACTATCATCATCCATTCTAAGCTTCGGTACCATCATATCAAAAAACCCTTTCGCCTCATCAACCTTCCCAACTTTCACCAACCCATCCATCAACCGATTATAAACCCCCAAATTCGGCCTCAGTTTTGCTTCCACCATTGCCTTGAAATAACCCGCAGCATCATCAGGACGGTCTTCCTTAAAACAAGTATCCATCAACACAACAAAAGTAAATTCGTCCGGATTCACACTCTTTTCACTCATACTGTTGTAAACCTCTTCCGCCTTACCCAACAACCCGTTATCACACAACTGCTCAATCAAATTATTAAACGAAAGCGTATCAGGATAACACCGCTTCTCACCCATACTATTGAAAACCTTAATCGCATCATCAAACCTCTTTTCACCACAATACCCGTCGACAACCACATTATAACTCCCTAAATTAACCATCAACACTTTAGGCGGATCATGTAGTCCAAGCATCTTATCAAACACCTTAAGCCCAACATCAAACTTCACATTCTTAAACAACGCATCCAAAACCGAATTCCACGCAACCGCACTCATCTTCACCTTACTCCCATCCCCAAACACCTCCTCAAAACACCTCATCGCCTCGTCCTCCATCCCTCTCAAAAAATACCCTTTGATCAAACTCCCGTAAACCACCCCATCATTAACAACCCCACCCAACTTCTCCTTCAACTCCTCATACAACCCAAAAACACCCTCCCAATTCCCGTTCTTCGCCTCACCCGACATCAAATAGCTATAAACAACCGCATCCGCCTCCCACCCTTTTCCCAAAATATCCTCCTTAATCTCTAACGCCTTATCCAACCTCCCGTTATCAACCAACCCTTTAACCAAAACCCTATACGTCGTACTATTCGCCTCAAACGGCGCATTTTCCACTAACTGCTTATAATGCTCTAACGCGGTATCAACTTTCCTACATTCCAAATAAGTACTAATCACCAAATTATACGTCACAATATTCGCCGATATCGCCGCTTGCGTAATAAACCTATGCAAATTCAACAACTCCGCGTATTTCGCTTGTCGCAAACACGCGTTCATAACCGCATTAACCGTAAATATAGTGGGCTTACAATTAGAATAAACAGAATGACGTGTCAACAAAACAGCTTCAGTTAAGTCATTTTCTCTAATGAGTTTCAAGATTCTGTTATGTAAGGTGAGGCGTGTGCCGGTGAGGACTGACACGTGTTCAGGGAGTTTAGGAATGTTAGGGTTAGGGTTAGGGTTTGGGGAGGGTCTGGTGGTGGAACGGAGGGAGTTGAGAGGGGGTTCGATGCGGAGGCGGCGTTTGCGGCGGCGGCGTTCGGCGGCGGCGTCTTCGGGTGTGGCGAAGGAGAGGTGGCGGAGCGTGGTGGTTAGGGTTGGTGGGTAACGGTGGTGGTTAAAGGTGGTGGTTTTGATTAGGGTTTTGAGGTGGTTGATGTAAGTTAGCTTTGAAAGAGACATGTTTTGATATTGAGTGGAAGTAGGGTTCTGGGTTTAAGGATTTGGGGAAATGAGTGATGGATAGTAAGTTGGGTTCCGGGTATGGGCTTTTTTAGATTATATAGAAATGGAATATAGAGGTTAAAACGAAATTACTGTAAATGAACTTAAACACCTCAATGAGCTTATAAAAAATTATTCGTTGTATCTTAGTAATCAGGTGTACTATCTAAACAATCATAAAGCAACCTCATTTATCTAAGAAGCAAAACAACAAATTCTATTCCGCAAATTAGCTTATGTACTTATTCAAGTATAAAAGCTCAACGTAATAGCCTCATAAACAAAAACAAAAATTGACCTTTCCACAAATGTAGTTTTCAAAAGAGTTAGCTTTGCAATTCAAAAAGGGCTAGTGACGCAGCTTGTTGCTCGTTTTGCCTTCAACCACTATGTAAATTCTATTTTGATGAAATAAAACTCTAAAATGAGTACATACTCTTGTGATTCTGTAACCGATTAAGCGTTAATCTGAAGCTATGTATATGTCTTTGCTTAAAAAAAAAAAAAAAAAAAAAAAAAAAAAAAAAAAAAAAGCTTTACATCTCATCTTAACGGCAAAATTCGGCTAAACTTACCCTTTTGTAATCTGAGCAATTATGAATTCAGATATTCCATTGTGACACCTATGATAAGCCGGGTAAAGGCGAGTTCAGATTACTAAAAATTACTGGTGGTTACTCTGTTGGTTATTTAACTGGCTTAAGCTTTTTAAAAACTTTCTTTCTTTAGAGCTTATCAAATTTAGCTTATGTACTTATTCAAGTATAAAAGCTCAACGTAATAGCCTCATAAACAAAAACAAAAATTGACCTCGTTAGCTTTTCCCAATACAAATGAGCCCGTACGCAGGTAAAACAACCTAATCCAAACACCCCCTTAATCATTTTCCCAACTAGATTCTTTTTATAATAAACCATAATTTGTATATCAACTTATTGCAAAACTTTGTATATAGAAGCAACAAAAGTTAGGGGGTTAACCTGACGTGGCCTGTCCAATTAAACCAAAAAGTCGTATTCCAGTTCTTTCTAAGTAAAGCTCTTTAAGAGGTGGTATGCAACTGGTTGTTTTGAACTTCTGCGAAAGAAATGAGCAGGTAGCAGCCTTTTTTAATTAAACTGCTTATTTAAAATACTGGAAGCTTAGACGCTAAGCCAGATACCTCTTAACGTTCTATACTGAGAGTGTTTAGTAGAGTAATGGAATTGTACATTCTAATGCCAAATCAATGGTATGACAACATGAACATTGTATGCTTCGACACGAATGTACATTAGTAAAGTATTGTAACCTCCAGATACCAGTTGTCTCATTTCGTTACCTAAGAAACATTTATCCATCAGTTTGACCATATAAATTTATCTATATAAAAAGTACAACAACATACCGGAGATTTAGTAGATACCAGGGGAGGAACAACAGTGCTAGCATTGCGAACAGCAGAACAAACTGAAGTCGCGCCTATCGGATAAAAAAAATTCGACAACCCGAACATACTAATTGGCTTTCGGAACCTATTATAAAAGCAGAGTGCCCTGTTTAGTACCTAAGACTTTTTATGATTTCCCTTTGGTTGCTCCGTTTAGACCTCGCATAACCAGTTAAAAACATTAGAGATATTTGCCAAATTTCGACGTAGCTTAAAGTTTATGTAGAATAAGATGCTTTCAGACCCACAAAGCTTGCATGAAGTTAATAGATGTGTTAGTACTTTAATATATATGTTATGTAAGCATGAAACATGAGAGTGTTTGATGTTCAATCCAAACTTGCTCGACGCATTAAAAACTCCGATTGACCCGTTACCAAAACATGAGATTACTTTAATAGATATGTTTCATCTTTAATAGATACATTCTCTTCATCATCCTTATCTCCGACACCTAGTACTCGATCTGCAGTTTCATCTTTATTGCCATCTAGGCTGTTTGGAGATAAGGTTGATGAAGAGAACAAGAATGAAGAAGATAATGAGGCTGATGGTGAGGTGAATGAGGATGAGAATGATGCATCTGGTGAACAAGTAAATGCATAACGTAGTTCGTGTTGCTTCTATTAATTAAGGAGTTTTCAGGCGTTATGAACTAATACTTGTGATACGAACCTATTCCATACTAGGCTCGTATCGATGTTCATAAGTCCAAGTGTAGAACTCACTCAAAAAGCTAGCTTGTAAGAGGAGGGGACACCTAGACTTTATAAACCATCAACCAATCCCATACTTGGCCGATGTGGGGTCATAACAATACCCTACCCTTTGAAGAACCAACGTCCTCGTTGGTCACAGCTATGTTGGTCACGGTTGACACCCCTCTTTGGGTCCAAGCCACCACTCCATAGGCTACCACTCCGAGCTCGTTGGTCATGGCTATGTTGGTCACGGTTGGCATCCTTCTTTCGGGTCCAAGCCACCACTCCATAGGCCACCACTCCGAGTGTTGGAACCTCGAATGGTAGGGAGCTCTGATACCAATTGATATGAACCTATCCCATACTAGGCTCGTATCGATGTTAATAAGTCTAAGTGTAGAACTCACTCAAAAAGCTAGATTGTAAGAGGAGGGGACACCTAGACTTTATAAACCATCAACCAATCCCATACTTGGTCGATGTGGGGTCATAACAACTTGTTTCTTTAGTTGCATATGGTATTATAAAGATCAAATTATGTGGCAGGTGATGATTTGTTCATTGGAAATATAGTTATGTTGCTCTATTTTCTTCTATGAATCTGTTGACGACTGAAATGCTTAGTTTTGTTTTTGTTGGTAAATTTACTAGGGGTGTCAAACATATTATCAAAATCTTATTGATAAGTGAAAACTGTAAATATGAAATAACTGATTGAGGTAACTAGCTTTAAGATGATGCTTTATGTTGCATTAAGAAAATGCCTATAATTTATAAAAGATGAGTAAACACTAGTCTTTGGCGTTACAACTCTATAATGAAAACAAGAGAGAACAACACTCTAACTAAAACACATATGCTTGCAACTATTAAAATTATTCTACTGTGACTTCCTACTGAATCCCCCAAGCACTATAGACCTCTCTAACATAAGTGTAACATTTGAATTAAAGGCTTGTATTCTTCATTTTTACAATATTCAAAGTCACATTCCATAATTCCATCCAAGTTCTCTGCACATTCTGGAAAGTTCTCTTGTTCCTCTCTTGCCATATGAGATAAATGGTAGCAGCAAAAACATTTTTTTTCTGCACATCTGACAACAAATATTGACACATGAGACTACAAATAACATAGGGAAAAGAAGAAACTGAACCAAATTGTGCAGCAGTTCTATCTTTATAAACTTCACACACTAATTCACCGAAAGCTTTTGTAGGGATTTCATATTGATTAACCATCAATACCACAAGTACGCAGCGGATGGATCTATGTTTAATGTTATGAATTAAAGCAAATAGTTATGGTAACCTCGAATCTATTGAAAAATAGATAAACACCAAATCATGAATCTTGAATCAACAAGGATCGAAACACTAATAACCAAAGTAGGTTATCTCTATCAAAGCATACATACACGTCACACGAATATGCGTATGCTAGTACCACGTCACGAATGAAAAACAATATATAATAAAACACTATGTTTTATTATACTTTAATATTGTTTACAAAATCAAATGTACAACCTTTTATTTACTACTCAAATGAAACAAGTAAAAGAAGAAAATTCAAACTTTTCTTTTAGTTTTTGATTTAGGCGTATAGAAGTATAAAGTGGAGTGAATGACAATTGCATTTTGGTTTTTAATTCTTTTTTGTGTGTCATCCGATTAAGGGTTAAAAGGGTATTTATATAGCCCCAAACTTGTCCTACAAGCTTGAGTCTAACACCACTTAAGTTCCCAAAACTGACACTTACCTCCCCTTCTAAAAATGTTCCATCTTTGCGTTTAAGTTATTGAGTTAATTAATATGTAAACTAGATATTAATTACTTAACTTAAACTCCAAGCAAATAATTCTTTTCCCTCTTTGGCTCTTTAAACATTCCGTGACATAATACAATTAATATATAACGTTTAATATATTACTTATATTAATAAATACATATTCTTCGGTGTATACGTTTATGCCCCAATAGGCTCACGTATTCCTGGCCGTATGAATTATCGACTATGATTAAGAGTATAACCAACAGCTCCCACTTGGGGTTAGTCATAACCAGATAATTCATACTAACAATGTTAAGCAAGCGTCTAGCAACACCACATTGCTCCCAGAAATACCTGAGTGTGGTTTTGAAAAGCAGCTCAGTTAAATGGTTTACAATTTTAAATTATCCTTTTGTTTCAGATACTTGTTGAACTATGGATATGGATCAAAGTCATTCCATATAGTTCAACTATTCTGTTTCTCATTTTAGAAATTAATCAAGATCACCAGACATAAAACAAGCATCATTTTGATTTACACTTTGGGCATGACCATGCAAACATCTGATTAATTCAGCGAGGGGCCCAGTACTATCATACTCCAGAAGACAAGTGGATGAACAAATTCTATTTTGACTACACGTGTCATTCATATGCTTCCACCAACTTCTGAGAATAGCCTTTATAACCACCTTATTCAAGATAGTGTTTAACTATAGTCAAGAGGAAAGATCCATACATGCAAGACCTGCTTGTATCTCAAGTTATAGGACAAATAAAATAACAATTTGCGAGATACCACTTAATGACGCCGATCCATAAAGTGATGACTCATAGGTTTTGGGAAGTCCAATATCCATAGCACGTGGATAACATGTGAGTTTGGCGGACACATCCTTAGTATTCAAAGAATATAACCAATCTCTCACATTTGCCTTAATTCAACGATACTCCCATATCAATGATCGACAATGGACAATTTAAAGTAATAAAATTACTTATGGATTAAACATGCAAATATAGGACACAATTAATATATGAATGAATAACTCAAGTACCACGTATATTAGTCATCAAAATATTAAATGTTTTACATATCCCATTATCCAAATACTAAAATCAAAACAAATTTACATGAGACTACTAACTGAACGAAGTCCAATACCACTAGCATGCTCAACATGCTTGTTCAAAGGCAACACCTTAGTAAACGGATCAACTAAGTTGTCATCTGTGTGAACTTTGTTAAGTACTACTTCATTATCTACGATAACCTCACGGAGATAGTGAACCTTCCTTTTGTAATGCTTGGCGCCTCTCTGAGCTCCAGGCTTGTTGGCGATAGTTAATGCTCTAGTGTTGTCACATAGCATTTCCATAGGTTCTTTATTGGTGGGGACTACTCCAAGCTCACTGATACGTGGGAATTGCACCAGGCTTTACCTCTCGAGGGATCTCGAGAAGCTTACAACCCCCACCAGGCGGTGTACCTGATCGTTGTAGTATAGTATAGTGACAAGTACCGGGGGATTGATCGTTCAACTCAGGAATAGTGTCGCTAGGATTAGAAAGCCTAAGAACTAGGTCTAGAGGTGAGGGATGATTCTTTTTGTATTTTTTTATATTTTATGAAAAGCAAGTAAAATTCTCGTGTATTGGAAGAGTGGGCGGAATTAGTTGCTAGTCAACTAATCCAATAACTAAAATGCAATCAAAATAAAATAACAAAAATGAACATAAAGCTAATTAAACTAGTGGTGTGAACAATAAATGGGAAAATTGTGTTTACTTAGATTTCATTACTCCCTAGATATCTTTTACAGGTTGATAGTTTGTTACAGTTGCGTAGATGACGGGTTATATTCCTTAATACCAATCGTGGGGTGGCGTACGTACTTCCCCAACTCTATAAGCTCCTACTTCACTCCTATGTCGAGCCTGCAAGAAGCTCCTAACATGGGATCACTAGAATTCGCTCATGCATTAAATACAACCATAAAAACCTTAGTACGCATTGGTTCATGTTTCTTAAGACGTTCAAGCAAGTTACACTATGGAAGTCTGCCAGTTTTCTTAAGCCTAACATCAAAATCATTCATCCATAACAACTATAAACAAGCAATCAACCCATAATCAATATCTAGGTTTCACTACATCTAAGCAAACACACAAGAGATCTAGCCTAGCATGTTAAAATCAAGACAAGCGTAAGATATATTCAAACAACACATAGACATATTGAATAAATTGAAAGGATACTTATCTTAATTGAACATGAAAGGTTTCAAGGGGTGAAAACCCTTGAAAATACTGATAAAATCGTGCTAGGGTTTATCCAAGTCGTCCCTAAAATTGTCCTCTCTCAATGAATGAAAATTACAAAACTATATATAGATTTTCCAAGGTGACGGCGTCAAGAAGAAAATTCTGACGCCGTCAACCCGCCGCCTATAATAATCTCGGATTGCCTAGATCCAGATCTAACACCGTCAAGAGTAGTTTTCTTCTAGGCCGTCACGTATAAAGGGATAATGACGGCCTAGCGTGACGCCGTCATGCCCTAGTGTAAAATCTTTCTGGACCGTCATGGACTCCATCCTCTTCAACTCTTGTTTTTCTTCTTGACGCCGTCATTAAGAATTTGGTGACGCCGTCAGCTACTGTTCCCAGCAAGGAAAATTAAGACTTTGCCGTTTTCTTCACTTTTACGCTCTAAAAACATCCAAAATGCTTCCTTTTCCAGAATTACTCCAAAAGTACCTAAAATCACAAAAGGAACAATTTAGGGCAATATTTGATCAAATAAATTCAATTCCTGGCTTAAATGACCCTCTAAAAATGGATCATTTTTCGCCTCATCATATGCCCTTACACTTGAGATTTGCTTGTCCTCAAGCAAATGCGCTTTTATTCTAATCAAAATACAAGTTAGGGGTCATTTAACACTAATATAAAAGTAATTACAACAAATAATCGTTCCACTAAAGACCAAAGACAAGCACGGATGTCATACACTAGCACCTCACAAATAGTATTTAGATACTCACATCTCTCGGGTGCAATAAAGTATATATCACAATATGAAAATGGAAAACATCTCTCACTACCTGTCATAACAAAATAGATTACCATAGGCTTGGAAAAGGATCAAACCTCCACCACATGGCGTAAACACCTAGGATAAACTATCAAAGAGGTCTTTCAAAGGGTTACATTAGGTGTAGGGATATGGAATACACGGTTTTGTTGGATATAGGCAATCTTTACTGGTGGCGAGTTAATCAGCTTGGTTAATTACATGTACAATATGGCGTTGCTAAGCCAAGACTAGACTCGACTTAAGCTAATAAATCAAAAATAACAAAAACATAAAATAAACATAGAATGAAACGGGATGGTAGTCCGTATATTTTTCTCTTTTTTTTTTCTTTTTTTTTTCTTAATTTTTTCATTTTTTTTTTTTTTTTTTTTTTTTTTTTTTTTTTTTTGCATACACTCTTACCCTACCATCCAAAATAATACATCATAGGGAATGTACATTCCCCTTACACTTGAATTTTTACATACTTTACAATAAATTAATCTAATGACTCGAATTAAGATAATCAAAACACTTGGAGTACTTTTAAAATTAACGCACATATGGGGGTAATAATATTATGTTCTTCCCCATTACTCCATAACGTAAGTACTTTACCCATGAGTCCCAATCGTCCCAAAACAATATATACAAGGATATGACTCGACTTAGCAACCATGTAATCAATTAGATAATTAACTAAGAGTTTAAACAAATAACAATAATGCACTAAAGATGAGTGCATACACGGAAGGCTAAGGCGATTTGGGTGTACATTTAAGTGGGGTGTAACAAATTCTTCCTTTAAGTAAGATGCTTAAAGGTAGAACGAAAAGATAGGCTCGGAGGGGTGTACTAGGGGTTTCGTGTACTAAAAATGAGTACAACGCTAAGGTGTGGGAAAAATTAATTGACTTAACTAGTCAAGTAATATGACTTAAATGGTCAAGTAATTATGATACGGGTTTAACACAAGGGTGATCCTAATGCCTCTTATCATGTAGTAAATCCTACTACACGAATGTAGTCTCACTAGCGGTCTCGGGATGCATCACTAATGCAAGTTCTAGAATCTAAATGCTACCGGTACACTCATAAGCACTAATAGTAAATGTTTTTCCTATCAAATCTAAAGGCGAACCTCACATATTTGGGTGGAAAATTTTTCTGAATGGTACGGTTTTGTGCTAGTCATACAACTCCTATCCATGAGACGCTTGCTAAGGCTAAAGTTTCACTCCTAAATGTTGTAAAAAATTTTAAATTTGGCGCTAAAATTACACTAACAAGTATTTCTCTTAGTTTTATTACACACCTACCATCAAACAAACAAACTTAAGTGCAATAGTATCGTATAAGGTATCATCATTTACCCTCCACTTACACTTAGGATGAACATTGTCCCCAATGTTCAATTAAAGAATGTAAAAGTAAAATAGGTAAAAGAATGAAATCAAATACTCCCCTGATTCGTTCGGTGTGGATAGTGTGGTAACAAGGTTAGATCTTCCTCCAAGAAAATGAACGTTCAAAGCTTCTCTTCCAGAAAAATAAATCATCTTCTTGTCATACATAACCTGTTAATCCTGAGAAAACAAACACAAAAACCCAAAGCATCAAACCGAACAAAGGAAACTCACAACTAGATGTAATTCCAGACTTAGGAACAAAAACAAAACAATTAAAGATATAATGCTTGTGGAATGAATGTTTGCAGATTTCCTGGAGTTTATAAAACTAAAGAATCAACAAAAACTTTAAGAGTCCAGTATAAACAAAACTCGCAAAATTTTTCAGAATTTTTGTACCTGACGCCGTCAGGTTATAACTCCTGATGCCGTCAGAATGTTCCTGCAAAAATCTCATGTTAAGTTTCCGGAAAATTTCTGAAAAAACTTATGCCTTACTTCCTGGAAAATCCTGCAAAACATCATTATGACTCGATACAAGCATTTGACTCAAACAATTACTAATATACATGTCTATTTAATATTGTGGAGAATCATGATTAATTTTGTTTCTTAAAAACATATTTGGGGTTTCCCCTTACACTTATCTTTTGCGAAATACCTTTGGATGAAGTTAAGACTAAGCCAAACGACAAAATAAAGTATTTTCACCATTTTAGTTTTGAAACATGATCTACCAACAATAAAAATAAAGCATGCATACGGAAACAAATAACAATCAAACAAATAAAAATCACACAAAGCATGGGTTGCCTCCCAAGAAGCGCTTTTCTTTATTTACGAGTCTTGTAGCTAGACTCAAGGTCATGGGCTATTACGTGACCTCGTCCTTGGTCTCACTTTCTAGGTCATCTTCTACATTAGTTTTGTATTCCGGACCTAGTTGCAAGCATTCTTTGTAGAAACCAAGTATTTTATTCATAACATACTCTACTCCTCTACGTCTATCCTCATCATTCCTATAGTAAACCGCTTGTTTGTGTTCCTTTTCTATGTTTGATAGGAGGCGGTATTGTTCAATCTTATAGGGCATTTGGTAAGCAATCTCATCATTCTCTTCCTTGAATCTAACTATCCCTAGAGTCGGATCATAACTCATCTTAGAGGCCTCAACGAACGGTTTTCCAAACACTACTTGACTTAGGCAATCATCTATCACCGAACGAGTATCCTCCACTATCACAAAGTCTGTCTCATAAGTGAAGTTTCCAACAATCACATGCAATCCTTTCACTCTTCCTACAAAATTAGTTATCAAATTCTTGCTGGGCATCATCCTATAACCAAGTTGCTTCTTCATTACCCAATTATAATAAGTCCTAGTCATGATGTTTATAGGAGACCTAGGATCGATATAAGCTTTCCATACATGCATATGCCCAATGTTGCATGGTATGTTGATGTTAGATGGATCACCTACTTTGATAAGGGGTGAACCAAGGATATATGGTGTCTCGAGATCATCGAATAAATCCTTGTAATATTCCCGTTCTTCCTTGGTGGGCAACTTATCAAAGTATTCCTCTACGTTTTTTACTTCCTCTAATTTTTCTCCCTTATTAACCTCAACTTCCTTAATTTCATCCCTAGTCTCGGTTTCTACTCCAACTTCATCCTTGTCACTTTCTTCTATATCCTTATCTATTGGCTTAATGGTGACAACATGGACAAAGTGGACATGTTTGGATGACGAGGGGTCCTTAATTTGGATTCTGCTATTGGCGTCCCTAGTGTCCTTCCTAGGTGTAGTTAACGCTTGGTTGTTGAGGGCTTTCAACAAATTGTCAATCTTATTGGTCATCTCAGTTTATTGTTGATTGAATTCGGTTTCAAACTTAGCTATGCGAGCTTCTTGAGATGCCATAAACTTGGACATCAATCCTTCAAGATTGTTGGTACTACCATAGTTATTAGAAGGATTGTTGTTGAAAGTACGGTTAGATGGTGGACCGTTTGGTTGGTAACGATTAGGCGGATTGGAAGAATTGTTTTGGTTTTGTTTCCACCTAAGGTTCGGGTGATTTTTCCAAGAAGGATTGTAGGAATCACCGTAAGGGTTTGGCTCGGGTTTGAAAGTGTACCACTTATCTCCCGCTTCGTCGGTACGCGAGGATGCGTAGTCCGCAAAAGCTGTTCCGGGGAGTTCCACGCAATCACGAGTGTCATGGGGACCACTACATAATTCGCATGAAGAAGTGATTTTGTTTACTTGGCTTGAAGGCTTAGGAGCTTCGTAAGATTTCATGAGAAACTTGACTTGGTCCTCAAGTTCCATGATCCTACGGTCAGGAGTGCTAGAATTGTTCGAAGGCAAAGATATTGCCTTGACCGTTTTGTTCAAATCACGGGGATCATTCCAACTTTCGTTGTCATAGAGAGCAAGATCTTCTATGAGTTCCCATGATTCTTCCGCACTTAGATCACGTAGCTTACCACCGGCCGATTGGTCAATGATTCGCCTTGTGGAGAGATCGATATGGTCATAGAAGATTTGGACTTGGAGCCAAAGATATATGCCATGATGAGGGACTTTTTGGAGTAAGTCCTTGAAACGAGTCCATGCTTCATATAGAGTTTCACCTTGACGTTGTTGGAACATCAAGATATCATTTCTAAGCTTGGTAGTTCTCCCCGGTGGGAAAATTTGAGCAAGGAAACGAGTGGTGAGATCATCCCATGAGGTGATGGATCCCGCGGGTAAACTTTCAATCCATTGACTAGCTTGATCACGTAGAGAGAATTGGAATAGGCGTAATCGGGTCGACTCTCTAGTTGTAACATCAAGGTCTATAGAATCTACGATTTTAAGGAAGTCCTTGAGATGTTGATTAGGATCTTCGGAGCGAAGTCCATGGAATGCACATCCGCTTTGCACCAACCGGATGGTGTCGGATCATAAGGGAGACACATTGGCTCCTTGGGTGAGCTCAATAGTGTTTCGATAGCCTTGGTGGCTAGGTCGGGAATACTCTCCTAGGGTTCGGGGCCTAAGAGGTTGGTTTGCTAGTGGCGGGTTTTGTGGGTGGTCTTGTTGTGGTGGGTTGATGGATTCAAAGATGTTACCACCTTCCATGATGTCGGATGGTAAAGATTACGAACAAAGACACGAAGAAATAGATAGACTAAAGAAAACCTAAAAATAAAAATAAAATCTTACTAGAAAGGAATCTAGCAAGTAGACCTAATAAAAAGAAATTCTAAGCTAGACAATAACTATTCCCCGGCAACGGCGCCAAAAACTTGATACGTGGGAATTGCACCAGGCTTTACCTCTCGAGGGATCTCGAGAAGCTTACAACCCCCACCAGGCAGTGTACCTGATCGTTGTAGTATAGTATAGTAACAAGTACCGGGGGATTGATCGTTCAACTCAGGAATAGTGTCGCTAGGATTAGAAAGCCTAAGAACTAGGTCTAGAAGTGAGGGATGATTCTTTTTGTATTTTTTTATATTAATGAAAAGTAAGTAAAATTCTCGGGTATTTGAAGAGTGGGCGGAATTAGTTGCTAGTCAACTAATCCAATAACTAAAATGCAATCAAAATAAAATAACAAAAATGAAAATAAAGCTAATTAAACTAGTGGTGTGAACAATAAATGGGAAAATTGTGTTTACTTAGATTTCATTACTCTCTAGATATCTTTTACAGGTTAATAGTTGGTTACAGTTGCGTGGATGACGGGTTATATTCCTTAATACCAATCGTGGGGTGGCGTACGTACTTCCCCAACTCTATAAGCTCCTACTTCACTCCTATGTCGAGCCTGCAAGAAGCTCCTAACATGGGATCACTAGAATTCGCTCATGCATTAAATACAACCATAAAAACCTTAGTGCGCATTGGTTCATGTTTCTTAAGACGTTCAAGCAAGTTACACTATGGAAGTTTGCCAGTTTTCTTAAGCCTAACATCAAAATCATTCATCCGTAACAACTATAAACAAGCAATCAACCCATAATCAACATCTAGGTTTCACTACATCTAAGCAAAAACACAAGAGATCTAGCCTAGCATGTTAAAATCAAGACAAGCGTAATATATATTCAAACAACACATAGATATATTGAATGAATTGAAAGGATACTTATCTTAATTGAACATGAAAGGTTTCAAGGGGTGAAAACCCTTTAAAATACTGATAAAATCATGCTAGGGTTTATCCAAGTCATCCCTAAAATTTTCCTCTCTCAATGAATGAAAATTACAAAACTGTATATATATTTTCCAAGGTGACGATGTCAAGAAGGAAATTCTGACGCCGTCAACCCGCCGCCCATAATATTCTCGGATTGCCTAGATCCAGATCTGACACCGTCAAGAGTAGTTTTCTTCTGGGCCGTCACATATAAAGGGATCATGACGGCCTAGCGTGACGTCGTCATGCCCTAGTGTAAAATCTTTCTGGACCGTCATGGACTCCATCCTCTTCAACTCTTGTTTTTCTTCTTGACGCCGTCATTAAGAATTTGGTGACGCTGTCAGCTACTGTTCCCAGCAAGGAAAATCAAGACTTTGTCGTTTTCTTCACTTTTACACTAAAAAAACATCAAAAATGCTTCCTTTTTCAGAATTCACTCCAAAAGTACCTAAAATCACAAAAGGAATGATTTAGGGCAATATTTGATCAAATAAATTCAATTCCTGGCTTAAATGACCCCCTAAAAACGGATCATTTTTCGCCTCATCACTCACCAATAAACTTCCTTATCCAAATAGCTTCCATTGCAGCTTCTGAAGCAGCAGTGTATTCAGCTTTTGTAGAAGACATCACTATAATGCTTTGCTTAGCACTCTTCTAGACTATAGCGCCTCCATTTAGAATGAAAACGTATCCGGTTTGCGACTTGGTGTCATCCTTGTCGGTCTGCCACCCAGCATCAGTATAACAGGTAACTCTGAGCTCTCAGTCCGGGTCTCCACCGTAAACAAGAAACATATCTTTAGTATATCTAAGATACATTAGTATGTTCTTCACAGCAGTCCAGTGACTCTGTTGGGAATTTTAGAAGTTCCTACTGATGAAGTTCTACTGACAGGTTCCTGCTGAAGCTATAGATGGTTTCTGCTGATATATTGGTTCATGCTGACAGAGTGTTTCTGCTATTAGTATTGTTTGTACGGGTGTTAGTAAAAGTCAAACCCGTAATTTTAGTAAGTTGTTAGGATATGCATGAGCTATTTTAGGTAGTGATATGCATTGATATTTTTATTTATTATTGTATTAGGGTTCCTTGTGTATAATAGGAACATATAGGCTTTTATTTTAGTGACGCTTCTTGAGAGAAAAACACAACTCCAGGAAAAACATTTTGAGAGGAAGCAATAGAGATCCATAGAGGATCATTGTTTGAATAGAAAAACCTTGTGAAACTTTGATTGTTATTATTGTTATTCCACTGTGCATATAATCATTGTTTCTATTATCCTAGATTGGGCTTAAACGATTCTTCACAATTGGTATCAGAGCACAGGGGGCTCGTGAGATCTAGGGATTATTCAAGGTTTATTTGTCGACAGAAGCAGTTTCAGAAAAAGGTACTTCGTACAAATAAACTATCCGTTTTGTTACCTTTTGCAATCAAATAAATAATTGGAAGATTTGATTTGTTGTTCCTTATTAATAACGATTTGTTGATTATTATATCATCATGGGACGGTGGCGAGTCGTATTTGCTATATATTACGATTAGTGTTGGATTGGTTATATAATATTTTATCTATTTGGATTGATGATTTCAAGAGGTGCTTGTCTTGTACGAGGATTCTTAAATTTAATTGGTTAATAATTTTTAAGTGGGACGGTGGTATGATCACGGGTCCATACTGAGTAGTTTGATTATTTTAACGAAGTATTAATTCAATCTGTCTCTTTCAACACAGCAGTGGTTTCAATTTAATATTGTTAATAAATTGGGCTAGATCTATCATGTGACGTTGACGTGTTGATATATAAGTGGGGTATCGATATGTTGTGTGGTACGAATGCTTTTTAAAGTGTTATGGGTATTTATTTGGTTTGTCGCCTATTGTTTTGAATGAGGTGAGTTGTCGCATATTGATTCTGCTATCACATTGATCCTGCTGTTTGATTTCTTTAATTGGCTATTGAGATTGTGGGACTGATTTGTTAATAGAAAATTCGTTTGTCGGCATATGTGTTTGAAACCTCGTACTATACTGTTTGTCGAGATTTAATATCCTTGTATCGTTAATTGTGCAAAGAGGATCTGGTCTTGAATACAATGTGGGTCAGTGCTTCAAAAGAATTATCCTCGTAAAATTGAAGGTGGATATTAAATATTGTAGGGTTGATGTTGTTTGGTGTTGATGCTGATTGGTTGATCACGTGTGGGGATTTCATTTTGTTTGTCATATCTTTCTGCTGGTACTCGAATTCGTTCCTGCTGCCATCATATTTTGTTTCTGCTGATTCATTTTTATTCCTGCTGACATCATTATTTGTTGATGCTGTTCATTCATTCGGTTTGAACTGGTATACTATTTTGTTAACCTTTAAAACGGCAGAATCTAACAATGAAAGGGATGATGTAATGTTTCCTTATTTGATGAATTATGAGTATGCGGTCTGGGCTATGAAAATGGAAAAATGGATCACGAACAATGATATGAATATCTGGAAGGTGATTCAAAATGGCAACAGCTTGAAAAGGATTGGAAAAGATAGCGATGGAAAATACTTCATTCTTCCTCCAACGACTGCAGATGAACATATTGTTGTACAAAGGGAATCAAAGGCAAGAACTACCTTGCTTAAATCTATTCCTGCTGATCATGTAGTAGATTTCCATTATATGGATGATGCAAGTGAGATATGGAATGCAATCAAAGCAAGGTATCGTGGAAAGGCTGAATCTAAGAAGATGAAAAAGGAAGCTTGCACTATATCCAAGACTGAAGAATTTGCACTGATGGGACTCCCTTCTCAGGTACATAATTGTGTCTTTGGTTGTAGTGAAAGATATAATGAACTTAAGGAAGCTTATGATGAATTGAAACCTAAGTATAATGAATGTTATGTAAAAGTTGAGGCTTACAAACAGGCTTTAAAAACTTTAGAAAGACAAAAAATTTGGTTTCAAAAGAATCAGCTTAAATATGAAGAAAAGATAAGAGTGTTAGAAAGTGACTTAGAATGTGCTAAGATTGATTTAAGGCGTACTGAGAAAGAGAAAGCTGATGTAATTTCAGAAAACCTTGTGCTAAAAGAAAAACTAGATGCAGAAGTAGCTAGACATAAACAATGGTTAATATCAGGTAATAATCTAGCTAGCTTAATCTATGGTAGTCAGGCTGTTAACTCTGGAATAGATTTAGGTTTTAAGAAGTATGTTGGTTTAGAAGCTAGGAATGATATAGGTAAATCTACACCAGCAGGATTAGAACATTATGTGAAAGAAGGTAAATTACATGTTGTACCTGGACCTATTAGAGGAGAACATATGCCCACTGACCTTTCCATTTCTGTTGACTTTGATGGATCACACTATTTATATGGCAAAAAAGTCTACTGACTTACCAGACACTAATTCAAGTGACAAGTCTTCAAAGGTCAGTGTCCCTTCCCAGTGTTTTTAGTGTCAAAAGCTCAGAGTCCAATTCTACTGAGTCTACCTCCTTTGCATCTGCTTCTAGTATTTCTACATCTAAGATTAAAGCTGAGATTGAATCCACAGTGAGGGCACCCAAACAAGAACCCATTGTTGTTCAAGATTTACCTAGTTTCACTTGTAATAAATCTGATAAGAATACATACAATTCTAGTACTTCTTGTAATAAGAATGGATGTTTTAATAAAAAGGCAAGTAATTTTAAGAAGAAAACTTGTTTTTGTGATTATCATAAGAATAGGATGGGTGTTTCCTATGGACAGCAGACCTCTAGACCCAAATGGAATAATGTTGCTAGTATTCCTCCATATGTTCCACAAGCACATGTAAAAACCAGCAGACCCAATCCTGCTGATAAATCAGTTTCTGCTGATAACTCAGTTCCTGCTGGTAAGCCAGTTTCTGCTGGCAGACCTTTTCCAGCCGGTTGGAAAAGACATGTTGCTAGACCATTTTACATACCTACTAGCACTTACTTTCATAATGGTTTTTGGCCTGGTTATTATGACCCAAGGTATATGGTGGGGACAAGATGGGATACTGGTGTTAAGCCCTCAATAGGTTGTTCTTGGACAAATAAAAGAAAAGGTTCATTCTGGGTACCCAAGAACAATTGTCTTTGTCAGGTGCACTGATTGAGGGGAGGCATAAGCCTAAGGGGAGGCTTATTGTTGTATTCTTTGTATTCTAACCATTTTTGCAGCTGTTGGATCCTTATAAGCCTAAGGGGAGGCTTAGTGCTTCTGCTGGCACTACATTTTTCTTTGGTTTCTACTGATGCTTGATGGTATATTTTCCATATTTTGTATTTCATTCTCTTTCTTTCTTCAATTATTAAAAAAAATAAAAAAATAAGAAAATAATAATAATAAAAATTATTAAAAAAAAACTAACATATATTTGTATAGTTTTTGTTTTCTCTTGTTTGCAGGTACTTGTAGTGGTTAATTACCACACAAATGGTTCTCAACTCACCCTGTCTTACTGACACAAGAGTTGGCTAGCCCATAAGATTATGGCTTGTGATAAAGGCTGCGGAAATCCATAAATGGTAATCAACTTACTACGATGATGACGGTATTCCATCAAAGAGTTGGCTAGTCCAAAAGCAAACGATTTTTGATAAAGACACATCAATTCCGTTGATAGCTGTAATGGTTTGCTCAAAACCATAGGGTACTCAACTCACCCATGCTTCATTGCTGAGAGTTGAAATGGCATCAATTCACCATGGTTGCTGCCCTATTCAGTAACCAAAGGATTGGCTAGTCCTGAGCAAACGGCTACAGGTAAAGACATGTCAAATCCGTTTATGGCTGTGATGATTTGCCAAAAATCATTAGGGTATTTCAACACACCGATGATTCACGTTCTAAGTGTTGAACTGGTAACTAGTTCACCAGGGTGATGTCATGATTCCACCAAAGGACTAGCTAGCCCAAGAGTGAGTAGCTACTTGGTAAAGGCTTATCAAATCTACTCATGTTGCTGCTGGTTCTGGTTGCTGCTGATAGGTTCAAGCTGCTACTAGCATCTTGGTCTTCACAGATGGTTATTGGTTGCTATTGACATAGAGTCTTTGTTGCTGCTGGTTACTTTAATTTGCTGCAAGTGTTCAAGTCAATCCTCATGCTTTGGAAGTTACTCATCTAACTATAATCTTGAACTTAACCAAGTCAAATTCAAGATTAGGGGAGGATTGTTGGGAATTTTAGAAGTTCCTACTGATGAAGTTCTACTGACAGGTTCCTGCTGAAGCTATAGATGGTTTCTGCTAATATATTGGTTCCTGCTGACAGAGTGTTTCTTCTATTAGTATTGTTTGTGTGGGTGTTAGTAAAAGTCAAACCCGTAATTTTAGTAAGTTGTTAGGATATGCATGAGCTATTTTAGGTAGTGATATGCATTGATATTTTTATTTATTATTGTATTAGGGTTCCTTCTGTATAAAAGGAACATATAGGCTTTTATTTTAGTGACGCTTCTTGAGAGAAAAACACAACTCCAGGAAAAACATTTTGAGAGGAAGCAATAGAGATCCATAGAGGATCATTGTTTGAATAGAAAAACCTTGTGAAACTTTGATTGTTATTATTGTTATTCCGCTGTGCATATAATCATTGTTTCTATTATCCTAGATTGGGCTTAAACGATTCTTCACAATTGGTATCAGAGCCCAATCTAGGATATGATAACAATGATTGAATATGCACAGCGGAATAATAAAAACACAATCAAAGTTATGAACAAGGTTTTACTAATAAAACAATGATCCTCTATGGATCTCTATTGCTTCCTCTCAAAATGTTTTTCCTGGAATTGTGTTTTTCTCTCAAGAAGCATCACTAAAATAAAAGCCTATATGTTCCTTTTATACACAAGGAACCCTAATACAATAATAAATAAAAATATCAATGCATATCACTACCTAAAATAGCTCATGCATATCCTAACAACTTACTAAAATTACGGGTTTGACTTTTACTAACACTCGCACAAACAATACTAATAGCAGAAACACTCTGTCAGCAGGAACCAATATATCAGCAGAAACCATCTATAGCTTCAGCAGGAACCTGTCAGTAGAACTTCATTAGTAGGAACTTCTAAAATTCCCAACAGACTCTCTCCTGGATCTACTTGAAATCGACTTGTTAAGTTCTGAGCGAACGCAACATCAGGTCTAGTGCACCTCACGGCATACATGATTGATCCTACGGCCGAGGCATAAAGAACATTCTAAATGCGTTTCATCTCAGCAGGTGTTGAGGGTCTTTGAAATTTTCTTAGCTCAAGTTTTACTTGCATTGGGATAGTTCCATGCTTGGAATTCTCCATATGAAATCTTTTCAAGATTTTCTCAATGTACGCACTTTGACAAAGTCCAATCAACCGCTTAGTCCTATCTCTTATCTTGATTCCAAGGATATATGAAGCTTCACTTAAATCCTTCATAGCAAAACAATTTCCAATATAGACTTTAACATCTTGTAACATTGGAATGTTGTTTCCCATGATCAATATGTCATCAACATATAAGATTAGGAATGCTACATTACTCCCACCAGCCTAACGATATACACACGGCTCATCAAGGTTTTGAGTGAAACCATACTTGATTTCCTCATCAAACCTTTTATTCCATTGCCTTGACGCTTGCTTTAATCCATAAATGGATCATTGTAGCTTGCATACACGGTTAGGATATCGTGGATTGACAAATCCTTCATGTTGGTCCATGTAAACCTCTTCGGTTAAGTGACCATTCAAGAAGGCAGTTTTGACATCCATCTGTCAATCTCATAGTCATAGTACGCTGCTATGGCTAAAAGAATCCTAATAGCTTTTATGTCTGCGACAGGCGAGAACTTCCTCATAATCTACACTGGAGGTTTGAGTAAGACCTTTTGCTACAAGACGAGCTTTATAGGTGTGTACCTTTCCATCCATGTCAGTCTTTTTCTTGAAAGGCCACTTGCTACCAATGGTTTTAGCGTTAGGAGGGATGTCAACTTCAATCCAGACTTCATTGTCTCTCATGGATTTCATTTCCTCATTCATAGCATTAAGCCATTTTTCAAATTCAGAATCTGCTAATGTAGCTTTATAGTTAGCGGGCTCATTGAGATCCCCTAACTCATGCTCCTCTGAATCAATGTATAAACACATACGTTCAGGTGCACGTATTGTCCTTGAGGACCTACAAACAGGAATAACTTCACTTTCTGGTTCAACACTTTCATGTTCAGCCATCTCAGGAAGTTGGCTAGTATTTTCAGAATGGTGAGTATCTTCTTGAATTTCATCAAGTTCTACTATCCTCCCACTTGTTTCTTGTGAGATGAGACGATTCTCAAAAAACTCACCAAACCTAGCAACAAATACCTTGTGCTCAGGTGGGTAGTAGAAGTAGTAACTGATGCGCGGGAATTGCACTAGGCTTTACCTCTCGAGGGATCTCGAGAAGCTTACAACCCCCACCAGGCAGTGTACCTGATCGTTGTAGTATAGTATAGTGACAAGTACCGGGGGATTGATCGTTCAACTCAGGAATAGTGTCGCTAGGATTAAAAAGCCTAAAAACTAGGTCTAGAGGTGAGGGATGATTCTTTTTGTATTTTTTTATATTTTATAAAAGCAAGTAAAATCTCGGTTTTTAAAGGAGTGGGCGGAATTAGTTGCTAATCAACTAACCCAATAACTAAGATGCAATCAAAATAAAATAACAAAAATGAAAATAAACTAATTACTAATGTGGTGTGAACAATATATGGGAGAATTGTGCTTACTTAGATTTCACTACTCCCTAGATATCTTTTACAGGTTAATTACTTGTTACAGTTGCGTGGATGACGGGTTATATTCCTTAATACCAATCATGAGGTGGCGTACTTACTTCCCCAATTCTATAAGCTCCTACTTCACTCCTATATCGAGCCTACAAGAAGCTCCTAACATGGGATCACTAGAATTCGCTCATGCATTAAATACAACCATAAAAACCTAGTACACATCGGTTCATGTTTCTTAAGACGTTCAAGCAAGTTACACAATGGAGATCTGCCAGTTTTCTTAAGCCTAACATTGAAATCATTCATCCATTACAACTATAGACAAGCAATCAACCTATTATCAACATCTAGGTTTCATTATATCTAAGCAAACACACAAAAGATCTAGCCTAGCATGTTAAAATCAAGACAAGTGTAAGATATATTCAAAAAACACATAGACATATTGAATGAATTGAAAGGATACTTATCTCAATTGAACATGAAGGGTTTCACGGGGTGAAAACCCTTGAAAATACTGTTACAAACGAGCTAGGGTTTATTAGGTTCGGCCCTAAAATTCTCCACACAAGTTCCTCCTTTTAATGAATGAAAATTAGAAAAGTATGTATAGATTTCATGAGGTGACGACATCAAGAGGAAAGTTCTGACGCCGTCATCTCGTCGCCAAAAATCTTCTCGGATTGCCTAGATCCAGATCTGACACCGTCATGTGTATTTCTGCTCTTGGCCGTCACCACTTTTACTCTTGACGCCCTTGTTCTGACGCCGTCACGTTTTCTCTGGGCCGTCACCAAAATTGCTCTTTATGCCGTCATCAAATCCTTCTTGACGCCGTCATCTACTGTTCCCAGCAAGGAAAATTAAGACTTTGCCATTTTCTTCATTTTTATGCTCCAAATATGTCCAAAATGCTTCCTTTTCCAGAATTCACTCCCAAAGTACCTAAAATCACAAAAGGAACGATTTAGGGCAATATTTGATCAAATAAATTCTAATTCCGGCTTAAATGATCCCCTAAAAACGGATCATTTTTCGCCTCATCAGTAACCCATTGTTTCCTTTGGGTATCCTACAAAGATACACTTAATAGATCTTGGTTCAAGTTTGTCAGGCGTGTCACGTTTCACAAAAGCCTCACAACGCCAGACCTTTAAGTAAGACAGATTAGGGACTTTCCCATGCCATAATTCGCATGGTGTCTTTTCAACCTTCTTTGATGGAACCATCACAGGTACAAAAAGTTGTATTGGTCACGCCAAAAATGTGTGACGATATGCATATAGTCACACACGTTTTTTTCTTTGTGTGTCACCATAGGTCCCGCCACCGTAGGTGGCATATGGTCACATTGTTGAGTTCGTGGCCTTTTCCATCGAAAAAAAAGTGACCAAAACCCCGAATATGTGTGACAAATTAGGCACAAGTTTTGTTGGATTAGTCATTATCAGTGACCGTAAACACTTTATAGTCACTCGAATGTTTTTTGAGAGTAACTATTTTTCAACCTTTGGCCACATAAATATATAATATATGTGGCATTTGAGATGATATATTCAAGTAAATGTGTATTTTGTGTGACTATTTCCCGTCCTGTGGCCACATGAATATACAATAAATGTGACGTTTGTGATGATTTAGTCACACAATGGGTGTTGTGTTTTTGGAGTTAGTTACATACAATTTAACACAAAGTGGCCAAAAGTGTTAATAAGTGTGACCATATGCTGTTTAAAGTGAAGAAATGTGTATTTTGTGTGACTATTGATCATCCAATGGCCACGTGAATTTTATGTTTGTGTGGCCTTTTGTAATATTTAGTCATACAAAGAATGTTTGTTTTGGGTATTTAATCACATACCATTAAGCAATCAGTGGCCAAAAGTGTAAATAAGTGTGACCATATGCTGTTTAAAGTGAAGAAATGTGTATTTTGTGTGACTATTGATCATCCAATGGCCACATGAATTTTATGTTTGCGTGGCCTTTTGTAATATTTAGTCACACAAAACATGTTTGTTTTGGGTATTTAGTCACATACCATTAAGCAAACAGTGTCCAAAAATGTTAATAAGTGTGACCATATGCTATTTAAAGTGAAGAAATGTGTATTTTGTGTGACTATTGATCATCCAATGGCCACGTGAATTTTATGTTTGTGTAGCCTTTTGTAATATTTAGTCACACAAAGCATGTTTGTTTTGGGTATTTAGTCATATACCATTTAGGAAACAGAGGCCAAAAGTGTTAATAAGTGTGGCCGTATGCTGTTTAAAGTGAAGAAATGTGCATTTTGTGTGACTATAGATCATCCAATGGCCATGTGAATTTTATGTTTATGTGGCCTTCTGTAATATTTAGTAACACAACGAATAAAGCAAACAGTGACCAAAAGTGTGACTATATGCATCTTTTAGTCACATTTAAAAAATCAATATATATCAAAACAATTCAAATATATATCAAAACAAATTCAAATACAATAAAATTAAAATGTATATAACTGAACAAAATATAAAATTGGACATCCTTTTATACAACAAGGAGTCCTAGTCGGCTTACAATAGTTTCTTAAGTATCTATAATCTTTTCCATAAGCAAGTAGCAACTTCGAGCGGTCTTAATCTCTGAGCAGTACCAACTTTAACTAACAGTAGTAACTTTTGTACTAGCAGTAGTAAATACTTGGCAGATTTTCTTTGAAGTTCATGAGCTGTGATGAGGCAAAAAATTACCCGTTTTAGCGGGTCATTTAAGCCCGGAATTGAATTTATTTGATCAAATATTGCCCTAAATCGTTCCTTTTGTGATTTTAGGTACTTTTGGAGTGAATTCTGGAAAAGGAGGCATTTTGGACGTTTTTGAAGCATAAAAGTGAAGAAAACGGCAAAGTCTTAATTTTCCTTGCTGGGAACAGTACCTGACGGCGTCACAAGCTTCTACATAATGGCATCAAGAGTAAAACAAGAGGTGAAGTGGATAAAGTCCGTGAAGGTCCAGAAAGTTTTATGCATTGGAGATGACGGCGTCACCCAAGGCCGTCACGTGTAGAATTAAAGAGTGATGGCCTAGAAAATTTCCTGAAGGCGTCACGTAGGCCGTCACGTGTTAACTTGTCAAAACTTGCGCGCGAAGTAGCTGATATTGTTTTGGTCATAACTTTTTCATACGAACTCGGATTTAGGTGATTCAAAAGCCCACGCGAAGAGGACAAAGAAATATACAATTTGGTGAAGAAAAATTGGTCATGACGCCGTCACTCTTTACGGGGTGACGCCGTCAAGCCTTGCCGACAGAAAACTTACCTATAAATATAACATCATAACTTCACTTTTTGTAAGCCCTAAACCCTAAGGTCGATTCCTGGGTTTAGGTAGGTATTTTTCTAGCAACTTAGAGGGTTTTAATCACTCCATAAACATCTTGTATTGGTTTGATGATTCTATCTCAATTATGTCTTTCATTATTATTGTTGTTTGCTCTTCATTGATTATGTTTTGCTAATTCACCTTGTGTCTACTTATGATTGTGTGAAACTTGTATATAATTGATTAGATCTTATTGATTCCTTGTTGATGTTTGTGTCTATCTTCATCAATTAGGGTGTGACACTTCGATAGGTCTAATTGGTTTAGTTTATAATTCTTGATTCCTATTGTCTCTTGTTTGGTTGATTGTATTCGATGTTAGGCTTAATAAAACTGGCAGACTTCCATAGGGTAACATGCTTGAACGTCTTAAAAAACATGAACCAATGCGTACTAGGTTATTATGGTTGTATTTAATGCATGAGCGAATTCTAATGATCCCATGTAAGGAGCTTCTTGCAAGCTCGACATAGGAGTGAAGTAGGAGCTTATAGAGTTGGGGAAGTACGTACGCCACCCCACGAATGGTATTAAGGAATACAACCCGTCAATTAAAACAAGGTGTGACAATTCAATAGGTAGAATTGGATAGCTAGCAAGGAGTAACATATCATAGGTAGACATGCTTCACATCCCTTGTAGAACCTTAGTTTAGTTTTCCTGCACATTAGTTTAATTAGTAGCTTTTGGGTTAGTTGATTAGCAACTAATTCCGCCCCTCCTTCCAATACCCGAGATTTTTACTTGCTTTTCATAAAATATAAAAATACAAAAAGAATCATCCTTCACCTTTAGACCTAGTTAGATTAATTTCAATCCTAACGACACTATTCTTGAGTTGAACGATCAATCCCCCGGTACTTGTCACTATACTATAGTACAACGATCAGGTACACTGCCTGGTGGGGGTTGTAAGCTTCTCGAGATCCCTTGAGAGGTAAAGCCTGGTGCAATTCCCACGCATCAATTTTTTGGCGCCGCAGCCCGGGGAATAGTTATTGTCTAGGTTAGGATTTCTTTTTATTAGGTCTACTTGCTAGATTCCCTTCTAGTAAGATTTTATTTTTATTTTTAGGTTTTCTTTAGTCTATCTATTTCTTCATGTCTTTGTTCGTAACTTTTACCATCCGACATCATGGAAGGTGGTAACATCTTTGAACCTATCAACCCACCACAACAAGACCACCCACAAAACCCACCACTAGCAAACCAACCTCTTAGGCCCCGAACCCTAGGAGAGTATTCCCGACCTAGCCACCAAGGCTATCGAAACACTATTGAGCTCACCCAAGGAGCCAATGTGTCTCCCTTGCGATCCGACACCATCCGGTTGGTGCAAAGCGGATGTGCATTCCATGGACTTCGTTCCGAAGATCCTAATCAACATCTCAAGGACTTCCTTAAAATCGTAGATTCTATAGACCTTGATGTTACAACTAGAGAGTTGACCCAATTACGCCTATTCCAATTCTCTCTACGTGATCAAGCTAGTCAATGGCTTGAACGTTTACCCGCGGGATCCATCACCTCATGGGATGATCTCACCACTCGTTTCCTTGCTCAATTTTTCCCACCGGGGAAAATTGCAATGCTTAGAAATGATATCTTGATGTTCCAACATCATCAGGGTGAAACTTTCTACGAAGCATGGGCTCGTTTTAAGGGTCTACTCCAAAAAGTCCCTCATCATGGTATAAATCTTTGGTTATTAGTTCAAATCTTCTATGACCATGTCGACTATCACACCAAACGTACCATCGATTGAGCCGCCGGAGGTAGATTGCGTGATAGGAACGCCGACGAATCTTGGGAGATTATTGACGAACTTGCCGCCAATAATCAAGAATTATGGGAATTTAATCACACTGTAGAAGCGGCCATCAACGCAATCTCGACACCTGGAGGGACTAATCAAATCTCCGAGGAACTCCTTTGCAAACTTGAGGCAAAAGTCGACTATTTCGAGGAAAGGCAAAAGAGACCTTTAAGTCCTAGATGGGCTACTGTCAATTCTGTCTTGAAAATGACTTCAACGCCATTATCAGAGTCACCTTCTAGAGAGAATGTTGGGACCTTTCAAAATTATGCCCCACCTTATTCTCCTCCTGAAAAACTTAGCCCGGAATTTGAAGCTCGAATGAGAGAATATATGGCAACCTATTCTGAGCGGCTTGGTAGATTCGAGGAAGCAGTCTATAAACAAAAGGAGGAGATGCAAGAGAAAATGAAGGAGATGATGAACATAGTGGAGGAGTATGCAAAACAGAAAACCCCTGAAAGGATGTTACTGAGGAAGGAAAGCGCCACCCCCACTACCCGGTTTCTTAATTCCATCACAATTGTCCACACGGATAATGAGAAAGTATAAACCCCTAGTTAACAAACCACAGAAGAACCGCTAAAATCCCAATCCTTAAGTTACTACCTGAAACATGATATAAACGAAAACACCATAACAAATTGGATAAAGGGTGACGGGCATAACCAATCCTCCAAACAAGGTTCAGAGAAGGAGGAAGATGGGAAGGATGAGTATGATACATTACCTGGGGGACTGGTATTTGAGAAACTACTGGTACAAAAAGTAGTTACTAAGCAGATGGCGTGTGGGAACTTTGAGATACCAGCCAGCATCGGGAATTTAAAATGTCTAAACACTTTCGCCGACCAAGGATCGGAAGTAAATCTTATGCCCCTAACTATCTACACCCAACTAACATCAGAAATGCCATCCACCACTCGTGTTAGGCTATCCTTCGTTGGACACTCTTATGTGTACCCCCTTGGAATCGCAGAAGATGTGCTGGTCAATGTCGCAGGATTCATGTATCCCGTTGATTTCATGATCATCGATGATAAAGGAGGTGGATGCACGCCAATAATCCTTGGAGCACCAATCCTTACCACCGCAAGAGCTGTTATTAGGTATGAAAATAGGAAAATTGAGCTTAAATCAGGAAAAAGAAAGATTAGCTTTCCCATGATTCCGCGATATGCGCAAGAAAGCCTGATGAGGAGAAAGCTCAAAAACAACATTGACACATCGCCTATTCGTGTTCAGGAAAAGATTCTTGCATGGGAAGCGAGAATCAAAAGTTACAAAGAAACTAAACATGAAGGAAGCAAAAGCCGCAACAAAGTTCATGTCAATGTTGAACATAGTCAACCAACGGGGAATCTTGTACCATTCGCGAAGGGAGACCTAGTACTCTTAAGACACTCGGAGATAACAATACCACCCGATAAACCAAGTCCCTGGTGGTATGGGCCCTTCACAATTGAAGGCATAAGCCAAGATGGGATAGCTAACTTGAGCAGTAAAGGAGGAGGCGAGGTGACTGCAAGTATCGATCGATTGAAATACCACCGCCACGATAGTAAGGATCATAATTATATGGGGTACATCATCTCGAGAGACTAGGTCACGTAATAGGCCATGACCTTGAGTCTAGCTACAAGACTCGTAAATAAAGAAAAGCGCTTCTTGGGAGGCAACCCATTCTTTGTGTGATTTTTATTTGTTTGTTTGTTATTTGTTTCCGTATGCATGCTTCATTTTTATTGTTGGTAGATCATGTTTCAAAATTAAAATGGTGAAAATACTTTATTTTGTCGTTTGGCTTAGTCTTAACTTCATCCAAAGGTATTTCGCAAAAGATAAGTGTAAGGGGAAACCCCAAATATGTTTTTAAGAAACAAAATTGATCATGATTCTCCACAATATTAAATGGACATGTATATTCATATTTGTTAGAGTCAAATTCTTGTATCGAGTCATAATGATGTTTTGCAGGATTTTCTAGGAAGTAGGACATAAGTTTTTCAGAAATTTTCCGGAAACTTAACGTAAAGATTTCTGCAGATCACTTCTGACGGCGTCAGGAATTAATTCCTGAATGCGTCATGTATAAAATTCTGGAAATTTTGCTAGTTTTGTTTTTCTAACGGAGTCTTAAAGTTTTTGTTAAATCATTAGTTTTATAAACTCTAGGAAATCTGCAAACATTCATTCCACAAGCATTATATCTTACATTATTTTCTAGGATTTGTTAGTATATATATATTTCCGCCGATTTCACGCGAGGTTGCCTTGTTTGTTTTCTCAGGTTTAACAGGTTACATATGACAAGAAGATGATTTATATTTCTGGAAGGGAAGCTTTGATTGTTCATTTTCTTGGAGGAAGATCTAACCTTGTTAACACTATCCACACAGAACGAATTAGGGGAGTATTTGATTTCATTCTTTTACCTATTTCACTTTTACATTCTTTAATTGAACATTGGGGACAATGTTCATTCTAAGTGTAAGGGAAGGGTAAATGATGATACCTTATAGGATACACTTGTACTTGAGTTTGTTTGTTTGATGGTAGGTGTGTAATAAAACTAAGAGAAATACTTGTTAGTGTAATTTTAGCGCCAAATTTAAATTTTTTTACAACATTTATGAGTGAAACTTTAGCCTTAGCAAGCGTCTCATGGATAGGAGTCGTATGACTAGCACAAAACCGTACCATTCAGAAAAATTTTCCACCCAAATATGTGAGGTTCGCCCTTAGATTTGATAGGAAAATCATTTATTATTAGTGCTTATGAGTGTACCGGTAGCATTTAGATTCTAGAACTTACGTTAGTGATGCATCCCGAGACCGCTAGTGAGACTACATTCGTGTAGTAGGATTTACTACATGATAAGAGGCATTAGGATCACCCTTGTGTTAAACCCGTATCATAATTACTTGACCATTTAAGTCATATTACTTGGCTAGTTAAGTCAATTAATTTTTCCCACATCTTAGCGTTGTACTCATTTTTAGTACACGAAACCCCTAGTACACCCCTCCGAGTCTATCTTTTCGTTTCTAACTTTAAGCATTTTACTTAAAGGAAGAATTTGTTACAACCCACTTAAATGTACACCCAAATCGTCTTAGCCTTCCGTGTATGCACTCATCTTTAGTGCATTATTGTTATATGTTTAAACCCTTAGTTAATTATCTAATTGATTACACAGTTGCTAAGTCGAGTCATATCTTTGTACATATTGTTTTGGGACGATTGGGACTCATGGGTAAAGTACTAATTTTATGGAGTAATGGGGAAGAACATCTATTATTACCCCCATATATGCGTTAATCTTAAAAGTACTCCAAGTGTTTTGATTATCTTGATTCGTGTCATTAGATTAGTTTATTGTAAAGTATGTAAAAATTCAAGTGTAAGGGGAATGTACATTCCCTATGATGTATTATTTTGGATGGTAGGGTAAGAGTGTATGAAATATATATATATATATATATATATATATATATATATATATATATATATATATATATATATATATATATATATATATATATATATAGAAAAAGAAAAGAGAAAAACATACGGACTACCATCCCGTTTCATTCTATGTTTGTTTTATGTTTTTGTTGTTTTTGATTTATTAGCTTAAGTCGAGTCTAGTCTTGGCTTAGCAATGCCATATTGTACATGTAATTAACCAAGATTATTAACTCGCCACCAGTAAAGATTGCCCATATCCAACAAAACCGTGTATTCCATATCCCTACACCTAACGTTATAACCCTTTGAAAAACCTCTTTGATAGTTTATCCTAGGTGCTTACGCCATGTGGTGGAGGTTTGATCCTTTCCCAAGCCTATGGTAATCTATTTTGCTATGACAGGTAGTGAGAGATATTTTCCATTTCCATATTGTGATATATACTTTATTACACCCGAGAGATGTGAGTATCTAAACACTATTTGTGAGGTGCTAGTGTGACCTCCGTGCTTGTCTTTGGTCTTTAGTGGAATGATTATTTATTGTAATTACTTTTATATTAGTATTAAATGACCCCTAACTTGTATTTTGATTAGAATAAAAGCGCACTTTCTTGAGGACAAGCAAATCTCAAGTGTAAGGGTATATGATGAGGCGAAAAATGACCCGTTTTTAGGGGTCATTTAAGCCCGGAATTGAATTTATTTGATCAAATATTGCCCTAAATCGTTCCTTTTGTGATTTTAGGTACTTTTGGAGTGATTCTGGAAAAGGAGGCATTTTGGACGTTTTTGGAGCATAAAAGTTTAGAAAACGGCAAAGTCTTAATTTTCCTTGCTGGGAACAGTACCTGACGGCGTCACAAGTTTCTACACGACAACATCAAGAGTAAAACAAGAGGTGAAGTGGATAAAGTCCGTGACGGTCCAGAAAGTTTTGTGCATTGGAGATGACGGCATCACCCAAGGCCGTCACGTGTAAAATTAAAGAGTTATGGCCTAGAAAATTTCCTGAAGGTGTCACGTAGGCCGCCACGTGTTAACTTGTCAAAACTTGCGCGCGAAGTAGCTGATATTGTTTTGGTCATAACTTTTTCATACGAACTCGGATTTAGGTGATTCAAAAGCCCACGCTAAGAGGACAAAGAAATCTACAATTTGGTGAAGAAAAATTGGTCATGAAACCGTCACTCTTTACGGGGTTACGCCATCAAGCCTTGCCGACAGAAAACTTACCTATAAATATAACATCATAACTTCACTTTTTGTAAGCCCTAAACCCTAAGGTCGATTCCTGGGTTTAGGTAGGTGTTTATCCAGCAACTTAGAGGGTTTCAATCACTCCATAAACATCATGTATTGGTTTGATGATTCTATCTCAATTATGTCTTTCATTATTATTGTTGTTTGCTCTTCATTGATTATGTTTTGCTAATTCACCTTGTGTCTACTTATGATTGTGTGAAACTTGTATATAATTGATTAGATCTTATTGATTCCTTGTTGATGTTTATGTCTATCTTCATCAATTAGGGTGTGACACTTCGATAGGTCTAATTGGTTTAGTTTATAATTCTTGATTCCTATTGTCTCTTGTTTGGTTGATTGTATTCGATGTTAGGCTTAAGAAAACTGGCAGACTTCCATATGGTAACATGCTTGAACGTCTTAAGAAACATGAACCAATGCGTACTAGGTTATTATGGTTGTATTTAATGCATGAGCGAATTCTAATGATCCCATGTTAGGAGCTTCTTGCAAGCTCGACATAGGAGTGAAGTAGGAGCTTATAGAGTTGGGGAAGTACGTACGCCACCCCACGAATGGTATTAAGGAATACAACCCGTCAATTAAAACAAGGTGTGACAATTCAATAGATAGAATTGGATAGCTAGCAAGGAGTAACATATCATAGGTAGACATGCTTCACATCCCTTGTAGAACCTTAGTTTAGTTTTCCTGCACATTAGTTTAATTAGTAGCTTTTGGGTTAGTTGATTAGCAACTAATTCCGCCCCTCCTTCCAATACCCGAGATTTTTACTTGCTTTTCATAAAATATAAAAATACAAAAAAATCATCCTTCATCTTTAGACCTAGTTAGATTAATTTCAATCCTAACGACACTATTCTTGAGTTGAACGATCAATCCCCCGGTACTTGTCACTATACTATACTACAACGATCAGGTACACTGCCTGGTGGGGGTTGTAAGCTTCTCGAGATCCCTTGAGATGTAAAGCCTGGTGCAATTCCCACGCATCAAGCTGCACTAAATCCATCTAAGCAATATTAACGCAAACATGATCAGCAGTAATTCAAACAACATCATGAAGACTTTTAATCCAAAACAATGAACATACTAATAAAATTTGCAGTTAAACTTACAAGTTTTTCTCCCATTGATCTAATCTCATCATCTGGATATAAAAGCCTTGAAAATGTAGGCTGCTGCATATCAACACATCAGGATCAGAGCAGAACTAGAACATGTCAAAGCTCACAACATAACAGAACTAGATGAGCCACTGGTTCAACTATCTGCACAAACATGATAGGAGAGTTAATACTAGTACCACGTTAGTACTGCTGGAGCAGAGTTACTACTGCTAGTATATATATATATATATATATATATATATATATATATATATATATATATATATATATATATATATATATATATATATATAAAACAGAATGTATATAAATGAAGCAAATATATATAGAATTGTATTTCAAATTCAATAAAAATCGAATGTATATAAATGAAACAAATATATATAAAATTGTAAGGTTCCTATATGTATATATAAAACACGGTACATTAGTCATGTATGTAAAACTAAAAAAATTAAAGGTGGATGTTTTATTACTTACCACTGTTTCCATTACTGGTACGTTTTCCAAAGTTTCAATGGCCATTGGAGTGGTCACCTGCAATATAAATTAAGAAATACAATGGTGTTATCATTAGAAAATGAAATTGTTAACAACATAAAAAATGGCTTATATCTGAGTCTAATGGCAGTTTCTTTCTGCAAAAAAAAAATATGGGAAATGTAAGAAACCAAGGCACTAATAACACTGCATAATATAAGATATGCCAACCATGAAACAGTAAAAATATTCATGGGTTGGCTTTGGTGACTGAGATAGAGCATACCCACGCCTTGAAAATGAAGTGTGCCAGAAAATCCAGCTGAGGGAATTTTTAGCCAGGCATCCCATGTATCATCCTCACCCGTGAAAATAACATGTAGCCCCTGCAAGAAACAAGTAATGTGATTAATGCTAACATTAAAGACGACAACATTAGATGTCCCAAATATAAGTTTAGCCTAAAAAACAAACATATGGGTTGAATATCAACTCGGGCAACAAATAATATACAATTGGTTGCAATTTTCTGCAGTGCCAAACGTGGAACGAATAAATGTCAAACACATTACCAAGCAAGCAAATCACTAACATTTGGTACAAATGAAACAGTTAGACAAAAAGCAACCATATTTGAGTTAATTTCCTATATAACAGATGTTATGTTGATCTTTTGATAGATAACTTACGCAACTGCGATAAGCAAACTCCAACTGTTCAGCAACATCCTCCCGAAGTGGAAACCAAGTAAGACTCCCTTTACGAGCAAAATAGTGGCCTCTTAGAACACGTCGATTGTCTCCATTCCAATAAACAGGAAAACTATGTCGTCTTAATAAGTCTACCTGCAACGATTACCACCACACTAATTTATAATCAAAAACATGTTTTAGGCTAGTTTAATCCACGAAAATCAATGTAAATCATTTTATATTCGATTACACATTTAAGAAAATATAAATTAAATATGTGTTTGAGCATACCCATGAACAGAGTAGGATAGGTGAGATGAGGGTGATGGTGGCTCGACTGTGATGGTGGTGGATGTGGTGGTTTTCTCGAACCAAACAACCGAAGCAAACAAACTCTCCCATACAGTTCCCTTGTCTTGATGACGGTGATGGCGTGGAGGAGTAATGGTTGGTGGAACCACGGCGAGATAAGGCGGTGAAGTTTGGCGGTGGTGTGAGTCGGTTCTAGAGAGAAGGAGAATAGATGAATAGATAGAAGATAGATCTGACTAGTGTAAGTGTAAGTGTTTTGATTTTGGGGAAAAAGGGGTGGGATCTTGAGCGGGAGATTGAAATATTTGGGGAAAAATAAGGGGCGGATCTTGAGATCTTGAGCGCCTGATTAAAATTTTGGAGATTGAAAGCCTATCAAATGAGCTCGAAATGTTTAATGAGTTGAGCTCAATCTTATATAAGTTCGACTCGAGTTATTGTTGAGTTCTCGAGCTTGTAAGTAATATAAAATATGTTTTTTTTTTTTTTTTTTTTTTTTTTTTTTTTTTTTTTTTTTTTAAGTGTACTAAGTTTAAATATTTATTTGTGAATGTATTAAGCTTTTCGAGCTGAAGTCGAACTGAATTCAATTCTTAGGTTATATTATATTTCAATTTTAATTTGTGTCAGAAAACACATCTTTACAGATAAATCGAGCTTTTCGAGTCAAGCTCAAGCCGAGTTTAAACTTTCTCGATCCCGGATACCATGATCGAGAGGGTGATGGAGGCTTGACTGTGATGGTGGTGGATGTGGTGGTTATCTTGAACCAAACAACCGAAGCAAACAAACTCTCCCATACAGTTCCCTTGTCTTGATGACGGTGATGGCATGGAGGAGCGATGGTTGGTGGAACGACGGCGAGATAAAGCGGTGAAGTGTGGCGGTGGTGTGTGTGTCGGTTCTAGAGAGAAGGAGAAGAGAAGAATAATAGAGAGAAGATATATCTACTGACTAGTGTTAATTAGTGTTTTGATTTTGGGTGAAAAGGGGGTGGGAGTGAGCGGGAGATTGAAATTTTGGGAAGAATTAAGGCGGGATATTGACCGCTATATTAAAATTTTGGAGATTTTGGAGATTGAAAGCCTATCAAATGAGCTCGAAATGTTTAATGAGTTAGCTCAACCTTATATAAGTTGGACTCGAGTTATTGTTGAGTTATTGAGCTTGTAAGTGAGAAAATATGTTTATTTATTTATTTTAATATGTAAGTGTACTAAGTGCAAAATACTTATTGATGAATGTATCAAGCTTTTCGAGCTGAAGTCGAATCGAATTCAATTCTTAGGTTATATTTCAATTTTAATTTGTGTAAGAAAACACATATTTACAGATAAATCGAGCTTTTCAAATCAAGCTCAAGCCGAGTTCAAACGTTCTCAATCCCCGATAACATGATCGGGAGGTCACTGGATACGTTGTAACGGTGGTGCGTGTCGGGTTCGAGAGAGAAGGAGAAGAAATGAATAGAGAGATGATAGATCTTACTAGTGTCTGGGTTTTGATTTTGGGCAAAAAATGGCCGGTATCTTGAGCGGGAGATTGAAATTTTGGGGAAAACTAAGGGGCGGGGTCTTGAGCGCGATATTAAAATTTTGGAGATTGAAAACCTATCAAATGAACTCGCCAAAATGTTTGATGAGTTGAGCTCAACCTTATATAAGTTCGAATCGAGTTATTGTTGAGTTCTCGAGCTTGTAAGTAATATAAAATATGTTTTCATCCTAAAAATCCTGCAAAACATTCATTGTGACTCGATACACGCATTTGACTCAAACAAGTACTAATAAATTAAGGTAGGCATGCAAGTTCATTTATCCGATTTTACAAGAAAACTGCATGTTAAAGAGCGAGACTGTCCTTTTCAATTCTTGTCCTACGGTCAACATACTTAAGAGGATCAACTTCCTCTTCTCTCCTTAACCTCATCAATAACATCACCATCACCTAAGTCCTCGTCAGAATCCGAGTAATTAATAAAAAGGGCCATTCTCATGCATTGAGCTGAGGAACCAAACGATCAATGTTACGGTTATTCATCGAGAGTGCTAACAATCAGAAACAAGAATAAAGATAGCTAGACTAAAGAAAACCTATAAAAAGAAAATAAAAAAATCTCACTAGATATGAATCTAATGAGTAGACCTAAACTAAAATAAAATTCAACCTAAACAATAACATTTCATAACCATAATTTAGGACAACATTTCGATGAAACATTCATATAATTTTGTGTCTATGATATATAATAATTTGTTAATTTGTATTATATATTACAAAAACTATTAAGAAAATGACATTATAGCTAGTAGGATCTTACGATCCTGATCCGATCATATGATCACGATCTTGCAAAGACGAAAACGATCCTGGGTAGGATCTGATCCCGATCTTTAAAACCTTGCATCTTACCATATGTACTCTTTGAGCCATTTTTTAAATACAAAATACACTAAAATACAAATGTACGTACCTTTAATACTTTTAGTTTTTAAACTTTTAAAACTTTTAGTTTTTATATTTTAATCATTTTAAACTTATCTATACATCTTATAATACATCTTTGACTCTCTCTCTTCCAATTTAAGATTTTCATTTATACATTTTAAGTAAATACAACAAATTAAGCTATATGTACAATCAATTTAAGCATTAGCACCTACACACATTGACTGGTCAACACTTATAATTAATATATATAACATTTAAAACACCTTTTCAATTAAAAGTATTATTTATAAACCACAATGTACAAACAAATCAAGCTGCTAAACACTCTCTTCATAAAATTTGTAAGACATTTTATGCATAATTTTTTTTATAAGTGGACTTGGTCACTCAGATAATATATCATTTTCTCATAACTTCAACAGTTTATCATGCATCTAAAAATATTTTCGCTATCTGTAAAGTAATTTTCATCGTAAATAAATAATACTAGTAATAGAGCGTTCGCCAAAACTTTAATTAAAGGGTACCTGCCGCCGCAACGCGCGTGTGCCCCGCTAGTAATATATAACATATGCAAAGCTTATCAAACACACATCGCTTATAATATATAATATTTACAAAGCTTATCAAACACACTTCACACACTCCAACATATACTTAATACTCTATCTCACACTCACACACAGCTGCATGCCTTGTTCTTTCTTTCTCTCTCTCACTACTACACCCTAATTTAATTAGTGTTATTTAGTGTTAGGGTTTATGTATGATCTGTATATTTGTGTTTTTTATTGTTAGGTTTTATGGTTGTTTTTTAGTTTTAGTGCGAATATTTAGGCTAAAACATCCAAGTATCAAAGATGGAAGAAGTATCAAGGATGGGTGAACCGACACCACTTTCAAGTATGAACATAAACTTGTTCTAGTGTTGTTCATCCATTATTGATTCATCTTTGTTCTTTGTCAAGGATGGGTGAACCGACACCACTTTCAAGTATGAACATAATATGTATCTGTATATCGTGTTTTTTATTGTTAGGGTTTATGGCTGTTTTTGGGAGTTGGCATTCCCTTAGGGCTATTTTATCTTAGGCTTAGGTTGACTATATATTATAAGAATTATGTTGCATTTTTATTGAGAGAATAAGGAAAAAAAGTGGCGGATGTGTGTGCGAATATTTAGGCTAAAACATCCAAGTATCAAAGTTGGAAGAAGTATCAGTGATGGATGAAAAGACACCACTTTCAAGTATTAACATAAACTTGTTCTAGTGTTTCATCCATTACTGATTCATCTTTGCTCTTTGCCAAAATACAGAAACAATGAAAATATTTTATCTTAGGATTAGGTTGAAGTACAATAAACATATCAAGAACTTAAAGAGTTTTTAATGTATTTAGTTACAATGAAAATATTTTCATTGCATTGTTGATATAAATTTAATATGATTTCATTGATTCATGATTAGCTCTCTAATGTCGTAGGACCTACATAACTAATATGTATGTTCGTCACATTTAAGTGAGCAATATAAATGATAGTAAGAATTTGGTTGCTAAGAACTTAAAGCTCAATTTTCGGTAGATCTATCTAACGATGTAGATGGGTTCCATCACTTTTATTGGACCCCATTTTCTAACGATGTTTAATCTTGATTATTGAAAGAACCAAAACTGATAATCAAGATCAAACACCAAACATTAGAAAACGGGGTCCAATTAAAGCGATGGAACCCATCTACATCGTTATACGGTGTCCAAAAAACAAAGCAATGGAACCTTTCTGCAACTTTAGATAGATCTGGCCTGATCATTTAGACGTCTTCAATGCGATAATGATATAGTGTGTATTGTTCATGACATGCCACACTCCTTCATTATCGCATTCAAGATGAGTGATGTTACTTAGACTCTATTCTTTACTCAACATTTGTAGATTGTTTGTATCACTCTGTTTGCTTTATATATATGTATGATGTATTTTTTATATGTAGGAAGTGAGTTTGTAAAACTTTGAGTCTGGAATTTCAACATAACTTTACATATCTGGTATAAGAATTATGTTACATTTCTATTGAGAGAATAAGGAAGAAAAGTGGCGGATGTTGGTAGGTTACAGATTCAAGGCTGAATGATATGTTGTTGTTGGTTAGGGTAGAAAGGATGGTAGTTCATTGTATTGTTATTATAAGTTTAATATGATTTCATTCATGCACGATTAGCTCTCTAATGTCGTAGAATCTATATAATTAATATGTATGTTCGTCACATCTAAGGGATCAATATAAATGATAGTAAGAATCTGTTTTCTAATAACTTAAAGCTTAATATTAGGGCAAATCTATCTAAAGTTGTAGAACGGTTCCATTACTTAATTTGGAAAACCTCTACTACTGTTATTAGACGGTGTCCAAAAAACAAAGCAATGGAACCTTTCTGCAACTTTAGATAGATCTGGCCTGATCATTGAGACGTCTTCAATGCGATGATGATATAGTGTGTATTGTTCATGACATGCCACACTCCTTCATTATCGCATTCAAGATGAGTGATGTTACTTAGACTCTATTCTTTACTCAACATTTGTAGATTGTTTGTATCACTCTGTTTGCTTTATATATATGTATGATGTATTTTTTATATGTAGGAAGTGAGTTTGTAAAACTTTGAGTCTGGAATTTCAACATAACTTTACATATCTGGTATAAGAATTATGTTACATTTCTATTGAGAGAATAAGGAAGAAAAGTGGCGGATGTTGGTAGGTTACAGATTCAAGGCTGAATGATATGTTGTTGTTGGTTAGGGTAGAAAGGATGGTAGTTCATTGTATTGTTATTATAAGTTTAATATGATTTCATTCATGCACGATTAGCTCTCTAATGTCGTAGAATCTATATAATTAATATGTATGTTCGTCACATCTAAGGGAGCAATATAAATGATAGTAAGAATCTGTTTTCTAATAACTTAAAGCTTAATATTAGGGCAAATCTATCTAAAGTTGTAGAACGGTTCCATTACTTAATTTGGAAAACCTCTACTACTGTTATTATACGGTGTCCAAAAAACAAAGCAATGGAACCTTTCTGCAACTTTAGATAGATCTGGCCTGATCATTGAGACGTCTTCAATGCGATGATGATATAGTGTGTATTGTTCATGACATGCCACACTCCTTCATTATCGCATTCAAGATGAGTGATGTTACTTAGACTCTATTCTTTACTCAACATTTTTATGAACTAAATGAGTCTGGAATTTCAACATACCTTTTCCTTCTAAGCTCCCATACAGTTCCTTTTGTTTTTTCAACAATCTAGCAATGCGGCTGGTGCAGTCCTTTGCTCAAAGGGAGTTGAAACGACAAAAGGAGCTGTAGGGGGAACTTAGAAGGGTTATGTATGTTTGTTTATTGCAATTCATTCTTTTTTATGATCTAAAACCAACCGTCTACCAAGTAATGTGGCCATTGGAGTTCCAAGAACAAAGGTTGTTTCAAACACACCCTAAATTGCAACATTGACTATTTTTGTCCACATCAGTTGACTGTTTTGGCCTTGGTCTTTGTACACCTGCATTTTTGGCCTTGGTACTGCAAATACTGTTTTTTTCTCATGTTTGCACATATGAAAAAGTAATGTCATGACTGCATAATTTCATACCTGCAAGAAGGGTAACAAACACTATTTTTTTCTTCACTGTCAATTGACTACGTTTTGCAGTTTTGAAACACTAACCACGCAAACCTTTTTCTCTATAAAAACCAAACACACCAAGCAAGCTCCCACAACCCCATTCTACCTACTGAAACAATGAGTTCCAAGAACAAAGGTTGTTTCAAACACACCCTGAATTGCAACATTATCTTTTATTTCATTTACACTATATATATTTTTTAATTTTAATATATTTTTTATTTTTTTACAGAAATCATTAACAATGACAGCAGTGACTCAAGTTTATTTCACATATCAAGCAGTTCTGAAGGTCCTCAAAATACATGGGCAGACTACTTTCCAAAGGGATATTCTGGATTAGGCACAAAAAAGGAAGATGCAAGGAAGGTTAAAACTCCAAAAAAGACTGCCAAAGAGCTTTTTGATGAGAGGGTTCAGGTGCTAGGCCTGCCCAATGCTAAGACTTGTGAAGACAAGGGTATAAAACCATGGGAACCAAAAATGCCCAAAGTTTGTTCAAAAGGGAAGGGTAAAAAGAAAATGTATTAGTTGAGTTAGGAAGTAATTTGAATAAACCTGTGTAATCCTTTTGTACTACTTTATTTGACTTTATGAATAAACATGTTGTCATTGCTTAATTTTCTCATTAATTGTTAGAATATTTTGATTGTTGTGTTCATTAAGAAGAACTTGGGATATATTTTGTATTATGTTAATCAAAAGTTTCTGCTGCTAAGAAAACGTTACTGCAGCTGGGTTTGTACTGCTAGATATGAGAGTGCATGGATGGATTGGTAACATTTACACTTAAGGGTTTAAATCCCCATTCAAATCGATAACTTTTACATTATAGTTTTAAATGATTGTTACAAACATTTAAAACTACAATTTGTATTAAAACAGCGAGCAAATCTTTGTAAATTTTTAAAAAATATAACAATCCTATCTAAATTCATTTTTCAATAACTTAATCTATTTAGGTAATGATTAAATTAATTAAAGTAGATTACAACAACATCATTTATGTTACAAGGATAAATGTGTACATGGTTAATGGTCAAAGTTCAAATTTTAACCTTCCAAATTTCACAATTAATTTCTGTCGAATTACTAGGCCTATAAAACTTTTACCTTTTTACTGCATTTCATCATTCTCAAACAATTTCTAATTAACACATACTTTCTAATCTGCAAGTGGATCAAGCAGGTTTGTGGTTTTTGTTCCTTACACATATTTACCAGTTTTATAAAATATCTACAAACATCTGTATTTAGATATATGTAACATCATTTTCTTTGGTCCATTTCTAATCGTTTTATTGCTTTATGTTTTACAGCGGCATCATCCACACCACAACATCCTGCAGTTTAGTATATTGCAAAAATGGACCAAATGAGGAAGAAGAAGATAAAGGCTTGGGAGAAGAATGAAAAGAAGCAAAGGAAGAAGTACAAAGCAAATAAGTTCAAGGCTGTAATAAGAAGAAAGAAGAAATCTAAACTTGAAGAAGATGAAACTGTCAGCCATGATGATCCTTTGGATCACATTGACTATGGCAATCTTCATCTTGCTTATGATCAAGAGAAGGATCATAAGTTTAGCTTTTAGATTGTTTTGTTATTTCTATTGTTATGTTTATATTTTTTTTATTTAATGCAAGTAATGAACTGAATATGAATCGTTTAATTTTTGTGGCATTTTATTTTAATTTTATCCCTAGCAGCATTATGTTATGCCAAGCAGCATTAAGTTCTGAGTTACTAGCATTCACCCAAGCACCGATGTAAATAACAATTATACAGAAAAATAAATGGTAACATAGTGGTTCATACTGAATGATTAAAACATTAAAATAACATAATAATGATTAATATCATCTTACATCAGGTTAAATTCAATGAAAATTATACAAACTATTTTGAATGCCTTTGTAAATATCAACAATATTTCCACGGATTTCTTCTATTTCTTTATTCTGAAGATCAACTTTGTTCTGATGCGCCAGTATGATCTCTTGGTCTTTTTTGTTCTGTTCTTCCAACCGCGTGATTCGTTTGTTGTAAAGTTCAACCAACTGTCGTTCAGTACCATATTGGTATGCAGAATGGCATTTGTCCCAGCACTCTTGGGTTAGGCAGTGGATTTTATATTTTTCTGGCATTGGAGGAGGAGGAGAAGTATCCCTTGAACGTTTTGTTTTCTTTGAAGGATTTGAAGACGATGAAGCCATTGCGTTCCAAACAAAAATTAAATATGTAATGAAAAGATGAAAGAAGTTGGTTGTAATTCCTTTGTATTTATAGGCACACAAGAGTCACAATGTCACAACGTTTAAGTGTCACACCGGTTTACAATTAAGTATTTAAGTGTCACAACGGTTTATAATAACTTTTTTACAGTTACACCGGTTTACAATAAGTATTTAACAGTCACAACGTTTCCCAAGCAGCATTAAGTTATGGCTAGCAGCATTAAGTTATGCCAAGCAACATTAAGTTATGACTTACTAGCATTCACCCAAATTCCAATCCAAACAGCTTTGTTAGTCTAGAAACAAAGAAAACACAAGCCATAACATATGTATCGAATTGTGACTACACTTAAATAATGTGTGACAAAAATATGACTATGATTTAGACACCTAAATAAATACTTCAAGTGACCATATATAACATCTTAAATTTAGTCACATAAACAATCAATGTGACTAATATCAAGGTTAATGATAACTGAGTTCACATTTTGCTATAAATAATAGTCACATAAATATTTCATAATGTGACTATTTTGAATGTATTTGTCACATATAATACCCTTATAATGTGGCAATAAACACAATTTAGATACGCATTTGTGATATGGTGTGACTATTGTAAATCCTATAGTCACATGATCGTGCTTCAATTAAATGTGACTATACACATTAGGATTTGGCAAGCAAACACACACTAAACTTTAGACACACATATTAACTTACGTGACCATATGTATCAAATTTTGGTTACACTTAATCATGTATGTCTATGGTTTAGTGTGACCATATATGACATTGCTTACACTGTTCAAATGTGTGACATATATTTGTCACATTTAAATGCATATCGTGACTAACGCTTCAAACTTACTTTTCAGTTGTCACACATTTCAAATTCACATGTGGCTAAATATTCAGCAAAGAATAGCAGTCACGTTTAAATAATGTGTGACAAACTTGACAATATAATTTAGCCACATACGCAATTACTTCATGTGGCCACATATCTATTTTGGTCACACTCTTCAATTGTGTAACATATATTTGTCACATATTTATATTTGTAGTGCGACTAATGTTTAAAGCTGATTTGTATATGTCACATGTCCCAAATTAAAAGTGACTAAATGATCAAAAAATATTTACCAGTTACCCTCTAGTCACATAAATACACAAATGTGTGACAATAGAATTCCGAAATGGTCACACAAGTCGGATCAAGTGTGGCTGTTTATTTTATTCTGGTACATTTAGTCACGTAAAAATGTTACCGTGTGACCGTTCAAAATCGACCATGTGTGACGAAAGGCCATTTTTGTACTAGTGCATATTGAGAATGAGTACAGCAGACTCAAGAGCATAATCCCAAAAGGACATTGGTAGAGTTGTTTGTTTCATCATAGATCTTACCATGTCAAGCAGGGTTCGATTTCTTCTCTCAAATACACCATTATGTTGTGGTGTACGTGGAGAAGAGAGTTGTGAGACAATCCCACACTTCTTAAGATGATCTATAAACTCTTCACTCATATATTCGCCTCCACGGTCAGACCGTAAAGCCTTTATGGTCTTACCAAGTTGATTCTCAACTTCAATTTGAAATACTTTAAAAGTTTCAAAGACTTCATGTTTATGTTTAAGCAGGTAAACATAACCATATCGACTAAAGTCGTCAGTGAAAGTTAAGAAATAGCTATATCCTTGTTTTGACATAGTTCTAAAAGGGCCACATACATCAGAATGTATGAGTCCAAGCAGATCTGTAGCTTTCTCCGTTTTATGCGGAAAAGGCTTTCTTGCCATCTTCTCAGACACACAAGATTCACACTTATCAAAAGACTCAAGGTCAGTTGATCTAAGAAGCCCATCACGTTGCATCTTCTCAATGTGTTTCTTGTTAATGTGCCCAAGTCGGCAATGCCACAAGAATGTAGAGTCCAAGTTACGCTTGGATCTTTTAATATTAACAGAATACATAGAACAATCATTCGAAACAGAATCATGCATATCAATTTCAAAAATACCATTCCTAGAAACAACATTAAAATAAAACATGTTATTCATTGAAACTGAAATACCAATATCTGTAAAACAATGAGTAAAACCCTTGTCTTTCAAAAGTGAAATTGAAACAATACCCCTAGTAAAACTAGGAGCATAATGACAATTGACCAATACAATTATTAAACCACTAGGAAGGTATAAATCAAAACTTCCGATAGCTTCAACGGTTGCATGGTTTCCATTTCCCACGTACAGGCTTAAAGCTCCTGGCTTTAGTCTCTTACTTCCCCTGAGACCCTGAGTAGTATTACAGATGTGAGTACCACAACCAGTGTAAAGTTCTATGACGAAGATAACTGATGTGCTAGCATTGCTACCCACATTGCTCTTCTTCTGCATCAAATCAACTAAATAAGAAGGACAGTTCCTCCTCCAATGTCCAATCTGATGACAATGATGACATTTAGTGTCCTTAGCAGGATGCTCCTTTTTAAGTGGAGGGGGAATCTTGGCTTTGGGGGCATAAGCAAGCTTAGCCTTGCCGTTACCACGATTCTTACCCTTAGTATCATTCAGCGGCTTATTGTTCTTCTGGATCCTTCCTGCTCTTATAGCAAGTAGAGCAGGGGTAGCATCTTTCTTAGGAAGCCCTAGTTTTTGCAGCTTAAGCATTGCAACCTCCAGATACCAGTTGTCTCATTTCGTTACCTAAGAAACATTTATCCATAAGTTTGACCATATAAATTTATCTATATAAAAAGTACAACAACATAGCGGAGATTTAGTAGATACCAGGGGGAGGAACAACAGTGCTAGCATTGCGAACAGCAGAACAAACTGAAGTCGCGCCTATCGGATAAAAAAAATATTTCGACAACCTGAACATACTAATTGGCTTTCGAAACCTGTTATAAAAGCAGAGTGCCCTGTTTAGTACCTAAGACTTTCTATGATTTCCCTTTGGTTGCTCCGTTTGGATCAGTGACGAAGCCAGAATTTAACATTTAGGTTGGCCAAAAATCAAATTAACATTGAACTAGGAAAGCGTCGTTACTATATTTGAGTTATAATTTTTTATTTCGAACGCATGGCTCCTACACAAAATGACATGCACACTAACTCAATATCGAAAAACAAGTGAGAAGAACGTGATTGTAAGTTAATAACCAGAAAATCAATATTATTTGTCAATCTTCAAACAAATTATTGTACGTGCAAGTAGAATTTCCAAGTCAACAAACCCAAAATGAATGATAAAAGGTGATTGTCAATCTTAAACATGGACTAAAGATGAAACAATATAACATTTATATTAATTTTTAGGTTTTTAGATGTAATAATGTGTTTACATACATAGACAAATATATGAATATTGAGAATATTTTATATAATAAGCTTTTAAAATTTTAATTAATGAAAGGTTGTAAATATAACCGTGTGATACACATGAAAGACAAACTATGCTGCCGAGCCATTGTATCTAGGTTATAGTATTAGCTTTTATTGGTTTTGGAATTTGGGTGGGCCAAAGTATCATTTACTGAATCGATCTACATTAGTAGTATAGAAATCAATAGTGTCTGATAATATTGTTGGGTGGGCCTTGGCCAACCCATGTTAACATATAGCTCCGCCCCTGGTTTGGATCTCGCATAACCAGTTAAAAACATTAGAGATATTTGTCAAATTTCAGCGTAGCTTAAAGTTTATGTAGAATAAGATGCCACAAAGCTTGCATGAAGTTAAAAGATATGTTAGAACTTTAATAGATATGTTATGTAAGCATGAAACATGAGAGTGTTTGATGTTCAATCCAAACTTGCTCGATGCATTACAAGAACTCCGATTGACCCGTTACCAAAACATGAGAGTACTTTAATAGATATGTTTCATCTTTAATAGATATGTTCTCTTCATCAACCTTATCTCCGACACCTAGTACTCGATCTGAAGTTTCATCTTTATTGTCATCAAGGCTGTTTGGAGATAAGGTTGATGAAGGGAACAAGAATGAAGAAGAGAATGAGGCTGATGGTGAGGTGAATGAGGATGAGAATGATGCATCTGGTGAACAAGTAAATGCATAATGTACTTCGTGTTCTTTCTATTGATTAAGGAGTTTTCAGGCGTTATGAACTAATACTTGTTTCTTTAGTTGCATATGGTATTATAAAGATCAAATTATGTGATAGGTGATGATTTGTTCATTGGAAATATAGTTATGTTGTTGTATTTTCTTCTATGAATCTGTTGACGACTGAAATGCTTAGTTTTGTTTTTGTTGGTAAATTTACTAGGGGTGTCAAACATATTATCAAATTCTTATTGATAAGCGAAAACTGTAAATATGAAATAACTGATTGAGGTAACTAGCTATAAGATGATGCTTTATGTTGCATTAAGAAAATGCCTATAATTTATAAAAGATGAGTAAACACTAGTCTTTGGCGTTGCAACTCTATAATGAAAACAAGAGGGAACAACACTCTAACTAAAACACATATGCTTGCAACTATTAAAATTATTCTACTATGACTTCCTACTGAATCCCCCAAGCACTATAGACCTCTCTAACATAAGTGTAATCTTTGAATTAAAGGCTTGTATTCTTCATTTTTACAATATTCAAAGTCACATTCCATAATTCCATCCAAGTTCTCTGCACATTCTGGAAAGTTCTTGTTCCTCTCTTGCCATATGAGATAAATGGTAGCAGCAAAAACATTTTTTTTCTACACATCTGACAACAAATATCGACACATGAGACTACAAATAACATAGGGAAAAGAAGAAACTGAACCAAAATGTGCAGCAGTTCTATCTTTATAAACTTCACACACTAACTCACCGAAAGCTTTTGCCTTTTTGCTACTTTGACCTAGCGAAAGTTCATGTGTATCTTCCATGTCCCACATGAACAATCATTTGAGCAAATATCTCCACTGTAATTGTTTTATTCATCAAAGCACTTTTCACCTTTTCTAGTTACCATTATCACTTTGGGAACGTTCACACACGGTTTCAATAGTGTATGAACCTAGTGGACAACGAGGTATGTGTTGTTGTTGTTGAGTTTTTGTGCAGGTCGGTGTTTGAAAACATTTTCAATGTTTTGCCCTGTAATTGTGGTAAAAGTGACATGGTGTTAGTTTTATTGGTCTAAGATTGCCCCAAACATTATGCTTCTTTTTTGCTTGAATTTTGGTGATGATGAAAGGTTTGAGTTGGGTATTCAAGCAAGTTAGTCAAGGACCCTCATACCAATCCCTTCTCCGATTGTCACAATCAGCATTCACTACAACAATCAAGAGGACGAGCGAGCACTCTTTTGGCGGGGACACCCTTGTCCCCGCCGAAAGTCGCTAAACGACAAAAACGGCGCTGAGCTGGCACACAATCTCGCTGACCGTCCACTAAATTTTCAACGCATACTTTTGGTGGGGACATGTCCCCGCCGAAAGTATTTTCGATATTTTGGATACAAATGCATGATTATGTAAACTTTTAGCGAATTTGGATATGTATAATATTATGTTTGGCGAATTTGTGATGTGAGTGTCTTTTGTGGTGTTGTAGCATGATTATATACAGGTTGTAATGTTATGGATCTTTTCCGGAAAAATTTCGGAGAAAATCTGAAAATTACCCATTTTGCAGCAATATGCTGCAAAATGGGTCAGATGCTTTTGGCGGGGACATGTCCCCGCCAAAAGTGTGATCAGAGTACTGGTGTTACAGTTTTTAGCGAGGATATGTCCCCGCCAAAAAAGTGACAGAGTGCTGGTGATATAGTTTTCTGCGGGGACATGTCCCCGCCAAAAGTATGCACTTTCTGCGGGGACATGTCCCCGCCAAAAGGGTGTTTAATATTAATTAAATTAGTGTTTAAGACACTAATTATAGCAGTGTAGACTACTTTTGGCGGGGACATGTCTCCGCCAAAAGTTATGCCACGCTGGCAACGTTTGACCAGACCAAAATGTCCACGCTGGCAGTGTGGGTCCCACATGTCCCCGCCCAAAAACCAAACTGTCCCCTCCGAAAGTTAACTGCGAGGGGGTTTTTGCGGGGGACTTTCGGCGGGGACATGTCCCCGTGGAAAGTATTTGGCGGGGAGACGTCCCCGCAGAAAGGGGCAGTTTTGTCCCCGCCGAAAGTGGTCACTGTTGTAGTGATTCTACTTAATTATAATATGTGTTTGTCTGTTCATCTGTCATAGAAGCTTTGAAAGTAGCTTTCAGGTTTCAAGTTTTTATAGTTCAAGTCAGTTACTCAAGTTTTCAAATCAAGATTCCAAGTTCGCAAGTTATTTTTTCACGTTCAGCTTAAGTAAAGAAGACAAGTTCAAGTGTTCTGTTTCGCTTAGTAGTTATATAGCAATTTGTATACTTCGCTCAGTGTGGGGGTCGGGTGCTTTAAAAGTATTATCAAATCATTAACCACAATTTGTTATCTTATTAGGCTACATAAGAACATAAGAACTGAGAATGCAAAATGGTCAGTTTGGTATCTTACTTTGCTTATACAAGAATGAGAATGCACAAAACAATGGTCAGTTTGGTATTTCTTACCAAGATAAGAAATGAAAATTCACACTTTGTAAAATTAGACCTAAACAACAAAAGAGATGTTAACATAAGATAGTAGTGAAACTTAAAAATCCAATCTCCCACGTGAAGCAAAAAGGCATTCGATCAGTTGTGTTTTAGGTCTTGCTATCACTGCAACTGAAATAGATATTGAGATTCCTAGGTATATTTGTGTAGCTTTGATTCCCATTGAAAATGTGGTTGCCACCATTGATGAATTCCATGAGCTTTCTTGAAATCTTCGGAGGGAGCAAGGTTCACCGTCACATAAGCCGTTGGTAAAATATGAAAAGCTTCTGAATCTCTCCCCATTGCACCCGAAATCAGACTTCCTATTGAATGTCTCGTTGCAATCCTTGCGATTTTTTCCTTTCCTATATCCTCCATCCTTTCTCTATGCTGAAAATATCCAATATACTCGGCGCTTATGGGATCTGAGGGATTTACAAACATGTAAGGTGTCCATTCAGATAACACAATAAATGGATCATCTTCGTGATCGTCATGTTTAAGTTTCATAACTGAAGCAATCCCTGCTGTCATGAGACTACCAACTATCCGAACCCCGTGTCTTATCGTTTCATTTTTTATCAACTTCTCAATGGGAACTGAAAAGAAAGGCGGATTAAATAGATATGTTTCGAGCTGAAGCCGAGACTTCGCCATATTTCTTCCTGCTAGCAATGCTATAGATGCACCCAACGAATGTCCTGCTAACCAGACATTCATGGGTCCTACATTTGAAACCGTGTTTGAAACTGCTTCAAAAGCGGTGCGAAACCTAGAGCTTTGTTCGAGCTTATCAAACAAACACTTCAAGTTCAGTTTCATATCTCGGGATCAGGTTAAAGTTTTTGTGATTGTTCCACGAAATGCTATGACGAATCGTGGAGGGTACGGGGGTGATTGATAGAAAAAAGGGTGTGCATATTTAAGCTCGTAAATAGCTCCAAAAAATGATAAATCACTATTGTCTACTAGAACATGATTTAACTGAAAATGAAATCTTTCCCACCATGGTGGAGCCTGAGCCTCAGCGCTTCCACGTTGACGATCACGTTCCAAAATGTAGACACCTTGAACAAGGCTTGCAGCAAGAGATCGTCGATGTAATGTGTTTCTCCTGTAAAGTTTACAGAATTAAAGCAATTATACGGTAATCAATACATTTAAAAATAAGTGTCAAGTTAAGAACAACGATACATACCAATCGAATGAAGTTAGCAGGTGCAAAGGTCCTGATTCATCAAAAATTTCGCGGGGTGAGGCCATGATTCATAATATAGCTAGCCGATATATATACTATAAACTGAAAATGTAAATAAATGTAACCGATGCAATGTGATAGAAACTAAAATAGTCAAATACATGAATGAGATCTCTGGGGATCTACATGTATATATCTTGATGTATTCCAACAACATTTTACATTAAAAAAGTATTAAATTTGGGGTTGACTTAGACTTTACATATATATACTCAGATAGTCAGATTCTGAAGTGGATTGCCATTTAGCAAGTAGCAACGGACAATCATTAGAAAATTTGACTTTTGATAATGTAAAGCATAATAACTTGGCTAACTTAAGTCATTTTAATTCATTTTAGTAGTTATGATGCAACTGATAACCAAATGACTTACTAGTAAGGCATTTGACCTCTTTACAAAAGATCTGGGGTTAAAACCTCATTAGTTACACATTTGGAGCGAGGTTGAATGAAATTAAAAGGACTCGGAGACAGTCATGAAGATATATCTCGGTTATGTTGCGTACATCTGAATCAAATACTCTCTCTCTGGATAACCTTAAACATTGTTTATCCGTTTAGTTATGATGCAATTAAATTATGAATTAATGGTTGGAGTTGCTTGTACAATGGTAATCGTGGTGGTGTTTGGTGTTTACCATCATATAAACTAATCAAATTGCAATAAGAAAACTTAAATACATTGTGTAAGTGTTTATAAATATAGAGCAACTTGCACATATATATGAAAGAATGGAAGATGCTCTTCTCAAAAGTCAAATTTTGGTTGAGTTGCACGACACACACCTAGCAATACCAATATTAATATAAGGGAAAATTCCATATTTACCCAACCTAAAAATCAAAATACCATATTTCCCCGAAACACAAGTCATGTGTTGGGAAATATGAAATTATAATGTTTAAGTTGGGTATATATGGAATTGCCCCTTAATATAAAGTACTTATGTATGTGATAGATTTACCTACATAAATGTTTTAAAATCACAAGTGTTTGTTGTTGGACCAACTAATTCATGTGCTTCAGTTTGATTAAGCCTTAATATGTATTTCCTGATCTTTGGATCTTAAATTGGGGTTTGTTATTTTTTGTATCAGATTAATGTTTATATTTTGATATATCAGATATTCGTTATAGTTTTGTTTTTAGATGTACTGTACTGAGTTACCAACATATTTATAGGGAAAAAATTTAAAGGCTGTTACCCGAAACATGTGATTCAAAATTCTGAATGATCATTTCATTGTCCCTAAATCAGTAATTGAAGATGAAGTATGCTGGAACTAGACGTTGGACTAACTATATGGTCTAAAATTTTTCCAAACCCAAACTGAGTCATTAAGCTTTAGAATGATACTGCAATGATTGTACTTGAATTTATTTAGTGAATTTCCACGGTCGGACCCAAAGATCAGAAGGCTCATTGCATGTGTACATTCATTATGATGAAGGCATCCAAGGCCTTTGGGGTCTAGTGGTATGTGAGTTGCCCACCGGCCACCAACCAAGAGGTTGTGGGTTCAAGCCTCGCTGGAGGCATTTGTGAGATAGGTGGTATAGGGCGTGAAAAAAAATTGCCGTTCAAAAAAAAAAAAAAAAAAAATTATACTGAAGGCTTTTGGGATAGGAATAGTTATCTAGGGTGGTTCTATCAACCAAGCGGTGGTGTGTTTAGATCCTTACTACGATAACTTTCAAAAAGAAATTGTTGTAATCGATGCATATGGATGAATGTATGTGTATGCTTTTGATATGTGATCGCAGACTAAAACGCTTGCTAGTTATTTTGCGATATCGAAAGCTATGAACTTTTTTATATACAGGAACCAAGTCTGCATATATACTAGTATAGTTGAACTACTAAAATATATTCATACTCCATCTAAACAGAGATTCGGCTGCCATGGTTCAAAACTTTAACTCTAAACCTCTCAATACAAGGCATGTTAGGCACCGGGATTTTGTCATCACTCCCTCCCCTTAAAGAATGGAATCCTACTGGTAATATATAGTTGTAGACAGCGTTTCCGTATATGTTAATTGTTACACTTTTTTGGATACACATTTTCTCTCAAACCTTATATAGAATATAACAAATGGTATAAACCTTTTTAGAGGGTGTTTAGGATTTCTTATTTGAGGCTGTCATTCCTACTGTTGAGTGTTTGAATGATAATTTAATATGAACATGTTGATACATGTTTATTTTTCTTACCAGATAAATAATTCAAATATAGCCATCTCAAACAAACCCTCTTATATAGTCAAATGTTGAAATGATATTAAAAGAAGAAAATTTCCAATCACAAAAATGAATAGGTCACCCTCATGAATCTGAAAGAAAAAAATGTTTTTGGACAGTAGCCTCTCAAGTCCATATTATCAAAATCCATATTATTTGAACATATAGAATAGTAACCAACAGCTTGTTTTAAGATATATATACATTATATAAGTATCAACAGCGTTTGTTCACATTTTAAGCTCACAGTTAACAGAATACAGGAACAAACAGACATAGCACTAACATTATAAGTACTAATTTTACGAGGATGAAAAATCCCTTTTACCCAAAAAACATTATATAAGTACTAACATTCACTACAACAAAACGGAGGAGACTTTTGGCGGGGACAAAAGTCCCTGCCGAAAGTCGCTAAACGACAAAATCCATGTTGAGCTGGCACATTATTTCGCTGACCGTTTACTAAATTTTCAACGCACACTTTTCGTGTAGACATGTCCCCGCCGAAAGTATTTTTGATATTTGAGCAAGTTTGACCAAAATAGTGTCTCTTAATTGTTCACGGGTATTTTTCCAGCCGTTACTTTCGGCGGGGACATGTCCCCGCCAAAAGAGTTGATACACAGTGCCAACCTTTCCATAGGCGCAACTATATAGGGGCGGGAGGGGCGTCCGACCCCCCGAATTTTTTTTTTGCGATGTAGAGGGGTATATAGTTTTCGTGTAGAAAAATTTCGGTATATTCGGTTTCGAGCCCCATTTTAATTGTGTTTTTTTTTTTTTTTTTTATAAATTAAGCAATAAAATTGATCCATTACATTTTACATAAGCCCATCTACCCAAACTAAAATCCATTAACAAACCAAATCCCAACCTAAAATCCATTACTTAGCCCATTTAAAAAAAAAAAAAAAAAAAAAAAAAAAAAAAAAAAAGAAGGAAACAATAACAATTAACAAACCAATTAACCAAATCCCAAACCCTCCCCCTTCGACCCTCATCTCCTCCCACCTTCCTGGCTCCTGCAGTCCCGCCGGCCACCGCCGACGGCCGACCAGCCTCCGCCACGCCTGCCGCCGCCTGCAGCGGCCCTTCTGGTTTGTTGTCATTAAATCTACTTGTCTTTTATTTAGGGATTTAGTAGAAATTAGGGATTTAAGTAGAAATTAGAAATTGGGGTTGAAAGTTCAATATGGCAGCGAATCGTCAATCGTGTACTACTAATATAAGTTTTTTGCAATTTAGTTGTCTTGGACAAATGTTAAGTTTTTTAGTGATTGAAACTTTTTTTTATATAATAATAGTATTTAATTTTTGACCCGACCCGAATCGAATCACCGACCCGAACATATTACCCGAAAAATAGCGTTAGGAAAAAAAAAATTTAGATCCCGACCCCCCACTGAAAATTTTCTAGCTTCGCCACTAAACCTTTCAGCGGGGACATGTCCATGTTGTAGTGATTCCACATTCTTGGCTTAGTGCTGACCGTTGGAACTAGAAAGACCGTTAAAACTAGAAAGCCCAGCGGATCAATGAGTTATGGGTGGAATTGAAGAAAATGACTAATATGCAAATGATCTCTGATACTTGGGAGAATATTGTGAGAGATATGACTAATGTGAAGCATAACAGATAAATAAGAAGTGTGTTGAGAAGGATTGTTCTTGCAGCCTGTGTATACTACATTTGGAATGAAAGAAATAAAAGATTGTTCACTAATGAAAGAAGAGAGTTCAAAGATTTATTGGCTAGTGTGATTAATCACATTAGACTAAAACTGTCAAGTTTGACAGTGAAGAAGTCTGCACAAATTGAGGCAATTGAAAAAGAATGGAGAGTTGTGATGAATGTCAAAAAGGATTGCAGAAGTTTAATGGAAGAAATTGAATAAAGCAACAACCAACAACATGATGTGAGTAGTCTTGCAAGTATAGTATGAAGCATATGGTCTCCTCTGAAGCTAAAGGAGTGTTTGGAAATCTGTTTAAAAGCAACAAATCTCATTATAATTTATGATGTCTTTTTTTTCAGGCCATTACAGTGGTAAGATACCTTGTATCTTGAAGTTCCTATACTGTAAGACTGTACCTATGATAACCTTGTATGGCTAAGTAGGAGGTCTCTATCAGTTGGAATGTACCATAAAGTAGGGTCTTCTATTGTGAAGGGTAAATGGCCAGGGGGATGGTATATGATGGGTGGAATAGAGAGGAATGAAAGATGATCCTTCTTGGTCCACCCAATATACCATCAAGGAGGTAATGGTTGGTCACCATTGTGTGAGTGTGTTCCTAAACAACTGAAGCCTTCCTTTGAGAGGGAAATGTAAGTTGTTTTAAAAGAGCCGCACAATGGATGAGTTATGGATGCCTAGTGAAGCCTCTCTTCATTCTACCTTGTCTACTGTGGTGGCAGGTTGAGTGGCTGGGTAGAATGGAGAAGAGGAAATCTAGCTAGATGGTAGGTGCAATATTGGTGAATTCATGAAGAGTATGATTGCTAATACTTGATATTGGTATGATGCATTTGGTGCTCTTAAAAGTAGAATCAAATGTTGCTCTGTTTGGTCTAGCATAGAACATTGTTATCAGATATAGGGTGTTAGTTCTATCTGATATTGGATATGTTGTAATAGATAGGATATGTTGTAGTATCTGTTTCTGTTTGTATCAAGATTTTGGGGATGTCCAAAATCTTAGTTCCTATTCTTATGATGTAAATTCTTGGAAGTTAATATAATACATTCACCTTTTGCAAAAAAAAAAAAAAAAAAAAAAAAAAAAAAAAAAAAAAAAAACCTAGAAAGCCCATTGGAATTGGAATGAAAAGAAATCCAAAATTGGATGAAATCAGACCCAATAATGCCTTGTCCGTATAGCTACTATACGATAGCTCTTAGTTTTTACTATAATCCTTATAAACTTATATTTAATATTTATACTACATTATAATGCATTTAGGACTATTTATAATTAGAAAGTCTTAAAATTCAGACATTTTTCTTGCTTATTATGAAAAGATTTCAAAATTAATTTGTTATGAAGCAAGTTGGTTAGTAAGTTTGTTAGGAAGCGGTTGGTTGTTCAAACTAAAATTATTTGGTTTAACCGTCTCTAGTATCTCTACTTATAAAGCACGAAGACAACTAAACGTGTAAACAAATAACGTAAAATATAATCACACGGTACCCGTCGCCGCATTGCGCGGGTACCGTTCTAGTATAGAATTATTGATAGATATAAAAGATCACAATTCATCAGCAACTGAAAAACTCCTTTAAGGGAGAGTACTAATTATGCAATTGAGATAAATTAAAACGTTGAAAACTGGAAATAAAAACAAAATAAAACATCTTCATATCTTAAGGAACTTAAGCACTCCGTTAATTGTTTGCTTTTACCTTCTTATCGAACTTCTACTTCATTTTGAGTGATTCAATGAAGCTCTTTCCCTCGTTTCTAGTAAGAAAGTTGAGAAAATCCCTGAAACTACTTTCCTCGGTACTTTTTGGGATTTTCATCACTAACAAGTTCTTGGGCTGTTGCCATCTTTTCATCAATCCCCATGCTATGAAGACTAGCAATAGAGATCCTAGTTCTCTCATTGTTAAGTGTAACTCTATGCACCATGCTTTTGTATAGCCCATTGCTTAGTACTTCAACATGATCACCCACAAGTACTTGAAGAGCCCCCTGTAGGTCAGGAACGAGACGCCAGGTGCCATCAGCAGCATCCATGATCTGGAGACCACATGAACTCTGAAGAATTATGGTTATGCAACTATGGTCCGAGTGAGGTGGTACTCCTAAAGCAAAGATGTGATTCAGGGAACTTTGGGTAGCAGTTAACGGCCATCACTTGCATGCCATCTTCCATCTTATTTTCAAGATATTTTCGGCCAATTCCAAGACTTTCAGTAATGGCTCCCATAATCTCGATAGACAAACATCTTGCTTTCATAACATAACTCCCCATTTTGTCTCTGAAATGGACATAAGACTATCAAACATGAACAACGAAAAAAACAATATCTATGCATATATTTTTGCACTTAAATTTGTTCTTAGATGTTATATAATAGCTAGTACAACACACCTTCTACAAATAAAGTATAAGCACAACTTGGAGATAATTTCTTCTATATTTGACAAGGGTAGACCCTACATTATATAATCAATTATGATTACTCGTCATGTTCGTTACATGTTCCGACATATATGGATATAGGACTTTCCTAAACTATCGCCCATATGAATTATTCTGTAACTAACGACAAGCTAGTTACACGTGTTGAACAATACGTGTGGACAAAATAACGCTTTATCGATACACACGTTGTGCATATGTATACCTCAATAAGATTGTCGTTACTAGTTTTTTGAGTTAAGACATGCACTTGTGCATACTTATCTCTCGATATGTGATAGTACAGCTTGGAATTTGACTCTTTTAAGGTTTGAATCGATGTCTTCACGAATCAAAGCTAACATAGAATACAGAAATGGTCTTTCAGTTTGGCAAAAGAGTTGCCAAGGAAATAATGAGTATAAGATCAACATACTAAAATATGTAAGGGTGTAAGTGAAGCCTTTGGGAAAAGTGATAAATTTGAAATACTGCCTCTCCTTCTCTCAATGAACCAAGGGGAGTAGATGACAATAACGAAACGAAAAAGGATTTTACCGTATTTATTAGTATTTGGCTATTAGACATGTTGAAAAAACCCAAGAATAATAATTTGTAACGGTTTCGTATTTACTTGGTTTCAAAAATATTTTGAAAAGACAACATCATTACACCCATGAAATAAGGCATCTAGTGATATTGGCTTTTAATCAAGGAATAATGAAAGGAGATGGGTCTGTTTCATAAAGTCAAAAACAATTTATGTTTGACTTCATAATTTTTACACTGACAAAATTATACTCCATAACTTAACCAGACGCGAAAAGATTTTTTATTAATATATAATAATTACATATTTTTAACTACATCATTGTTTACTAGTTGAAGTACAGTAATGACTAATGAGTATCTACCATACTGAGACTGCCTATTTGCTTGTGTACTTAATAAAATCCAAAAAAAAATAAAAAAAATGTAGACTTGAGGGAACACCCTGACCTCGGGCATTTTTTGGCACCAGCCATTGTCCACCCCACAAGGAATAGCTCCGGGCAACTCTCCTGGCCTAGTAGGGCGCCAACTGGAGTGAGCCGAGACTCTCGGACTCTTGAGCTCTTATCCACAAAGTCTTTCCAGTGAGCTCATAGGTTTAGCAGAGGTGGGTACTTATCTAGGAGCAAAGTGCCAGGGATGAGATTCGAACGTGAGTCTATTGACTATTAAGATGATTAAGTATGCAAATACTAATATTTTTCATTGAGGACTAACGACTTGAGGTACTAATATGAAAAAAGTAAGTTTATAATCAGAATTGTGCATACAATATATTTTTTTAAAAGTTCAAGAACAGGACATGTAACTTATGTAAGTTTATAGTTCGTGAGTTAGCTTGATTATTACAATATTACGTATTTGAATAAATCATACTAAACAAGTACAAGATAACGCATTTATGCATCACATTTGTGTTAGTCAATGTTAATGACTTGTATTGGGCTCAAGCACGCGTTCTAGATTGGTCATTGTAAAACTATATTTGTACCGGTTCATTCTATGGAATATAACATGATTCTAAACACTTACATGGTATCAGTCTCCATTAAGATCCAAAAAACCCTAACACATCACCGAATCACTTCAAAATTTTAGATATACAAACCTTCCTTCTTGTTTTGTCAATCGTTGGCTATTCCAGTTGACACCGGTATCTAAAGTATATCGTTGGTGCTAAAGCTTGGTACCGGTCAACGCTGTGATTGTGAAGTTTTCGTTTTGATTATTACCAGTCGACTCTGCTTGGTCGATCGTTGGTATCTTTGATCATCCCGATGTTGCTTTTTTCATTTCGAGTTGACACATAGTTAGTCGATCATTGGTTTTATTTGTCTCTCGTTGGTGCTGCTGTTTTGATCTCAGCTTTGCTTTGTTTGATTATTGTTGGTGTTATTTGATTATCGTTGGAGGTGTTGTTGTCTTGCTTATCATTACCGTACAAGTTTGTTTGTCACTGCTCACGGTAACTTATCTAAACCTTAAACATGCTATACTTTGTCAAACCAAATAATATGTACTCCCTGTGGTCACCTCCGTCTAATACCAGTAGAGAGAATACAAGTACTGTATTACCAAACTATTGTTAGAGTTTGTGGATAAATATTAATAAGTATATGTCTAGTATCGAACCCGAGGCCACAGGATTGCACACGTTACGAATGAAAGAATTAATGAACAATAATTAATATATAAATGTTATGTATATTTAATTATTTAAAACACAAGTAAATGTTTAAATGACATTAGTAACTAACAAGTATTGACTAATGTTCATTAAAAATCAAAGACAAAGGACTAGAGTGAAAATTGGACACGAGAAGGATCCGGAAGGACCCTTGGGCCTTAGGCCGGTCGTGGATGGGTAGGGGAAACCCTAACCCACTCCAACTTGTCCTCCAAGTTTCACTCAATATTAATACAAGGCTTAGGGTTCATTCTTGGTACCTTTTGTGCACTAACTATAACCCTAAACTTGTTTTCCTCTCTTCCTTGCTTTGGCCGATCGTGTACCCCCTCCATAGGGTCGATTGGATTTGTTTTTATAAACAAACTCTTGTGTTTACATTAACTAGCATTAACATTAATTCGGTTATAGTTCGTGTGTACAAGAACGTGGTGTAAACATGCTTTTGTTTACATCTTGGATCGATTAACAAAACGGTAAGGGGTTAATCAATAGATCCCTAATTCATATAAACCCTAATTAGGGTTCTTCATATTGTTAAAGACAATTGCTTTTGATTCTTGTTCGGGCTAGAATCACCACGGTATGTTCCTATTTAATTTATGTTAATCTCTTATGTGTTATAGATGTTCCTACGCTTCCGCATATGTGTTTACCTATTTGTATGATTGTCATGATACTAATATTCTAACAGTGGTATCACGAGCTTGCTATAACATGTAATTGATTACATAAAACACATAAAAAACGAATTTTGATTGTTTTAGATACATGTTTTGGATCTAGGGTTTTGTTTTTTTTAATTTTTTCGAAACCCTAACCCTAATTTTGGGGGGGGGGGGGGTCGATTTATTCCATGAACCCTAATTAGGGTTTGTGGTTTTATTAATTAATTGGATTAGAAACCCTAGGTTGCCAACATGTTTATGTGTTATTTGGGCGTATCCTTGACCTAATTGGTAATTGTTATGCTTTGATCCGTGACGAAATATGCATGTTAGTCATGGGTTATTAATTGTTTATTAATTGTTAAGCTTTTCACATGTTTAGATAGATCTTATATTGGGGAAGACCCCATAATTATTAAAATCAATTATGTGCTATGTGGTATGTGATTAGCTTTGGCCTACGCAATTGACTTGTCAATGTATGTGGCTCACTTCCATTAAGAGGTGAAGGCCCTAGTTAATTATATGCATATAAAAACCTAGAATTGATTATGTTAGGATCTTTTCTAAAAAGATTGCATGTGGCTAATTGTTTCACCTTTATAATTGTTATGTTATTAGTTGTTTTGATTTGTCTTTATTACTTGTTTTATTGTTTAATTGTTGGACACGTTTGTAAGCAATAAAAGGGTAATTTTTATAAAGAAAATAATATGGACTAATAACGGTGAAACAAAAGTGATAAAGTAAGAATCTTGCAAAGTCTTAAGTGCCGCTAGTGGTCCGATTCGCACGGTAATCAGCTCCCAGGCGAGACTAGCAAAATTCAAACTTTATTACATGATTTTGAGATTGAATCCATAAACTTTTGCTTGATTGATGTTTTGTACAAATATGCTTTTAAAATTAAGTCCTTTAAGACGATATTCATAACCGTGATTTGAAGGCTTAGAAAAGAGCCTTAGAGTCTGCCTTGGTTATCACAATCTTGAATATGTCTTAAACGAATTACTTTTAAAATCATAATTGTAGAAAGTCATCTTAGGGTTTATTAAACCTCAAGTAAAACTTTGTGTATTAATTTCACGAATTGGTAAATTAAAAGTTTTTTTTTGAAAACTTATGTTATAAAGATGAGTGCATGCATCTTTATACATGTTTTGATTTTCACATCAAACTAAATACCCTTAAAATTTAAGTTACATGCCATCTAACTATAAGAAACACTTGAAGTTATTATTTAGTAAACGTGAGACGCAGGCTAAATTTTAATGACAAGGTAAATTTCCGAGTGTGCGTGAGACCACACATGGAGAATTTGCAGTTTCTAAGTTAGACGACTTAATTAAGTTGATGCGTGAGACCTAGAGCTTAAGGCATGAGATGGGATGAAACATGCTTACATGACAAATTGATGAATCAATTTGATGTAAATCTCATAATGATCTAGGAATTGGAAAAGTGTTTGCCAATTATTGTTCGACAGATTACCATCTTTTATACTTTCATCACTAGCAGATCAACTGATGTGGTGGAATCTATGTAAAGTTGGATCCTAGATTTTCAAGAAAATATGTTGGTTATATGAATATAACCTTGGGTATTATATTTTCTTGGAAATATAAATTATCGAAAATACTAAAATTGAATTTTGTAAATTCTTTAAATGTATTAATGCAACTCAAAACCGTAAACGTAAGTTATTCTTTTAATTGATCTACACCCGTTTGGGTTTTAGGTTAGAGTCAATATTTACAAAAAGAATAAATATAGTCTTCTTTCCATTAGGAGAAGTGTGAGACTTAATCCTAATCCTTTTCATGAATGAGAAAGGTATAATAGGATGATTAGAATTGTCTAAATTCTAAATACATAACTCATAGCAAACTTTAATAGTAAGAGTATTTGCACTTTATGAGTTATTAAAATAGAAGCTAGATTGATTACTGCATAATGGTAAAAGACGAATTAGATTATTTTATCTAGTTGTTTTGGTTTGACTATTTACAGATACTACATACAATTGTTGGAATGGTAAATCTATAAAGGAAGAAATTGCATGCCCAGTTTTTTCAAGTTAATAGTTTGGAATGTGATGAATCACATTTACGTAGTAGAATTCATTCTTTTAGAACCTATATATAATTGTTGGAATGGGTTTTCTTAAAAGATGTAGGAAAGTAAATAGTACACTATTTCCTTTCACTGATTAATGAAACATTTACAATGTTGTCAAATTCAGTGGGAGTATTGTGTTCTTATGGCTGAATAAGGGATTATTGTAATGTTCTCTAATTCAGTTGGAGTTACAAGACTTATTGTCTTGATTGTAACTTAGATTATCTTTTGAATATCTCAAGATAATTACTTTCCAAATATAGACACTAATATTTTCAAGGATAGTCATGTGCATTTCCTTGATTGATTGAGTAAACTCTATATCTACTAAGTTATGTTAATGACACAAATCATATTGTTCACATTAACAAACGCGTGCGTGTTGTTTATGTGGTACATGATGTTGTTCCATGCACAAGTGGGAGAAATCTACATTGTGTGCAAGGTACAACACATGAGAATATGATTTAACGGACTCTCTTAACTGCAAAGTAAGAGACTATAGTTCCAATATGATTAATATACATCTAATCTAAAAAACACTTGGTGTTGAAATTTAGTAAACGTGAGACGCAGGCTAAAAATTAACAACAAGGTGAATTTCCATGTATGCGTGAGACCAACATGGATATTTTACAGTTTCTAAATTAGACATCTATTAGAACATATGTGTCAAATAACAATACTACTTCAGCTTTAATATTTATGTATTATTGGAATGACATAAATGCATGAAGTAATATAATACTACTTCAATAATTATGTATTCTTAGAATGACATAAATAAATAAAGTAGTGTGTTAACTTGAAAATATTATTGAAACCAAATGATGGTGTTCATGATTACTTTAATAATACATGTTTATACTTTATTGTATAGTTATAAACATGAAGTCTTCAAAGTATTACAAGACTTATAATTAAGCAAGACGTTAGCTTGTTATGGTCTTTTAATTAAGACATATACAAGAAGTCATTGAGTTGATCAATGATTAATATAGTATAGTGGGATTATAACAAGTTTATGTTTTTATAAAACATAAACATGAAGTGACTTGGTCAAAAGTACTTGTGTTATAAAGCATGCAATTGGTTTGGAAATACTATTATACCATTAAGTTGACTTAGATGGTAAATAGGTATGCCAACAAGAATATGGTTATCTTACATATTGTTAGATTGTCTTACAATATGAGTTCTAATGAAATACTAGATTATAGTATGTTCAGTTAGGAAATCAAGCTCTAGTTGTAGTGTTTGGTTCAAGATAACTACATCTTCTTATCTTCCAAAAGTTATCAAGGTTAAAAAAAATTGAGTATGGATTGAATATACTCAATTAGACTCCTAGAAGATTAATAAGACGTTATTGAATTATGAAATGTCATGAATCACATTAAGTCTTAAAATTGAAGTTCTGAATTTGTTAAGTTACTTATGTGAAGGTTATTAACAAAGAGCTATCAATGCGTATTTGTAAAGTCCTAAAAGAGAAAATTGGATTGTTGCTCTAATTGCTAAGTACTTATATTCTATATAATGCTAAAGGCAAGTGGGAGTATTTTATCTTGAAAAGATAGAATTACAAGATACATAATCTTCTAAAACCACACTAGTTAAAATCATGATGAGGCTTAACATGTAAATGATAAACCTCAAGATGATGGAATTATCATTCATAGATCCACTTGGATATCTCATATATTTAATGAATATACTGACGATTATATGATGTAGTATTACCAAAATAATGAATTGGGTAAATTACTCATAATATGAATGTTATAGATGCTGTTCATAAAGATATTCAAATTTAAAATTTGGTCTATCTTAATTCTTAATGGTTAGAGAATGAAGATGAGTTTATTCAAAGATAATGTAACCTTAGTGGGTTAAATCTTTGAGTAAAAATCATATGAACAAAATTGTACACATATCTTAATGCATGTCTTATGACAAGATTATTAATCATACTTAAACTATTAACTATGATTGGATACTCTTTCCTAAGCACATTAAAGATACAAAGATGGTAAATTGTTATATTTATATGAATATGAAATTTGACAATGAATATCAAAAACTCTTTCTTGAATAATTATTTGAGCGAGGACGATAAGTAATCAAAAGGAGTTTATGAATTCAAGAAAATCTTTGAAAGTGTACAAAGTGCAATAATCCATGAATGGAGAAATGCATGCATCTAGGAGATTATTCTTATGATAAATTATTAAATCTATGTTTAGGTTTGTAATTAAAATAAGGTAATTTCTAAGTATTCCTGAAAGCTAGTGGGAGTATTATGTTTGATTTACTAAATCATATATGTTGTATAACATATAAGTAAAATGTTAAGACTTAGTTTGGAATGAAACTGTAAGTGAAAGATTTAGAAAATAAAACATACAACCTTGGAACAAAAGTTTATTATTAAATAAACATGTGCGATAAATAAATTCTAATAGAACATAATATATCATTTAGAAAATGGATATATATTATGAAAGGATAGAACATGAATATAAATCTAAGTATGACTGAAGGAGTTTCATGTGAATCATATTATTGTTAAATCATGCTTAAATGCTTAATGATTTGGCAATATTTGATATCTTGTGTAATGAATAAAGAAATATGTTTAACTTAGAATAAATGATCCTCAAACCTGGAATTGCTCCTAAATTCTAAGTATAAACAATATAGCGAATTGTTGCGTAATTGTTATAGTTGACAATAAATCTTGTAAGATTGAAAGGTGTCAAGCATTACACATTGGATATTATGTTTACGGATTTCTAAAAGGCATATTGTGATTTGTATACAATGATGCTGGTTTAATTGAGATGACACTCAATAACTAGTCATGGAAGGATTTTATCCTTAGCCATATGAACTAGTTGTGCTCAACTAAGAGCATAGTTGCATTATACATTAAAGAATTAGAATACTTTAAACTTTAAAATGTTTGAAAGTTTGATTGTCATAAATTGATGGTTGAGGATATCACATCATTTATGAAATATTGTGTGACTATATTGGATACACACATACAAGAATTTTGCTAATTAAATTCTTGAAAGAAGTATTCTCAAAATTCGGATAGATCAAAGTTAGTTGAATAATACCTTGTCAACAAGTATGATTGTCATTACTTGAGGCATAATTGTCAACAAGTCATTACTTGAGACAAAATTCATTAACTAGAATTATCATGCATTGATCTATTTAGCATTTGGATAAAGGGCATTAAGCAATTATTATTTATATAATGAATTAAAGTACTTAGTACGTTTGTTTTCATTAATAATAAATTGTGTCCTATATTTGCATGTTTAAATCCATGAATAACTTATGTTATTCTAAATTGTCCGTTGTCAATTAATGATATGAGAATATCATTAAACTAAGACAAATCTGAGTATTGGCTAGAATATACTTGAAAGTATATTGATGCGTTGACATACCAATTTCACATGATATTCGATGAATTGAATATAGGACTTATCCCAACTACATGATTTTACTTTATGGATCTTGTCAGTAAGTAAATCATGAAATTGTTATCCTCAGACTTGAGATACCAGATAAGTGTCATGGATGTAGTGCATTTTGTGCAGCAATCTACCGCTTACCGTAATTGGAAGTTATAAGGGCTGCTTTCAGAATTGTTACAAAGTCCATGGGTTATTCTTGTAGTCAAGAAAGAATTTGTTCCTTCAAATTCGTTTTGAAGCTTAATACTGCTGGGCCCCTCGTAGGGTTGACAAGATGTATGCGTGCGCACGCCCAAAGTCTATCTGGAATACGTTCAGATGTTTTGGTAATCTTGCTCAATCATAAACAACGAGAAACAGAATTGTTAATTAAAGAATGACTAAGATCCATATCTTTATTAACGTAGTATTAGAAACAAAAGGATAATAATAATAATGATGAATCATTATAGGTTTTTCCAGGAAACCTTCCTCGAGTTGAACTAGGGGCATTGGCATGTTGCTAGACGCTAACCAATGTCATTATACTATTAATAGATATCCAAGTGGGAGCTATTAGAGTTTGTGGATAAATATTAACAAGTATATGTCTAGTATCGAACCCGAGGCCACGGGATTGCACACGTTACGAATGAAGGAATTAATGAACAATAATTAATATATAAATGTTATGTATATTTAATTATTTAAAACACAAGTAAATGTTTAAATGACATTAGTAACTAACAAGTATTGACTAATGTTCATTAAAAATCAAAGATAAAGGACTAGAGTGAAAATTGGACACGAGAAGGATCCGGAAGGACCCTTGGGCCTTAGGCTGGTCGTGGATGGGTAGGGGAAACCCTAACCCACTCCAACTTGTCCTCCAAGTTTCACTCAATATTAATACAAGGCTTAGGGTTCATTCTTGGTACCTTTTGTGCACTAACTATAACCCTAAACTTGTTTTCCTCTCTTCCTTGCTTTGGCCGATCGTGTACGCCCTCCATAGGGTCGATTGGATTTGTTTTTATAAACAAAGTCTTGTGTTTACATTAACTAGCATTAACATTAATTCGGTTATAGTTCGTATGTACAAGAACGTGGTGTAAACATGCTTTTGTTTACATCTTGGATCGATTAACAAAACGGTAAGGGGTTAATCAATAGATCCCTAATTCATATAAACCCTAATTAGGGTTCTTCATATTGTTAAAGACAATTGCTTTTGATTCTTGTTCGGGCTAGAATCACCACGGTACGTTCCTATTTAATTTATGTTAATCTCTTATGTGTTATAGATGTTCCTACGCTTCCGCATATGTGTTTACCTATTTGTATGATTGTCATGATACTAATATTCTAACAACTATCATCAGCCTAAATGATGGATTTGATGCAAGCCCAAAAGAAAATTTTGGCACAACATGGAATACATTATCCATTGGGTCCGGCTCCTAGTACTACATCTATCCAACATGAACTTACCCAACTTACTCCAATTTCAGGCCCACCTGGCTTTGGCCCAGCTCACTCTATTAATGGACCGACTACTGGCCAACTATTGTTCCCACTCATTTGGGACAACCGGTGTCAGCCCGCTCACTTGGGACAGTCGGGTCAACTTGCGGGACATGGGAGGATTTTCTCACATGATTTTAGTGCTACAACTCCACCGGATACCACCACTGGTGCTTAGAACATGGATACAGGTGTGAGTTCTCAGCTTAATTATTCGGTTACCAGTCTTAGAGATGTTTTAAATAAGTGTATTATATCTCGGTTGGAGACGGTTATGCTATACCCATCACCAATTCTAGACAGAGTATTTGCCAATACCTCATAGACCCCTTCACCTCAATAATGTCCTTATCACCCCTAATATTGTCAAAAATTTAATATTTTTCTGTCAAATTGTTCGTGATAATAGTTGTACTATTGAATTTGACGTGTTTTGTTTTTCTATTAAAGATTTCTTGACTCATCGGGTTCTACTCCATGTGATAGTACTGGAGATCTTTACCCGGTTACGCAGCCTTCCATCATTCCTCCTGCTTTTCTCACCTGTCAGTATACGTGCCACCAGCGTCTTGGACATCCAGGAAGTAAAGTGTTACGTCGTATTCTTTCCAGTAATTCAATTTCGTATAATAAAGAGAAACCTCCCGTTCTTTGTCATGCGTGTCAGCTTGGCAAACACTTGAGGCTTCCATTTGTTAGTTCTAGTGCTTTGGTTCAGTCTCGTTTTGATACTGTTCACTCGGATTTGTGAACATCTCATATTCCGAGTCTTTCAGGTTTTAAGTATTATGTTTTATTTTTAGATCATTATTCGCATTTTGTTTGGGTTTATCCATTAGTTAATAAATTAGATGTCTTCTCTAAATTTGTGTTGTTTCATCACTTAGTTCTAAATCAATTTAAGTGTGGCATAAAATCATTTCAGTCTAATCATGGTGGTGAATCTGACAACCATGCTTTCCATAAGTTGTTTACATCTAATGGTATTCAGTTTCGTTTTTTTTGCCCAAAAACCTCACAACAAGACGGTAAGTTTGAAAGGATGATCCGAACCATCAACAATCTTATACGCACCTTACTTTTTCAAGCTCACTTATGTCCTAATTTTTAGGTTGAAGCACTTAATATGACCGTCTACTTGTTAAATATTTTACCATCAAGTGCGATTAGCAATGAAATACCTTATACTCACATATTTGGTACCACACCCGACTATAGTATTTTACGCACTTTTGGGTGTCTTTGTTACCCTCACCTCGATACCAGTCATAACCTTCAACCTCGTGCTAGTCCAATCACCGTGCATACCGTTGCCTTGATCTCAATACCAATAAAATTATTATTTCCCGCCATGTTACCTTTGATGAGACGGTCTTTCCGTTTGATTCTATGACACCTACCTCACCTCCCTCATATACCTTTTGGATGAGTTGACTAATGTCATTTTTCATATTATTCGCTCGACACCTATTACACCTACTACACCTCCTACACCAAATGCTACTGATGTTGATCCTGTTTCATCAGGTTCAACACCTGTTCACCTACTACACCTCTTCCACCAGTTGATACACCTCCCCCTACCCCAATACCGATGTTATCCCCACACCACCGCCCACTTTACAACAACAGTCCATACCACCTAACCTAAACCCGGTTTTTGTTCATCCCATGGTCACACAATTTCATGTTGGGACAAATCGTCCTCATGATCGTCTTACTCTTCATGTGTCTTTCATTTCACCTTTACCAAAATCGTATACCAATGCATTTAGTGATTGAAATTGGCAAAAACTACTATGAATAATGAATATAATGTACATATTAAAAATAACACTTGGACTCTTGTGCCTTGACCCACGGACGCAAATATTGTTCATTGTATGTGGTTGTTTCGCCATAAGTATTTAGCAGATGACACTCTTAGTCACCACAAGGCTCATCTTGTAGCGAATGGCAGTACGTAGTTAGATGGTATTGATGTTGATGAGACTTTTAGTCCGGTTGTCAAACTGGGCACTATTCGTACCATTCTTAGTTTGGCTACTTCTCGGCATTGGCCTGTTCATCAGCTTGATGTCAAGAATGCTTTCTTACATGGAGATTTATCTAAGACTGTTTATACACATCAGTCTCCAGGTTTTCAGGATTTTGAGCATTCTGGCTATGTTTGTTTATTATAGAGGTCTCTTTATGTGCTCAAGCAGGCTCTTCAGGCTTGGTTTCAGCGGTTTGCAGCTTATATTACTCGAGTTGGGTTTGCTCTCGATGTGACTCGTCATTACTTATTTACCGACAGGGGACTGACGCTGCTTATTTACTATTGTATGTTGATGATATTGTTCTCACTACTTCTTTTGAGCTTTTTTTACAGTGGATTATTTCTTCCTTGCATTAGGAATTTTCTATGACACATCATGGTTCGCTTAATTATTTTCTGGGTATTTCTGTTACACGGGATTTTTCGGAGATTATCTCAGCGTAAGTATGCTGCTGAGATTCTTGAGCGGGCTCATATGGTTAACTACAATCTGAGTCGGACTCCTGTGGATCCTGAGTCTAAACTGGGAGATGATGGTGAACCGGTCTCTGATCCGACTTTATATCGGAGTCTTGCGGGAGCTCTTCAGTATCTTACCTTCACTAGTCCAGATATCTCTTATGCAGTGCAGCAGGTTTGTTTATATATGCATGATCCTAGGGAGCCTCATTTCTCGGCTCTTAAGCTGATTCTGAGATATGTTCGTGGTATTTTAGATCATGGCTTGCAGTTGTTTTCATCATCTACTACCTCTTTGGTTGCTTATTCAGATACGGATTTGGCGAGCTGGCCCACTACTAGGAGACTGACTTCAGGGTATTATGCATTTCTTGGCAGCAATTTACTCTCTTGGTCCTCTAAGCGTCAGCCTACACTTTCTCTTTCTAGTGCTGAGGTAGAGTATCGTGGTATTGCCAATGCAATTGCTGAGACTTGTTGGTTGCGTAACCTACTTCGTGAGTTACATACTCCTTTGTCATATGCTACGCTTGTTTATTGTGACAATGTTAGTGTTGTGTACTTGTCCTCCAATCTGGTTCAGCATCAACGTACGAAACACATTAAGAAAGATATTCATTTTGTTCGGGATCCAGTTGATGCTGGTTAGGTTCGGGTTCTTCATGTTCCTTCTTGTTTTCAGTACGCAGATATTTTCAATAAGGGCCTACCGTCAGCTTTGTTGGAGGAATTTCGTACCAATTTAAGCATCCGGTCTCCTTTGCTAAAACTGCGGGGGAGTGGTAGTCGATGTTAATGACTTGTATTGGATAATTATTTGTATTGTACTCAAGCTCGCATTCTAGATTGTTCATTGTAAAACTATATTTGTTCGGGTTCATTCTATATTTCTATGGAATACAACACGATTATAAATATTTACAATTTTATGTTAGCAACTTATCGGAGCTACTAAACAGAAGTAAATATAGGAATTATATGTTCCCAAAAACACACTTAATATTTAGGGCTAATTACTTAAAAATGCATCAAACTTGACACTTTTTATCATTGTATGTAGCTATCTTTTTTTTTTCCTAATGTGTAACTAAACTTTCAAATTTGGTACATTGTGTATATCTTGTGACCATTTTACCCTTACATTTTTAAATTTCGAAGGGTAAAATGGTCATTTTACGAGGCTAAATAGTCACAAAATACACACAATGTACCAAATTCGAAAGTTTTGTCGCACATTAGAAAAAAAATGGCTATATAGAATGGTAAAAAGTGTCAAGTTTGATGCATTTTTAAGTAATTTGCCCTAATATTTACTTTCAGGTTGTGTTTTAAGTATGGGTCAAGTGGGTCATGAGTCAGACGGGTTGGGTCAGGTCAACCCAATATTTTTTTCTTTTAAAATGAATTAAAAATATATCATTATACATATAACTTGATTAAAAAATTAATACTCCTGTGTGGTAGGTCTATTTCGGCACCAGGATGTTAAAATAAGTTAAATAGAATGAAAACTACGAAGTATTAAATAATAAGGAGTATAATTTAGACTAAGAGTGGAGGGAGTGGGCTCGGTGAAGGCTCGGCAAAAATCGGCAAAAATCGGCAACACCGATGCCACCGTTCGGCAAAAATCGGTAAACCAAAAATTCGGTAACATTTGCCGAATGAATTGTGTGGAAACCAAGAATCAAACGGTCAAATTTTTGAAAAAAAAAAAAAAAAATCTCTTTTTTTAACTATATATACATACACCATTTTCTTCTTCCCAAATCAACCATTTCACATCTTCTTCCCAAAACAACTACATACATACAATTTTCTTCCAAATCAACTATGGATTCAAGAAAGTCAAAAAAAATGGCTAACCCCAAACAAACCCGATCCCAACCTAGTCGATTGGTTTATCCGCAATTTTCTCAACCATCCCCAAATCAATTTTCTCAACCATCCCCAAATCAATTTTCTCAAGCATCTCAACCATCCCCAAATCAATTTTCTCAACCATCTCAACCATCCCCAAATCAATTTTCTCAACCATCTCAACCATCCCCAAATCAATTTTCTCAACCATCCCCGAATCAATATTATGTGCCACACCCCGCGTCTCCACATCTATTGTTTATGGGCAATCCTCCGATGAATCCACAACTCTACAACATGTCAAGGTCGATGGATTTGGACCAACTTGGTATTTTTAACAATCGTGAAGATGATGAGGTCATACCCGAGACACAAGAACCAAAATCGTTTGGTATATTTTCTTTCCTTTAATAATTTGTCTCGTTTTTTTTTTTTTTTTTTTTTTTTTATGGATCGTTTAATAATTTGTTACAATTTATACTTTATTAGAAATGGAAGATGAAGACGACGACGAAGAAGTTCAAGAAGTGGATGCAAGGGGCAAGAAAAAGGTTGGTACAAAAAAGACGCGAGAAACTTGGACGCAAGAGCAAGAGGTTGCATTGGCGAAAGCATGGGTTCAAGTATCCGAATGTAAAAAATTCGGTAATGATCAAAAGTGTGATAGTTTTTGGAACCGGATTTTGGAGCATTACACGACAACTCTTGGATCAACTTCACGGACATTTCATGGCTTGTATACCAAGTGGAAGACACTGAACGCGGCCATGGGACTTTTTAACGGCTTTTACCAACAAGCGGTATTTTTTTGTTTTTTTACATGTCTCGTATTTTTTTTTAACATGTGACGTATTTTTTTTATTAACATGTCTCGTATTTTTTTTTTAACATGTGACGTATTTTTTTTTTAACATGTCAATTATTTTTTACATGAAGAATCGTGCTAAGAAAAGCGGGTGTAACGACTTGGATGTAATGAAGGTTGCATTCGCCGATTACCGAACAAAAACAAAAAAAAAGTTCGGTCATGTTGCTTCGTGGGAGGTTATGAAAGGGCATGACAAATGGCTCGAGCAAGATTGTTTTCAACAAGTTGGCGGTTCGAGGACAAGCGGGAAAAGAAAGTCGGGAGAGTATGAATCAGCAAGCAACGAGAATATCTTGCCCGACATGAATGAAGACCCCTTCCCTTCTTATGATTCAAGGAAGTCAAAGAAGAAGCAACCCGCATCCTTCACTTCGATCTCAAGTGCCGCGGAAGACATTAGCTCGTACGCAAAAAGCAAGCAACAATTTTTGCACGAGAAACGCGAGAAGGACAAGTTGGCGGCGGATTTGTTGGCAACTCAACTCGACGGGGCAAAGTTCAAGAACCGACAGCGCGAGATGAAGTTTTTTTACGAGCCCCATGATCACATTACCAACGAAGAGCACTTGAAAGCCGTTCTTGACGACAAGCGGGAAATTGCGAAGAAGAACGGATGGAAAATTTGGTTTTAGATTGTATTTGCGAATAAGAACGGATGAAATGTGTGTTTTAATTTTATGTAGTTTTTTTTTTTAAGTATTGTGTAATGTTTTTTTTTGTTATTAATAAAATGTTATGTTTTAATTTTATATATTTTTTGTTGGATTATATGTATTAAAAAAATATGATGTGGAAAATGTGGATTTGGTAAACTTTGGTGACCGCCGCCACCATTTTGGTAAAGTTTGGTAAACTTTGGTAAACTTTGAGTTGGAAGGTTGTGATTGGTAGATGATGATGTGGCAATTTGGCAAAGTTTGGCAAACTTTGGACCACTCCCTCCCCCCTAAACGAAGTGGCATATTTTCCTCGTACTTGTGTCACGATCGTGACTTCCATTCCAGACAACCCAACTCACACTAAAGTGGGACCAAAATTATTAAAGCAAGTAATTGTTTCTTATTTGTATTTTGAGTATCTGTTGGGTATTTAATAGGGTATATTTTTATATAGGTGAGTGAAAGTGATCACTACAGATGTATGATGAGTGAGAGTGAGTAGAAATAAGATAAAAGAGAAATCTAAAGTGAAGCTGAAATAGTGGTGAGTGACTCACCATCGCTACTTTTAGCCTTATAATTTCATATATTGAGGACTATAGTATTAATTGTGAAAACAAATATCAATTACGTAAAAAATATAGATAGCATTAGTCCAAAACTATCACTGTGTGTACTGATGGTCTTTTTTTTTTTTTTTTTTTTTTTTTTTTTTAGCAAAGACGCAGTCTTTTTCTATTCTACATAAAACAAAAATAATTAAATACCGTAAAATATACTACGTAGATAGCATTAGTCCAAAACTATCACTGTGTACTGATGCAGTCTTTTACTCTTTTTCTTTTTTTTTTGAGCAAAGATGCAGTCATTTTCTATTCTACACAAAACAAAAATAATTAAATACGGTAGTGATTCGGAGTCCTAAAACACACGTGTTTAAATTCATGCCTAAGCCTACATGATATCATCTGATGACTGCAGCCAGTGGATTTAGACACAAACCATCAAGATCATGCCAGATATATTTAGCCATTTAGGCATGAATTTAGACACATAATTTAAGTCTCTCAATCATAAATCATACACTATATAGGTATGAAGACAACAGTGAACGGTGGTTTCCGGCTAGTTTTCTAACGGTAATTTTCGTTAACTAGTCATCGTCGACATGTTGTACTACAGTTCCTTCTGACTCTCCGCTATGTTTTATGATGGTGGTCGCCGGAAAATATTGAGTTTTGACACCTATTCAAATGTAAAACCCCGCAAAAATCCATATAATTAACAACGTTTAATTATATATTAATCTCTGTCATTATTTTAATCACCATTTTTTCAGGAAAATTTAAAATTTTCTTAATTATATTTATTTAACGCGAATACGTTATCACAAAAATTACCAAATGACGAAACAAGTTCTCGATACGTTTAACGAAACTAAATATTTCACTAATCCTAAATTATCCTTAACTATACTAAACGGGCCCTTAATTAATTTCAGCCCAACTATTCTAGTGATCTATTACTATTCATCAGCCCACAACTTCAAAGCCCATTTCATTATTTTGCTAAAAATCGATAAGTATCATGCTTCAAAACACACCTCGTACACTCAGTTCTTACACACGACACATATATATTCTTGCACCATCTCATTCCTCACCTAGCCGACTACTAGTATGACAAACCTCATAATCATATGACAAGTTTTACTATGTTAACACGAGGCAAAGTGTTCGCTCCAAAAACAACCCATTCGACATATAAATAATTCAAAACTCAACCATTTTAATCCCGGTTTGTTTCTAAATGATTCTAATAATATTTCAAGCATGATTTCATGATTAATATTGAGTTTCATCAACTAGGAACCAAGCCTTACACGATTTTTCCAAATCATGTATGTATATATGTACTTGTCGACATATATAAATCATAAGGACAAGCACCCTTATTTCTAGCTCTCACAACACCCTTCTATATTGATATTATAATTGAGATTCATTCCAAGAAGTCTTCATTCACTGACACTCAATTGAAGAAACATGTGAATGTGTTTTTAAAACTCAATATCAACTTATACATACATAAATATACGAACAATTCACTCTTCATTTACTCCCATTCACACTAGTAGAAATTTTACACATTCTCTTAGTATTTCCATTCCCATATTCGAACCACAAGACTAGGAGCTGATTTCCATTTCCATTCGAGCTACATTCAAGGCATAAAAATCCCATTCGAAGCTAGGTTTATTGTTCTAGCAAGCTTTGTGGAAGTTTTCTCTTGTTCCATTCGTTCTTACACGACTCTCTACCACCCTAGAGGTGTTGAAAGTCATTTCATATCATTTCGAGTTCATTTTATACGTATATAATTCACCATGCATCACACCTTTATTATTTTCGAACATATATATTTCACTCTTTATTTTACGTATATTACTAGAACACAAAACGTGGTTGCCTCCCTTGTGGAAGGCCTAGGAACCATGAAACACCTTCACGTCACATTTATATTATTAATTCATGCTCGTTCGAATCATACCATATGTATACAAAATTCAGCAAACATACAAAAATTCACCAAGTGTTTTTCTTTTAGAATATGTCCCAAGTCGCTATATAAATAGCTTTGTAAAACTCAAATTCATTTAACGACCCATCTATATTTTTACATGAACTCATAGACGCCATGACTAGCTACAACTTTCATATAGATAACTTGTAAAAACAATCACGTCTCGACCCTCTAAAATGACTAAAGTGAATCGACCTAAAAGAGAAAAAAAAAACTGAAAAACTTAGAAAATATTCCAAGTCTTTCTAACCAGAAAAACTGTTTCGATTAGCCTACAAAACGCCCTTGTAAAACTCGATTTAACTATACAACATATCAATATTTTTACACGATCTAATAGAACACCTAGCTAGCTCTCATTTTCGCGTAGATGACTCGTAAAGATAAACTCATTTCGATACTCTAAATTAGCCAAAGCAAATCGTCAAAACTTGTTTCTAAAACAGTCACAAATTAACGACATGGGCTTATTTCAAGCCCAATAAGAAATAGCGTTTTACCAGCCCACTGGACCCATATGAAACATTTTTAGAATCATAAAAATAGCCCAAGTCCAGGCCCAAAACAATTTCCATGTCCTCGCCTCTAGATTTCTTAACGGGCCTTTGTTTCGATTTGTTAAGGCCCATTGACACAAAAATAAGCTCTTTTCTGTAAAAAGCAATTGAAATACGTTGTAATGAACTTAATAAAGTTATAGAAATTTTCAAAATATTTTCTTATAACTTATGTGTAAAATGGACAAAACTTGTAACGCATTTTCACGTTAAACGACTAAAACTGTCAACTTCTGAAAATATGGACTGCAACTGTAAAAACAGAATCTTTAGTATAGAAAATGATATAATATTAACTTCCAAGCTAAGAATATTATTTTGGACAAGTAGTGGACTATAAATACAATTATTATAAAATAAGGACTAACGGTGCAACGCTAACGCCGTTAGAGTAAAAAGTGTAAAATTGGAAAAAGGACAAGGACCCACATATTATATTTGACATTCTTATTTTATTTTCTATTTTACGTCAACCCATCACGTCATATGCATTTTCATTACATTTTATTTATATATTAGTTATTTTACGTTAATAATATATATAACGATATTTTAACTAATTATCTTTACGTACTATTATCATCATGGTTAAGAAGAGAAAACTTTAGAAATAATAACATATCTCGTCATATTATTATAAACATAAGAATTTCATTCGCATACCATCTATTCATCATAACGATAATTTATTTTTTCGTTATTCGTTTCGTATTTACCAAATAGTATTTGGTCAAATTCTCAGATAAATTTATTTATCAGATTGTTCATTGAAGCCGTCATCGTAATCTCATTCGAATTTACTTTTCATCATTTCCAATATCAATCGAGGTGAGTCATAGCCCCATTTCCAATACTTGTTTTTAACTCATTGGGGAGATACATGCTTACATATACTTTGATAACTTTATAAGTATATGAACAAATTACATGATTCAAATCAATTTCCTTATTAATAGTTTTAGATGAAGTTTATGACTTAAGATGTGATAAATATATTTTACTGGCGAATTACTTAACTGAAATACTGATACTCAGATGATAATGTTTCCAAAGTGATTATTGTGGCATGATACTTGACTATACTATAACATCCTGAATGATTCCATTATCTCTATATGATATTTCTATGTTCAACAGAAATAATTGCTAGGAAAAGCACAAATACTCTTGTTACATTATCACCTTGATATTGCCTAAGTTACCTTTATCGCCATAAAGTCCCTCAATCATGAGCCATTAATCACTTGTATGTGAGCGCGAATATAGTGAACTGCTTCGAAACCTGTTAAGGATTGACCATCTTATCCCACTAATACTTGACGGAATGTCACTATGCATATGGTTAGTCTTATTAGTCGTGATACACTATATTTGAATAAAAATAGGAATGGGTAAATCACCTATTACAAGAGGGCAAATTTTTATCATTGACTTGATAATTACCTTCATTTTGTTAACGTTTTGCGTGTCATGAGGCTTGGGGCAATATCCATAAGAAAATGTATGTTTTCAACATATATTTAGATACAGTTGTATAGGTATTTGACCAGACTTGAATTATATATCTCATTAAATTAACATCATGAGTTTCCATCTCGTGTTAGGATTATTGATCCCTTATTTGAATTTGATTGAATATCTATATAAATTATCTGTGATTAAAATCAACATCACTCAATACTTGTTCTATCACCTTTTGTATTTATTACAATTATTACTAAAGATTCTTGAAATCTATTAAAATAAATGGTTTTCCATAAAATTCTATGGTGACTAAAACCAACCTTTGTGTTGACACTTTTAAGCATATCTATCTCAGTTAATTTAATGGAGCAGGACAAGACACGGAGCGGACATTTATTACTCTGATAAATTAAAATGGTGTAAAAATCAAATATGTCATTCTTTCAAGCCTTTATATCTTTTAATAAGATTCTAAATCAAATGGTTCATCTTTTATCAAAAATATTATTTGAATGACAAATAATTTTCAAAACGCTTCTTTTAAGCCGTTTTATGAGATTATAACTTCGATCCTCCCCGTAACACCCAAATTACTTTTACGCTGCTACAAACTTAAATTTGGGGGTGTTACAGATTGGTATCAGAGATAAAGTTATAGAGAATTAAATGTTTTCAAACATTAAACTATAACTACACTTTCAAAATGAATGATTTTACACCATACCATTATATGCCCTCCGTGTCTGCAGACTGCCGCGCTCAATACATTATCTGTTAAGATTATTTTACATGCTTAATAGTTACTCTTATAAAAAATTTATTTCATCTGTACTGTTACATCTTTAACATACAAAATCCTCATAAAATATTATTTTCGGTTACTACAGTAACATGTCTCCTGAAACTTCCGCGAATGTCAAAACTACTCTCCGTAATACTAATACATCCCCTATCAATCAAAATTCTCCGAATAATTAAGGCCCTTACGTACAAATATCACAACCCCAGTCTGATATAAAACTCACTCAGAGATCACTTCCATCGTCACGTATTTGTTCACCTTTACGTCAAAAACTCATGAGAGCTAATGAATCGTATGAAGATTTGATTGGTGGTCAGGCAACATTCGAAGTTGGACAAAGTTCAAGCCAAAGGATGCCGTGGAAGAATGTTGAGCCAAATTCTCCATTACCTTATACTTCAGATTCCTCAATACCAGATATTTTCAAATTCTCTATTTCCTGACGCTCTTGATTTCTCGATACAATACATCTCAAACGATGTATCTTCACTCAATTTCCCTGAACAGAAAGTTGGACCCACAAAACCAAAAAGTTTTTGGTTAGTGATGACGTATTTTCTAGTAATTCTGAAACTCTCATAACTTGAAATCGACCTTTAATCAATAACAATCTCCTTTTGTTATAACCCTTTATTGTTAATAAATTCTTTCCATCATGATGCTATGCATGCATGTAATGATTCCTCATACCTTCATGAAAAATCTCACCATTTGTTACTCTCTTTGGTAAACAAATGACTCCACACAGATCAATGGAGTATTAATAAAAGATCTTGTATCGTTTGTTTTGCAAAAACAATCAATCAAGTTATTAATATAATGTTGACTATAGTGATTATATTCAAACTTACCTTGATATTACCTATGATTATTATGATTCCTTATACCTACCAAAACTAGGCTATAACCATAGAATTTTATAAGACAAATTTTTGGAAGAGAACTTGAAGAATAGAGAGAAGGTTATTGAACTTCAGCTTTAGTAGATAAATCAGTTTGTTCCTTAGCAATCCTATACCAAGAGTTGATAAATTATCTATGATACTACCCAGACATATCTTGAAATTAGATTACAGTAGGGATTCAATTCAGTCTATCATCAATGAATTAATTAGCTCCATATTCTTTCACTAAAGGGCCTAACAAAGTACTAAGAATATCCAGAAGTTAGTAATCAGTATCATTGCAGTAATACTTGAAGTAACCATAGTTCCTCCGATTAGCAATGATATAGCAAGAAAAGAAAATAAGACGGCCATACCTTGTAAACATAACCATGAAAGTTTCATAGAATGTAGACCAACTCACCTTAAGAGAACAATTGGAGTGACTGAACCTACCATCACCATTACCCAAGGAGTTCTAGATCAAAAAGTTAAATGGGACACTTTAAGAATCAGTGCCCAACTCAGAATACCATTTAGTACAAAAAGACTAGTGGAAGAGAATAGAAACTCTTTAGAACCTTAACAACGTCAAAAGATGACATTAATGTTTAAACAGAAGAGAAATTCCTGTTGTAATAGAATAAACAATAGTTCAAACCCTCTATAGTTGTATTCCCTTTTGTAATTTACCTTAGGTACGATGGATGTAACCTAAGTGTAACAACTACCCTTCTACCGTATGAAAACTCTACCTTGTAATATTTTCTTAATAATCATAATCTACGTCTATTTTCAACTTCTATTCCATTTTCCTTGTTCGTAATCGTTAAGTAACAATACACTGATATCACCTTAGAAATCTAGTTAACATCATTTCCGACTGAACGATAGATTATTACCACCCTGTAAGAATTATCTCATGAACTTTAAATTTATACCAAGGATATCCTAGTATTTCCTTAGAAATTCCTGACTCATCAGCATATTATGAACAAAAAATTACTAAATTCTTTTGAAAATGATTAGATGGCATTCAACGTTGTACCTAAACCATTGAGACTGAACCATCTAAAACAATTTAAAGAAAAATAAATACCATTGTTACTGAGCCAAGCATCACATCATTTGGTCCTCAATTATACATAGCCTAGCTACCTATGTATAATTTAGGAAGAATTATGTCATAAATGGAACAGTTATCTTTTCAGATTTTCTAATAACGATCTTCATTTAAAAGCAAAATCTTGAGATTAAATAAACTATTCATAAACCTCATTTTTGACAAACTCCAATAGATATTTACACTTAATACCCATCACTTTTATTATAGTAAATCGGGAAAAAAAATACAAACATTAGAAACCTAAGAGTTCTCAAAGACTTATGGAAAACATCAATAGCGAAAATTTTATTAGAAACCACGAAAATCAATACATAGGCATATAATTAGCATTGGAAGTGCTATTATTACAATGATTACAATAAAAAGCATAGAATCTCCAATAGGCTGACCCGGCATAACAATAAAGGATTCCCGTCAACAGCACCATAGCGAGAACCACGACAGGATGAATCACTCTGATTATTCTAAAAGATAAGTATAAGTAAACCGTTAGAAACAATAGCAAGACTAGTTCTTAAACATAAAGACAAATAAGTCTTATTTCACATTTATTGAGGATTACATAGAAACATAACAAGAACTCATTTCAACAACCCTAAGCGTGAGACTATTACCCCTATAGCTTATTCAAACTAATAACAAAAATCAAAAATTAAATAAGAACCCCTAGAACGTAGATCAAGAATACTTAAACTTCGTCAATGTACGCCCTGTAAGTAACCGTAAGGACGACATATATAATTGTTAAAATTGTGAAAACGTGCGGTATTTTGGAGAAATTATATGAAAGAAAAATGGTTAATGGAAGAATAGGAAATTAAGTTGAGTATATATATAAGGGAAAAACTAGCCGATATTCACTATTTACAGCCGTTGAAGGTTAGTATTCGTGACCGTTAAGATTCACTGTTCACTAGCCGTTAATTTTCCACTATTCTTGACTGTTACTTTCCATATTTACAACCCTTGGATTCATTAGTAGCAACATTTAAGTTTACTTTCGCTAGAATAGATAAATCCAACAAAATTTCGTTTTCTCAATTTCTGAATGAAAATTTCTTTGACAATCCTTTGTCTATAATCCCTTACCCTAGTAATCACTTTAAACTTGAATACCGGGACGGAATTCAGAATGAGGAGTGAGTACTGTAAAACCCCGCAAAAATCCATATAATTAACAACGTTTAATTATATATTAATCTCTGTCATTATTTTAATCACCATTTTTACAGGAAAATTTAAAATTTTCTTTATTATATTTATTTAACGCGAAGACGTTATCACAAAAATTACCAAATGACGAAACAAGTTCTCGATACGTTTAACGAAACTAAATATTTCACTAATCCTGAATTATCCTTAACTATACTAAACGGGCCCTTAATTAATTTCAGCCCAACTATTCTAGTGATCTATTACTATTCATCAGCCCACAACTTCAAAGCCCATTTCATTATTTTACTAAAAATCGATAAGTATCATGCTTCAAAACACACCTCGTACACTCAATTCTTACACACGACACATATATATTTTTGCACCATCTCATTCCTCACCTAGCCGACTACTAGTATGACAAACCTCATAATCATATGACAAGTTTTACTATGTTAACATGAGGCAAAGTGTTCGGTCCAAAAACAACCCATTCGACATATAAATAATTCAAAACTCAACCGTTTTAATCCCGGTTTGTTTCTAAATGATTCTAATAATATTTCAAGCATGATTTCATGATTAATATTGAGTTTCATCAACTAGGAACCAAGCCTTACACGATTTTTCCAAATCATGTATGTATATATGTACTTGTCGACATATAGAAATCATAAGGACAAGCACCCTTATTTCTAGCTCTCACAACACCCTTCTATATTGATATTATAATTGAGATTCATTCCAAGAAGTCTTCATTCACTGACACTCAATAGAAGAAACATGTGAATGTGTTTTTAAAACTCAATATCAACTTATACATACATAAATATACGAACAATTCACTCCTCATTTACTCCCATTCACACTAGTAGAAATTTTACACATTCTCTTAGTATTTCCATTCCCATATTCGAACCACAAGACCAGGAGCTGATTTCCATTTCCATTCGAGCTACATACAAGGCATAAAAATCCGATTTGAAGCTAGGTTTATTGTTCTAGCAAGCTTTATGGAAGTTTTCTCTTGTTCCATTCGTTCTTACACGACTCTCTACCACCCTAGAGGTGTTGTAAGTCATTTCATATCATTTCGAGTTCATTTTATACGTATATAATTCACCATGCATCACACCTTTATTGTTTTCGAACATATATATTTCACTCTTTATTTTACGTATATTACTAGAACACAAAATGTGGTTGCCTCCCTTGTGGAAGGCCTAGGAACCATGAAACACCTTCACGTCACATTTATATTATTAATTCATGCTCGTTCGAATCATACCATACATATACAAAATTCAGCAAACATACAAAAATTCACCAAGTGTTTTTCTTTTAGAATATGTCCCAAGTTGCTATATAAATGGCTTTGTAAAACTCAAATTCATTTAACGACCCATCTATATTTTTACATGAACTCATAGACGCCATGACTAGCTACAACTTTCATATAGATAACTTGTAAAAACAATCACGTCTAGACCCTCTAAAATGACTAAAGTGAATCGACCTAAAAGAGAAAAAAAAACTGAAAAACTTAGAAAATATTCTAAGTCTTTCTAACCAAAAAAACTGTTTCGATTAGCCTACAAAATGCCCTTGTAAAACTCGATTTAACTATACAACATATCAATATTTTTACACGATCTAATAGAACACCTAGCTAGTTATCACTTTCGCTTTGATGACTCGTAAAGATAAACTCATTTCGATACTCTAAATTAGCCAAAGCAAATCGTCAAAACTCGTTTCTAAAATAGTCACAAATTAACGACATGGGCTTATTTCAAGCCCAATAAGAAATAGCGTTTTACCAGCCCACTGGACCCATATGAAACATTTTTAGAATCATAAAAATAGCCCAAGTCCAGGCCCAAAACAATTTCCATGTCCTCGCCTCTAGATTTCTTAACGGGCCTTTGTTTCGATTCGTTAAGGCCCATTGACACAAAAATAAGCTCTTTTCTGTAAAAAGCAATTGAAATAAGTTGTAATGAACTTAATAAAGTTATGGAAATTTTTAAAATATTTTCTTATAACTTATGTGTAAAAAGGACAAAACTTGTAACGCATTTTCATGTTAAACGACTAAAACTGTCAACTTCTGAAAATATGGACTGCAACTGTAAAAACAGAATCTTTAGTATAGAAAATGATATAATATTAACTTCCAAGCTAAGAATATTATTTTGGACAAGTAGTGGACTATAAATACAATTATTATAAAATAAGGACTAACGGTGTAACGCTAACGCCGTTAGAGTAAAAAGTGTAAAATTGGAAAAAGGACAAGGACCCACATATTATATTTGACATTCTTATTTTATTTTCTATTTTAAGTCAACCCATCAAGTCATATGCATTTTATTTATATATTAGTTATTTTACGTTAATAATATATATAACGATATTTTAACTAATTATCTTTACGTACTATTATCGTCATGGTTAAGAAGAGAAAACTTTAGAAATAATAACATATCTCTTCATATTATTATAAACATAAGAATTTCATTCGCATATCATCTATTCATCATAACGATAATTTATTTTTTCGTTATCCGTTTCGTATTTACCAAATAGTATTTGGTCAAATTCTCAGATAAATTTATTTATCAGATTGTTCATTGAAGCCGTCATCGTAATCTCATCCGACTTTACTTTTTATCATTTCCAATATCAATCGAAGTGAGTCATAGCCCCATTTCCAATACTTGTTTTTAACTCATTAGGGGAGATGCATGCTTACATATACTTTGATAACTTTATAAGTATATGAATAAATTACATGATTCACATCAATTTCCTTATTAATAGTTACCTGATGAAGTTTATGACTTAAGATGTGATAAATATATGTTACTGGCGAATTACTTAACTGAAATAATGATACTCAGATGATAATGTTTCCAAAGTGATTATTGTGGCATGATACTTGACTATACTATAACATCCTGAATGATTCCATTATCTCTATATGATATTTCTATGTTCAACAGAAATAATTGCTAGGAAGAGCACAAATACTCTAGTTACATTATTACCTTGATATTGCTTAAGTTACCTTTATCGCCATAAAGTCCCTCAATCATGAGCTATTAATCACTTGTATGTGAGCGCGAATATAGTGAACTGCTTCGAAACCTGTTAAGGATTGACCATCCTATCCCACTAATACTTGACGGAATGCCATTATGCATATGGTTAGTAGTATTAGTCGTGATACACTATATTTGAATAAAAATAGGAATGGGTAAATCACCTATTACAAGAGGGCAAATTTTTATCATTGACTTGATAATTACCTTCATTTTGTTAACGTTTTGCGTGTCATGAGGCTTGGGGCAATATCCATAAGAAAATGTATGTTTTCAACATATATTTAGATACAGCTGTATAGGTATTTGACCAGACTTGAATTATATATCTCATTAAATTAGCATCATGAGTTTCCATCTCGTGTTAGGATTATTGATCCCTTATTTGAATTTGATTGAATATCTATATGAATTATCTGTGATTAAAATCAACATCACTCAATACTTGTTCTATCACCGTTTGTATTCTTGAAATCTATTAAAATAAATGGTTTTCCATAAAACTCTATGAACTCACCAACCTTTGTGTTGACACTTTTAAGCATGTGTATATCAGGTAATTTAATGGAGCAAGACAAGACACGGAGCGGGTATTTATTACTCTGATAAATTAAAATGGTGTAAAAATCAAATATGTCATTCTTTCAAGTCTTTATATCTTTTAATAAGATTCTAAATCAAATGGTTCATCTTTTATCAAAAATATTATTTGAATGACAAATAACTTTCAAAACGCTTCTTTTAAGCCGTTTTATGAGATTATAACTTCGATCCTCCCCGTAACACCCAAATTACTTTTCCGCTGCTACAAACTTAAATTTGGGGGTGTTACATCAAACCCTTTTTAACCCACTGTGGATTCATCAAGAACAAATTAAATGACCCACTTGACCCATTATGTGTTTTTGGTCTGACCTATTTCAACCCATGATGATAAAAAAATCTTACCCGTTTGACCCAAATTTTGATAGTTCAGGTCAGGATTGCCAGGTCTAAGTCGTACTTAGATGTTCACTAGATATAGATAGCAGAATGAATTGTCGTTTGAAAAAAAACATAGATATAGAAATGTTTTTGGGTAAGAACTAGAGATATTACCTGTAGTCATGTGGCTTATCAGGCCACTATTGGATCCATTCATTAAGAGGGTGAGCATAATGCTTGAGGAACCCCCTCCGATACTGAATTTTGTCAATCTCATCCTTTATGCTATTGCTTGTTCCATAACGAACTGGCTTGTGAACATCGTTAGACATATATTTTTCATTCTCAGTTGTTGGTAGGTCGAAAAAACGCAAATGCAGTTTCTAATGCTTCGTCAAGCACCTTTTGTGATATCCCATTGTTGATTATCTTCCAACAAAATTAAAAAGAGGAAATGATTTAAAAAGTATTACATTAACAACATTAAGTTATATATCCTTGCAGCAAAAAAAAAAAAAAAAAAAAAAAAAAAAAAAAAAAAAAAAAAACTACCTGAAAAAATCCACTCTCACGACAAGCATTCCCAATGTTCTTGACTACCATGGGTCGTTGATCAGGATCATTGAGTCCAACTAAGTCAACGACCGCCATATTTGCAATCTCACGGTTCAGACTTGGTCTATTTGATGATGAGATTTCGTAGGATCTAGGAACATGTGAAAATCCATTTTCTTGTGGTGTTTCTCTTATCGAAAATGCCTTGTTCTCGTTACGATGGCCGCTCTCCATGTTGAACCAAGGGAAACGAGTTCGAGAGAACTTCGTATGGATATAGTAACAAAAGAACTATTTTTATATAGGCCTGTCAATGCTACATTTTGGCCTTCAATAATACTATATTTAGAAACACTAGTCCAATCATTACTATACATTACTAGTTCAATTATTAGTCTAATCATTATACTAATCATTTGTGTTTTTACTTTTTTATTTAAAATCATTAAATATAACCTTATTTGAAAATCAATTAACGAATTAAATATAACCTTATTTGAAACCTCCAGTTACACACAACCGCACATGTATTATAAGAGCAAGGGGCACCCTTGCGTTTCGCGCCATCCCACCAGCCAAGAAAACCCAACGACGCACGGTACCGCTGGTGGCGCCATCGTATTTGTACATTCTGGTGTCAACGGATACAACCAGAATGTGGTGCCGTGGAGATTTTTGCTGACGTGATAGTACTTTTTGGCCTACGGCACCAAGCCATGGCACCAAGGTTACCAATGCTCTAATATATCTAGTTAAATGTGATGGATGATGTATTGGTTTTGCATGAAACGGATAAATAAAAAAATCAAGATTGTCTACTTGCATGTTTTCAAAAACAAGAGCAGGACACCAAATTTGATTTTAGTTGTTCATATCTCAAAATCACGAAGCATATAAATCAACAATGCGTGAGTAACTAATACCATGTCATTCTTCCTGTTTCGTTAACAACTACGAACCCTTGTTACGAACAAAAAATTGATTATAGAGATTAATATACAAAGGGTTTTGCTAAATACTGCCCACTGGGCAATGTTTAAGGTACATTAAACAATCTGTTATTTCCATGATTAAAGTAATTATGCATTTAATACACAATAAATGAATATATAAAAATTAACTTAAATATATGTCATTTTTGATTTAACAATGTCTAAATTTCCTTTTATATTATATTAAACATTGCCCACTGGACACTCTTTAGCAAAACCCATATATAAAACCAAGATCAACGTGGCCATGGCAGGGTTAATTTGTTGGCGACTTTTAGAAGGGAGACGGTGAAAAAAGACCATGTATTGAGATGGTGAAACATTCAAGACCATCAACAATCTAAACCATCTGTAAATATGGCCGTCTTTGAGGGTGTGCAAGATAAGCGATTGTTCAGGGCCCCAAAAATTTTAAGGGCCTCAAAATTTGTCCCGCTAATAATTATACACATACACATACACATATCTTTCACGAAGAAAAAAATATTTTAGATGAGAAAATATCTTAAGTGAGTAATATGTTAAAATGTTTGGATAACTAATTGCATTATCTATACTACTATATAATGCATTTGGGACTATCATATAATTAGAAAAGCTTTAGACTTTTTTCTTGCTTATTATGGAAAGATTTCAAAATTAATTTGTTAGGAAGCAAGTTGGTTAGAAAGTTTGTTAGGAAGCGGTTGGTTGTTCAAACTAAAATTATTTGGTTTAACTATCTCTAATATCTCTACTTATAGAGCATAAAAACAACTAAATGTGTAACTGAATAATGCAAAATATAATCACAGGTACCCGCTGCCGCATTGCGCGGGTACCGTTCTAGTATCTTATAAACGATGACACTTTATATATAACATTCCTTATCGAAATGCCTCATTATTTAATTTCTTCCACGGCCCTCAAAAATTTCATAAACACATGAGACGGCCCTATCTGTAAATGGAGATTGTGAAACAAAAACATGCCGTGGAAATGGGAGAATAGGTGGCGTCGGCGGTGGCTAGGTTTTGGTTCAGGGCATGTGAAGAAGGTGGGAGGTTTTTAGGGAAAAAAGGGTAATAATATTAGAGAAATATAAGTGGCCAACAGTTATTATTAGGGCATATGCCAAATTACTTAGAGGCTGTTTGATATAGGCTATTAATGGGATGATTAAGAGGCTTTCCGTTGATTCGGTCAGCGCCAAGATTGTTTGATAAAACAAAAGTAATACGCGTAGTCATTTATCTTATTCTGAACGATTTAGCAATAGTTGGGGTGCAAAACCATTCAGCATCTCAGAATTTACCATGTAGCCTTATATTACAATTAATTCTTTATAAAACTATGTACGTTAGGGGTATTATTCATGGTGCCATTTTTAGACTTGTAATATTAAAACCAAAATTGTTATGATGCATTTCTTTACTATCATGAGGATTTGTTGTCATCCTAAAATATTTAGCGTAAATCATTTTGTCAAAACTAAAGAGTGAAACACTTATACATAAAACTGATTGTACCGTTGGGTTAAATCGCGTAAACCGAAAAACTCAAAACAATTCACTTTGGATATTTACTTTGAAGCATAACCGATGGGTTAAATCGCGTAAACCGGAAACCAACATTTAACGTATACCAGTAATAGACTAAGTTTAGTCTTCATCAACAATGTGCATAAACACTCTCATAAACGTATTTTATATGCTTTTGCATTTGATTTTATAAGTTTTATTAAAATCATACGAGTCTTGCATTTTATTTCATTTCATGCATACATAACATACCTAAAACCCTCACCACCTTTCTAGTAATACTATAAACATTTATACACTTTAAAAATAACTCATTTCCATTTCACTATACCCTTAAAAAATCGTCCCCCTCCTAAATAAATAATTACACATACAACTAACTAATATATAACTTGATAAATCTAGCAAATATGTCATGATATCCTTAGAAAATCCTACTAACACCAATACCACACTCCAACCTTACTTGTGCTACTACTACACTCCACCCTCACATCACCAACACATACCTAATGTCTTTCCATGCACATCCCATCATGTCTCTTGGTGATACACTCTATGCTCACTTCTTTCCTATAAATAGGAACCTCATTCTCATCCTTTTTCAATAGCTCAAAACACCAACACACACACATATAAATTCTCTATATTTTTTGGCAGCAAGGAGAGCTATTTTATAATGGTAAAAGTCTTGGGTAAAAATCATTAAGAGTTTTTTTTTTTTTTTTTGAAGATCTAGGATTTTTGGAAGCAAAAGTTAAGATTTCTAGTTAATTATTTGAGTTCTTTTGTGCACCTTTCTTGATCGTTCATCCCCAAATGAGTTGTAAGCTTCCTAAACCTATTTCCATACTCATATAATATTTACATATCATTTTATGTCTTTATTGTATCACCATTATGCTATTTTTGTGTTAAAATTGAGAATTAAAACTAAGTTGGTAAACAAGTTGTTGTCCAAAATTTTCAGTCGTGTACTTTGATATAAAAACCATCCTAAACATTTTTTTGGACCTTGCGAATTTTTACTTTCTTATATATATGTCTTAGGATGTTCCAAATCGAATTTCATAATGTTTTTAAAAAATCATATGCTACTGTTAGCCAAAACCAACAAGATTCTAAGCACCAGATTATGATTGTAAAAATTGTTACTTTAAATGCAAATTGACATGTTGAGCTAGTTGATACTTTTATAGAAAAGACTTTAAATTAAATTTTGAGAGTTGGATGGAATCGTGATGATAAACAACGAATGAGATACGGCCTTTACAAAATAGGTTATAGTTTCTGATTTTTAACAGCTTTTTACATATGTGTATACTTTTGGTTTTATAAAATAATTGGTAAAGATATGAGGCAAATGACTTACATTTTGGAAACTAGACTAAAAAACAGTGAACCTAAAATTTTGAACAAAGTAATTTCATTAGAAAACGAGTGAGATCTAGTCTGATTAAGTTGGAAATTTTCTGAAAATATGAAACAACATGTCATAAAATGGTTTTTGTAAAAATGTATAACTAAAACATGTTTCAACAAACCGGAACTTTGATTTATTGAAAGTAGACAAGTTTATCTACGTTTAAATAGTTTAACGGATAAAAACGAGCTAGGAATGAAATAGATACACTCATTCTAAGATGGACTTTATTTCAATCAACAACTTTATTTTTAGTTGAAAAGTATTAGTTATTAAAAATATACTTTCACTATTTTTATTAAACTTTAAACCGACATAACTTATTCACTACAAGTGTATAAAGGTGATAAAACTTTGTAAAACTTATATGCATATAGTACATATTGCATTTTTCCTAAAACGACTTATTTACTTAGGTCACAGTTATGATCACTTGTTCATTGAACATACTTATCATTTCCCGTATTCACTATTTACTCAAGAAGAGTTTCATAACCCCACTTTTACTTGTTTATACTTGTTTTCAAATACTTTGGTGTGAGAATATATTGCTTGCTTTTACTTACGGACACAAGTACTTAAAAAAATTTACGTATTTCCTAAGTTACACAACTTTCCATTAATTCTCCACTATCATGAACCGGTAATTACATAGTAAGCGCAAATGTTGTGAATAGATCTATTGGTTTGAAAACCCCATTCGAGTAGTTGCCCTACTTGATTGGTACGTCAAACGGACACATAATCATTTGAGGAATTTGAATGTTCATGGAAAGGAACACTTGCAGGGCACATAACTAGAAACATTAAAGCTTTGAGGTCATGAACATAAGGCAATTGCAATACTTTTTCTATGACATTGTATTTGTTATAATGGTCATACATGAAAATCTTGTGGTCTGCACTTTAACATTTACTTTTACATAAACCTATGAACTCACCAACTTTATAATAACACTTTTAGCATGTATTTTTTAGGTTCTTAGACGTACTTATTACTGGCTTGCATTAGAGCATCATTACTAGAGTCATATTTTGCAAATTCATTATTTTGAAGATTTCTTGAATACTTTTAACATTCAGATGTGAACTCTTGACACTTAGCCCTTTTGTGTACTTTTATGTTGTAATCAACATATATTTTCAAATGACTCATGTAGATGTTGTTCTTTATATTGTGTCTTTGTGCTATGAACATCACGCCCCAGTTACCTCTCCACTGCGAAATTTTGAGGATGTGACACCAGGTTTAGGTCTTGAACTTAGTATCAAGAAAACAGAGATATCGTAGTATCCTTAAGTTTCACCTTATGATTTCTTTATTTTTGGTTGATGAGATATGTCTAGTCTATCGCAAGGCATGTTTGGATTACTTTGGGGAACATGTTGTTCATTGCAAAGAGTTCCCGTGCTTCATGTATGTACAAATACAATATGGTTCGGGATGTCCTTTTTGACGTTTGTAGGTGTGTTGGGATCTCCGCCAAGAAAGAAACACCCCTAAACTTTTTGACTGACTCGTCGAATGGAAGATCCACACCCAGACTTACAGAAATTTTGGTGTTTAGATGGGTTGGAGGAAAACATGCATGTGTGGACCTAATCGGGGTTTCTCCTCCAGCGGGTTTTAGTAGCTGGGGTTTCACAATAGGACGGTATGCTTTGAAAGCCACCTTGTACAATGTGGCAAAACATGAGAAAGCGTGCATTAAAAATCGACATGTTTTTATTCCTTTTGCGTTTGATACATTTGGTTTTCTTACACCTGAGGCAGTGGAGCTCCTCAACAGAGTCCAACGAGTTATGCATAGTAATGTTATGACATTTAGATTCACAGATGTAGTTTTCAAAAGAATAAGTTTTGCAATCCAAAAAGGGCTAGCGGCATAGTTGTTTACTCGTTTGTCTTTCACCTCTATGTAAATCCCAATCAATTTATTAATGGAAAAATTATGCTTAAAAATTACATTTAAAAATGTGTTAACAAAGGGTGTTCACATTTTAAATGGTAAATTGTAAAATTTGACACTAATGTTTTTGAAAATTGCAAGAAAACCACCAAAAATATCTTTTTTCCAATTTAGTCACTAAAGGTGATGTGGCGTTCCAAAATGACCACTGAAATCTAACGAGCGTTAGTTCTCCGGTTAGTCAAGGTCAAACGCATGTGAATTGACTAATATATCCCCGTCTTCTTCCCCACTCTCATTTTTTTTGAATTTGCAGCTTTATTTTTATCCCACCACATCACAAATGCAGCTAACACTACCACCCTCTACCAACGAATTGAGTTGTTAACCTCAACCGCAAAGATCCATCCTTCCTCAACAACAATTGAATGAACCATGCAACCGAATCTATATTCTTGTGATTCAACACAAGCATTCATGAGTGTACTAAACGACCACTAATCTTGATCACACAGTTTCACCATCATCTGCTTAAAAAATCCAACACAAGTTCCAACTCTCCAACTTGAGCTTGACCAACAATCATAGTATTCCAAGCAGCATTCACCTTATTTGGCATACCATCAAAAACCCTTTGCGCCACCCCAAACTCATTAGCATTCACATACGCAAACAACAACAAACACTATGACACATCATTCCTAAACCCCATCTCTTCAAACACACCCTTGGCACTACTAACCCTCCAACACTTTCCATACATATCAATCAGCGCATTACTCACCGCAACCGAACCACAGCATACTAAATCAACAACCAAACCATGCACACTTTGGCTTACACGAGCCAACACAAGCACGTAATACCGAAGTAAACGAGTAATGATCATGCTTAATACTACCCATCATTTTACAAAACAATAAATGGCTTTGATCATAAAGGGTAAACGAGTGTAACTAGTGAGCATTGTGTTCCGAACAACTGTGTCTCTATAGGACATTTCATTTCGAACAGTTTACGGGCATAAGTAACTTTGCATGATTTAGCAAGTGTTGCAATCTTAGATGTTGTATGAACCAAATATGAAACCATTTAATACAAGTTGAGTAAAACCCATTAACCTATAACTCAAATTTAATGTTGGCAATTAGGAGTTACTTTGTATATACAAAGCATAACTTTTATTTTGGCACATTTTAGCATTAATATAAGCATCATCCATCGATGATATCCTAAAGTAAATGCAAATTGTAGCAAATGTATGTTTTCGTTTTAAACCAATGGTGCGTTGATGACACCAAATAAGTACATTATATTGTCATCATTTATTCTATTTATTTGACTTGTTTTATTATATTATGTATGAGAATTGATACTTAATTATTTACTTTAGTAATTCTCAGGTAAAAACAAGCAATTTGAAACTTAATGATTTTGGATGAATTATAGAGCTAAATGATCAAGATTGAAAAGTCTACTGAAATCAAGGAGATGCGCCGTATCATTCTAGACAGATACGCCGTATCATCATACTTAGATGAATTCGAAGACCATTGTCTAACTTTGAAGAATGCGCCGCATCTGATTATTGTCATGCACCACATATGAAACTTTGGTCAACGAAGAAAAACCAACTTGTTCTAGCTCAGATACGCTGCATTACACTTTTGACATACGGCGTATCACTATCAAGAATTCACCAAAGACAATCCAAGATACTGAAGGACATGCGCCGCATAAGGATTCAAGATATGTCGCATCTGAAGACGGTGTACGAATATTCCAGAATATATTAGTCTTGGACCCCACGCGAAGTTAAGTCAATGCCCTGCATCTACTTAGTAGATGCGCCGCATCAAACCCTCAGACATAAACTATAAATACCCCAAGATACAACCGAATTTCGTGTACCAAAACCTAGAGAAGCTGCAACATAAACCCTAAGGAGAGGAATAATAACGAAAAGGCAACACAAGACACACCACATTGAAGATCTTAAAGCAGTAAGAAGGCTCTGCTTGTAATTTAACTCAATTAAGTAGTTTTGTTTTATTGCAATAGTAAGCTTTAATCCATCAGGGTTGATGGGCTTGTGACCGCCATATTGCTCCCTTTAAAATTAATTTCCCATCGATTAAAGTTTATATGATATTTTTTGGTTCTTTTTATATGTGCATTGATAACCTCTATGCCTATCCGTGGCTTGTTCGGGGCTGCCATACCTCCCCCCACGATTAGTTCACTAGCCTAATAAGTTAGTAAATTAATTCTTAAGCTAAGTAATCATTAAGGGTTTACTTGCCTATACTTAAGATCTAACGAGACATATTAGATTACGATACTCATCATATAAAACTAGCAATTAAACAAGTGACAAGCTACTTAATCATTAGTCAGATCTTCTTATCTGTATCTATTATCTATTTGTGTACAGTGTTCTCCAATCGTTGTAATTCTATCTCATTAGTTGTATTTTATAGTTTTAGTTAATTTAACCAAATCGTGTTAGTCTCTCAGACTAAACCCCCATTTGCATTAGATTAGATTGTAAAACTAACTTAGGGAATTAAAATATTGATTAGACTAACTAGATATTACGTTTCACTCTTAGTGATTGACACTATGCTTACCACTATCTACATATTGATTAGGTACACTGCTCGTTAGTGTGTGTGTGTTATAGGATAAGTTGGCAAAATATAAATTTAAAACTTGATAAGGCATAAACACCTCTATACTATAACGTGACACAACACGCATCATGCGTTCAGTTTTAAAAAATTAAAAAAAAAAAAAATCCACATTTTATGGTGGTAGAGAGTGGTGGTGCTAGTTGTTTGGTGGTAGAGAGTGGTGGTGCTGGGTGGGTTTGTGATGTGGTGGGTAAAAAGAAAGCTGCAAATTCAAAATAAAATGAGAGTAAGGAAGAAGACGAATGTATATTAGTCATTTTAAATGCGTTTGACCTTGACTAATGGGAGAACTAACACTCGTTATGTTTCGGTGACCATTTTAGAACGCCACATCAGCTTCAGTGACTAAACTGGAAAAAAGTTGTTTTCGGTGATTTTCTTGCAATTTTCCAAAACATTAAGGACAAAATTTAGCAATTTACCCCATTTTAAACTCACTTTATGGAATACATAACAAATTACTTATTTACCCACAAAATTTTGCCGGCTGTATTTGGCAAGGGCTTATAGCCTTATAGAGGCTTGGGCTTTTAAAATAAGTCGGCTAATAAAATAAGTCTCGTTTGTCATGAGGCTTATGGAAGGGCTTATAAAATAAGTCGGCTAAAAACTTTTTTTTGTGTGTAAAAGGTGAATATTTATATTAATATCAACAATGACAAATTACAATATAATTCTCACACTAATTGGATTGAACACTTTCAACCTATAAGATTATAAACGTACACATATTCAATATAGATAGGTATAAAAGCAATTCATTAGCAACTGAAAAACTCCTATAAGGGAGAGTACTTATACAATTGATATGAGTTAAAACATTAAAAGCAAAACACTTTTTTATTCAAACACACTGGAAATAAAACATCTTCATATCTTAAGGAACTTACACACTTCGTTATTTGTTTGCTTTAACATCTACTTCATCTTGAGTGATTCAATGAAGCTCTTTCCCTCGGAAATGTCATTTCTAGTAAGAAAGTTGAGAAAATCCCTGAAGCTACTTTCCTTGTACTTTTTAGGATTTTCATCACTAACAAGTTCATCTGCTGTTGCCATCTTCTCATCCATCCCCATGCTATGAAGACTTGCAATAGAGATCCTAGTTCTCTCATTGTTAAGTGTAACTCTATGCACCATGCTTTTGTATAGTCCGTTGCTTAGTACTTCAACATGGTCGCCCACATGAACTTGGAGAGCCCCATGTAGTTCAGGGACGAGATGCCAAGTGCCATCAGAAGCATCCATGATCTCGAGGCCACATGAGCTATGCAGAACTATGGTTATACAACTATAGTCTGAGTGAGGTGGTAGCCCTAAAGCAAGTTGTGGTTCAGGGCACTTTGGGTAGCAATTAACAGCCATCACTTGCATACCATCTTCCATCTTGTTTTCAAGATATTTTGGGCCGATTCCAAGACTTTCAGTAATGGCTCCAACGATCTCAATAGCCAAATGTCTTGCTTTCATAACGTAATCCCCCATTTTGTCTCTGCAATGGACATAATAAGACTATCAAACATGAAAAACGAAAAAAATAAAAATAAATAAATAAATAAAAATAACAATATCTAAGTATATATTTTTGCACTTTGTTCTTCAATGTTAGATATATAGCTAGTACAACACACCTTCTATAAATATAGTATAAGCACAACTTGGAGATAATTTCTTCTAAATTTGTCTAGGGTAGACCCTACATTTATAATCAGTTATGATTAATGACTCGTCATGTTCGTTACATGTTCCGCCATATATGGATATAGGGCTTTCCTGAACTATCACCCATATATATAAATTATTCTTGAACTAACGACAAGCTAGTTTTATACATGTGTAGGCATGGACAAAATAACGCTTTATCAATACACGCTGCGCACACATATACCTCAATATGATTGTCATTACTAGTATCCTGAGTTTGACATACACTTGGGCATACGTATCCCTCTATATGTGATAATACAACAGGAGTTTGACTGTTTTTAAGTTTGAATTGATGTGGTAATGTTTTCAACTATCAAAACTAACACCATAATGCAGAAAAGGCTTGTCTGCATCATTAGAAGTTGTATAATTAATGTATCAATTTAGTAAAAGAGTTGCCAATTAAGTAAATGGGAACAAAAAAAAAAAAAAAAAAAAAAAAAAAAGAGTATAGAATAAGCACCAAAAAATGTAAGGGTGTAAGTGAACCTTTAGAAAAGGGATGATTTTGAGATACTACCTCTTAAGAAATCAAGAAGAGTAGATGACTCATATTTGCATCATAAAAAATCTGAAAATTTTAGGTATAAAAATATACATGATTCAAAGCTAGATATGATGTCAATAACAAAACCAAAGTTGGTTACTACTAGTATTAATCAAGGCTTCGGCTGTTAGTTCGACATGTTGAAAAAGCATATATAGAATACAAAATTTGTAACTGTTTCTGTATATAGGTTCCAATACATGCACCCTTGAAATAAGACATCTAGTGGGATTTGTTTCAGAAACTTTAAAGAATTTAAAATTGACTTCGAATCTAGGAATAACGACATAGTTATCTATGATGATGTCGTCTTGAGTCAAGTGGGGTCTGTTTCATATAGTCCAAACACTTTATGTTTGACTTCAAGTTTTTACAAGGACAAATTATGCAAACTAGACGTGAAAAGATTTCTTATTGGTATACTATTGATTATGGAATAGTGAGTATATGCATAGTGAGATTGCTACTTGTGAATTTCGTGAACAAATTATATGACTATTTACTTTGAGCATGCAAATAATGAAATATGTTCTTTAGGATAGTTTAGCTAGTTCTAATTAAAGCTTAATTAGGAGTTAGCTTTGATTATTACTTAACTGTATTAAATCATATTGAGCAAGCACAAGATAAGGCATTTATGGATCACATTTGGTGTTATCAACTTTTCAAAAAATTTTGTAGTACTAGCTACTAAACAATTAGAAATAACATAGGATCGAGTTAAATTTTGACAAAAAGACACGCATCACTTACGATCGGTCAGTAGCCTATTTTAACTCAACTCTGGTAATGTTTTAGTAAATAATAAACATGTACAGACATAAGTTGCAGTTATTTTAATGAGCAGATGTTACGCACGATATTAAAGGTATACTTTGATGTTTTACAAGATATAAAAATATCTTTTGGTGAAAGAGATTTTGCCTGTAGTCTTGTGGCTTATCAGGCCATTGTTGGATCCATTCATTTAGACTATGTTTATTGGTGACCTTTGGTGTGGGTTGTGGGTTGGGGTCACGATCGATTCTCCCCTTTCAACCAATCACAAATTGACATGTGGCAATCGGTTGTGACTTTAGGTCACCAAGTGACCACAAGTTGGCAATCTCTTGTGACCGGTTGTGACTTTAGGTCACCAATAAACATAGTCTTAGAGGATGAGCGTAATGCTTGAGGAACACCCTCCAAAACTCAATCTTGTCAACCCCATCCTTTATGCTTGTTCCATAACGAACTGGCTTGTGAACATCATTAGACATGTATTTTGCTTTCTCAGATGTTGGTAGGTCGAAAAACTCAAATGCAGTTCCTAATGCTTCGTCAAGCACCTTTTGTGGTATCCCGTGGTTGATAATCTTCCCATATAAGAAGAACATGATAACGAATATGAAAAATATATGTAAAGTAACATTTATTTCTAAAAATGTATGAAAAAAATATGAAAATAAATAAATAAATAAATAATACCTGAAAGAAACCACTCTCACGACACACATTGCCAATGTTCTTGACAATCATGGGTCGCTGATTGGGATCATTGAGTCCAGACAAATCAACGACCACTACATCTGCAATCTTAGGGTTCAAACTTGGTCTATCCGATGATGATATTTCATAACATTTAGGAACGTTAGAGAACCCTCTTTCTTGTGGTGTTTCACCTATCGGAAAAGCCTTGTTCTCTTCAGAATCGCCGCTGTCCATGTTGAAACCAAAAGACAAGTGAGTGTGAATTGCTAATGAGTTTAGTAACGCATGAATTACTGGCCTATTTATAGGTTTGTCAATGTTGCATTATTGGCCTTTCTTAGTATATACTTTTTTCCAAACATACTATAGATAGACACATTATTAAAACTATGGCGACAAGTATGAAAAAGTTGGATTTGGTAGTTTATGAACATAAGTTATAGTCGATTTAACGGAATACTTCCAAAACTATAACGGAATACTTCCAAAACTAGCTAGTTGTCGGGTTTTGAGGCGCCTACATCAAACAAGTTGTGTTAAAGGCGCGTATCGAAACAACCTTTTTATTTTATTTTTCTATAGAATGTAACAACCGTTCCACAAGTATAGTCATTTACGTACTTTTTGTGATATTTTGCATCACCTACCTTCTCATGCTAGAAACGTCCGATGTGTATACTTGTTACATGAAGGCCCATGGTTAGCAAGGGCAACAAGAACCAATTGGCCGATGTTGTCTTAGACCTTTTAGGCTTTGGCCAGCACATTCAACGTCTACTAAATAACTATTTATACAATGTTGGGGCAAAAACTTTGATAACCAAAAACGTTAACCGACTTACATGATCCACCCAAAAACGATATTTACAAGAGAATGTTTATAAAGCAACTCAACGAGGACCCAAAATGACATCCACCACCTCATGTCCTCATATATTATGTCAAGCATCTATTTAATTTTTTTTTTAACAGCAAAAGGAAATTATATAAAAGAAACAAAAACTAGCAAGAAGCTAGAAATTTACAAAGGGTTTTTCAACCAATCATTCCAACATGAGACATTAGATCGCCTATATTTTAACCAATAAAAAGAAAAAAGACGAATAGAATAAAAAATATCACTTTTTCTCATAGAATGAGTATTGAACGTGATATTATTTCGAAATTTCCAAAGCATCCACCAAGTAGTAGCAGCGATCACGAACATCCTTTCTTTGAGAACATTTGACTTCCTCATAGCATCTATCCACTCGATCCCCTCTAGAACTGAATTAAAGACCGGTAATTGGGCATCACACCACGACCGGATTAAATTCCAAACATTAAAAGCTACTTCGCAAGAGCAAAACAGATGCTCATTTGATTCCATACCTTTATTACACACTGAGCACAAGATTGAGTTAATATCGATGCCTCTTCGAGATAAGTTCAACGATGTGGTAATCGATCCAATCTTAAACGCCACATAAATATATTAACTTTCCGAGGAAGAGCTTTACACCATCTCGTACTAACTTGCAGTGAAGGGAGAATAATATCATCAATATGCTTCCGAGTCTCCGAGACTGTGAAAGTGCTATCATTACCGATCAACCATTGCCAAGAATCTGTACCTGAAAGAGATGAAAGCTGAGACACTTCATTCTTTAATTGAATCAACGATGATCCCGTACGTCCAGAGTCTACAGGAGGATTCCAACACCACAACCAGATGCCATTAACGAAACGTTCATTTACAAGACATTCTTCATTCGAGTCAAGTCTAAACAATCTGTTATACCGAGTAGAAAGTGGACCATCCCCGAGCCACGTATCCTTCCAAAAGCGCACAAAGGATCCATCTCCTACTTTACATTTTAAAGTGCCTTTTGTAACAATCCCGCTAGAATGTAAAGTATTAAATGAGCCAACAATCTTTGCCCAAACCCCACTGGAACCACACCCTTTGAAATCTAACCCTGCTTCCTTACCATGAATAGCTTTTAATAACTTAACCCATAACATCTTCGGCTGAGTAACGAACCTCCAACGCCATTTTTGTAATAACGCAAGATTAAATGCTTTTATGCTTCCAACCCCTAAACCACCTTTTTCGAAAGATGCCAAAATATTTTCCCATTTGATCCAAGACATTTTTTTCAACTTTTGGTCCCCACCCCAGAAAAAACGTGCTCGTAATCTTTCAATCTCATGAAGAACTGTTTCTGGGCATTTAAATATCGACATATAATAAATACTCACGCTTCCCAAAACCGTCTTTATCAGCGTTAACCTACCACCAATGGATAATAAATTTGCCTTCCATGTCGATAATCTAGCTTTGAAATTATCGATCACCTTTTGCCAGTTAACTGTGTAGTTCATACTCGAACCTATCAGAAGGCCTAAATATGTAAAAGGAAAAGTACCTGGGGAACACCCTGTTAGCCGCGACATAGCTTCAATCTCCTCCTCAGAAACTCCAATACCATATACATTGGATTTCTGGATGTTAATCTTAAGACCCGAGACTTGGTAGAATTCGTTGAGCACCCGGATAATATTAACCATCTCACTTTGGTTCCATTCCGTAAGCATGACCACATCATCAGCATAGAAGAGATGAGATAAGTGCATATTTGAATCACCTATATTTACACCACTAATTAAGTGTTGATGAATCGCATCTTCAATTGCTATGTGGAGACCCTCCATGATAAGAATGAAAAGAAAAGGAGATAACGGGTCTCCCTGTCGAAGCCCACGCTTTAGGGAGAATTCGGACGTTGGACTACCGTTAACCAAAATAGAAGTACGAGCCGAATGTAAACATTCTCAAATCCACCCTCTCTATTTTGATCCAAACCCGAATTGACTTAAAACATGATCTAAATATTTCCAACTAACTGAATCGTAGGCTTTTTCTAAGTCAACTTTAAAAACCACAAGCTTTCTTTTCTTCTTTTTGTACCAATCCATAATTTCACTTAACATTAACGGGGCCATCAAGAATTTGACTCCCCGAAATGAAAGCCGACTACTCGAGACTTATTAACTTATGAACCACTTTTGCTAGACGATTTGCTAAAATTTTAGCAACAATTTTATTCTGAAGTCCGATTAATGAAATTGGTCGAAAATCAGTAATAAGGACGGGATTAGAAACCTTTGGAATGAGAGTCATGAATGCCGAGTTTGCTCCCGGAGGCATTCTACTTGTTGCAAAGAAATCCATTACGAACCTCTCGACATCATGTTTTAGCAACTCCCAGAATTTCTTCAAGAATAAGAATGAGAAACCGTCCGGGCCTGGGTCTTCTCACTCCCACAATCCCAAACCGCCTGTCTAATCTCATCAGGAATAAGCATCTATTTAATTTACAATGAACTTTATGAGCTTGACTACTAGTAAATAGTAATAAAAGTCTCGAAATATTGCCTTACTTATATTTTACCCATATTCATACTTTACATTCCTGTTAAAAATATTGGGCTTTCATCATCCCCGTTAATTAGCAAAAGTCAAACAATCACATTCTTAGGACTAACAATGTATATTCTTTTCCCGTTATTTGCTAATGTGAGTTTTACGTGATGGGTTTTTCGTCATTTTATTTGTCCTAGCTAGCATCATCCTCCTTTATTTGTTTACTCCACCAAAACCAAATCAATCTTACATGGAAAAATCAATTACATTGCAAACTAATACTAAAAATCTCTATATGTATTCAACTCAACACACATCTACCACTAATGGTGACCCACCTGGGACAAACAAAATGATGATAACCCTCTCCTGAGACTCACATTAGAAAATAACGGAAATAAATTTGCAACGTTAGTGCATAAGGATGTAAACCATATGAATTTTGCTAAAGGAGAGATGGTGATAATCCAACATTACTGTCAGAAATATAAACCGTGAAAAATTACTGAAATGTAAGCATGTATTTTGTAGTTTACTAAAAAAAACATATTTTTAAACAAAATTGAATAAACGACTAGAATTAAATTTATCAACCAATCATGTTATTTAATTTCATTGAGGAGGCAAAATTAAGTCATCTCGACCATTAGATTGTCTCGATGATAAGCCATAATCATGTTAACAATTCATCGTAACATCTAGCATTTACTAATCATCTATCATTTACTAATCATACTATGAATGTGGCAGTGATCGTGCCCCGGGTCCGGATGGTTTCACATTTAAGTTCATTAAGACGTTTTGGAATGTCATTGAATCTTATGTTGTTAGACTTGTTCGTGAATTCTTTCATTCGGCTTATTTTCCAAAAGGGTGTAATTCATCTTTTATATCTTTATTCCCAAAAGTTGGCAATGCTAAATTTGTTTCGGAATTTAGACCTATTAGTCTAATATGTTGTAAATATGAAATAATTGGCAAACTTTTAGCTAATAGACTTAGCCAGGTCATTGGAAGTTGTGTGAGTATGGAGCAATGCACTTTTTTTAGTGGCAAAAGTATTCTCGATGGTCCTATAATTCTTAGTGAAGTCATGGCGTGGTACCGAAAGAAGAAAAAAGGGCTTATGGTGTTCAAAGTTGACTTCGAGAAAGCTTATGACTCTCTAAGGTGGGATTACTTAGATGTGGTCATGGAGAATCTTGGGTTTGGTTCTAAATGGCGTAAGTGGATTGCTGGGTGTATGTGTAATTCGCGGGTATCTATCCTGGTCAATGTCTCTCCCATAGCCGAGTTCGAGATTTTTAAAGGGCTTAGGCAAAGGGACCCTTTTGTCTTTGTTCTTGTTCATTCTTGCTATGGAAGGTTTACACGCTATCATGTGCAAGGCTGTGAACATTGGCATGTTTAAAGGCGCGACTATTAGGGAAGGTAATTTGGATATTTCACACCTTTTCTACGCTGATGATACTATTTTTGTTGGTGAGTGGTCTCAACACAATGACCATAATTTGATTTGCATGCTTAGATGCTTCTATATGGTATCCGGTCTCAAAATCAATGTTCACAAAAGCAAGCTCGTAGGTGTAAGTGTTTCTGATGAGAACGTTATTGACATGGCTATGGTTCTTGGTTGTGGGTTCGTGAATCTGCTTATGACATATTTAGGTGTGCCTGTAGGGTTTGAAAACTGGAAGTGCATTGTCCACGAGTTTACAACTAAAATGTCGCAATAGAAAGCTCGATTACTTTCCATTGTGGTCACGTTTCTCTTATAAATTCAGTAGTATGCAACCTTCCTACATATTACTTGTCATTGTATAAGATGCCTACTTACGTGCAGAAGAAGTTGGAATCCATGTGTAATAAGTTCTTTATAGGAGGAGACTTGGGTGATAAGAAGGTTACATGGGTTAAGTGGAACGTGTGCTAAGCTAGTAAGGCTTTGGGTGGGCTCGGTATCAGTAGTATATATGCTTTAAACATGTCTCTTTTGTTTAAATGGATTTGCAGATTTCGATGTAATCACAATGATCTATGGGCTAAAGTAATTAGAGGCATCCATGGGCAAGATGGAGGTATCGGGGGCGGGAATTTCAGCTTCGAACCTAAGTCCATGGAAGGTTATTGTTAATTTGGCATTTCAGCTCCAAAGAAAATATGTCAATTTGCTTGCTACTTGTAATCGTGCTCTTGGAGATGGAATGAATATTAGCTTATGGGATGAGACGTGGTGTGGGGATAGTCTTTTAAAAGTGTTATTCCCTCGTGTGATATCCTGAGATTTCTGTTGGGTTTTAAATGATCATAATGTACCTAGGGATCCTCTTTATATATGATATGGAAAGTCTTTCTTAGGGAGGTCATTGATAATATCCACTTATCAATATTGGGAGTAATGAGTGATGAGTGACATAGGAATCTATAGAGTGTCACCTAATTCCTTATATATACATATGGGGATGGGGAAAAGGAAATGATAGTGATGGTGAGAAGGGAAAAGACTGTGACAAATGCGACAAAACGAGATTGTGATAAATGTAAGTGTATTGTGCATCAATGTGAAGATTCATGAGATGAAATGGCCAGTTAACCCGCTTCCAATCAGTGGTTCACGAAGTGATGAAAAATATGAATGTTCTGACAACGAGAGTGTATACACACACACACAAAAATGAAACATTTCGAAATTGAGTAGAGAATTCAATCCAGACAAAATTTTATTATAACCATTCTCAGTGTTGCAAAATTCATTTCTGAGTCGGATATAGGTAGTCAGCCTATGTCCCACTATCCCGGGTTGAATATAGGTGACTAGTCTATATTCCACCGAGGTTCCATAAATTTTGAAATACTCAGCTCAGTTATACTAAGACTATGTCCTTTACAAATACCAAGACGTTCAGAAAGACTAAGACAGGTGACCAAACTCGAGGTCAAATGATGAAACTATGCAAGGAGAAGGCGTAACATGAGGCGCATAAGTTATGTAAGCATACTAATAGGGAAGACAATTATAGTAATCAACTAGAATAAGTGAATATAATATACCAGATAATGAGATACAAATCTCATCACCTAAATCAGCAACAAACCACAAGTGAGGCTTCAGCTTGGCAGGCAGGCACGTGACGGTCATAGGGTTAAGTTTTTCGTAAAAGTAGCTATAGTCTAGGTTTTAAAAACACTTAGTTCGCTATAGCCAAAGCTCTGATGCCAATCTGTCACACCCCCAAAATCGGGTCCAGCGGAAGCATACGTGTAGCTGGGGTGTAACTCAATCGGTATCACAACACAAGTACAAAAATGGTTTTCATTTCAATCATTTAGAATAAAATAGTTAAGTCAAAAATATTGAATTTACATCGTTAAAAGTAGTGCGGAAGTAGGCCCTTAAAATAGTTAAAAACGGTCCCCATATAAATAATCAGAGTCTTCTATGACCATGTCATGCCCTGCCAAAACCTCCAGTAGCGTGCCATTGGTTAAAACCTGAAAATACATGCTAAAGTGTCAACACGAGGTTGGTGAGTTAATAGAGTTTGTTTAATAAATAATGCCTATAGAGAAAAGATCGCCCAGCAAAGGCATTGTAAATCCACTCAGTTGCAAGTCCCGCCATAAGAGACTTGTAACCTGTGTGTTTACAACCCACTGCCAAATATGTTAAAGTCTACGTGAACAAAAGTAATACTGGTATCCAAATTCCCAGATAAATATAGCAAAATGGCTATATAAATAATTCAGTCAATGAAGTTATATCAACAATGCTGACAATGTCGCCAGATAAATAATGCTGACAATGTCGCCAGATAAATAATACTGACAATGAGGCCAGATAAATAATGCTGACAATGAGGCCAGATAAATAATGCTGACAATGAGGTCATATAAAATAAGTAATAATGTTTAAGAGACAAGTCACATGAAATACAGGTAATCAAGCATACCATTGAAATGTAGGTAATCAACCAGGTAAAGCAAGGAATGCATTTAAGTAAAACGAGCATGTATTCTCCCCCAAAGAGTTTGCAAAATAATTAAAAAGTAGGGGCTATGACTCACCTGGAGCGATAGCTACGATGACAAAGTGGATACACTGAAATGAGGCATGATCTCTAACCGCAACCTAATATGAGTAATAACGATCTACTTTAGATCATGACGTGATGAAATGAATGCACGTGCACATGATGCCTATACCACTCGTAACTTGGAAATACTAGTTATTGTCAAAGTATAATAGTTTCCATACTTAGGAAAATAAGTCCAAATATAGAAGTATATAACTTGTCGTAGTATATCGTATAAAAATGTTAGTGTTATATTCCTCGTCTAGAAAACCTTAAAATAATGTCTAGTAGTAGCGTAATAAACCTTGAGTCGTACGTACTTCGTTAGTTAAAAATAAACTCCTTGAATAAGAAATCTAGAAAATATATTATTTAGTACGTAGTTATATTATTTTCTAGTAGTGACTATATATATATATATATATATATATATATATATATATATATATATATATATATATATATATATAGTTTTGACGATTTTAAAACGTGTATAACTTGGTCGTTTTAAGCTCATTTTACTCGTTCTTTATATCCACGAATTCGTTTTAGTATATACTAATACATTTTCAATAGCTCGGCTCCTCTAGGTTACGTTTAACGCCTCTATTTTGTAACACCCCCAAAATACCGCAGCGGAAGACTGTGTCACAGGGGTGCTACTTCATAATACAAAGTACAAGTTATAGAAAACGAACTCTAAATGAGACGTTTTGAAAAGTTACCATTCGATTAATGAATTCAAAGTTATGAACATGAGATTCCAAAGTATGATACATAAATGTACACAAAGTTTTGAATGGTAAATGATAAAAGCGTAAGTCTTCAGAATATGCAGCTTGACTCTAAGTTCCACGCACTAGCTATCGCCTTACTAACCTGAGATAAACATGCTAAAGTGTCAACACAATGGTTGGTGAGTTCATAGAGTTTGTCTTAAAATAGTTGAAAAGCCTTAAAGAATGATCACACAGCAAAGGCATTGAGAATCCACTCAGTTACAAGTCCCGCCATAAGAGACTTGTAACCTGTGTGTTCACAACCCACTGCTAACATATAGTATAATAAAGACATGTATAAGTTCATCAAGACAATTAAGCAATTAGTAGTGAGTCTCTACTTCATCTCCGAAGACCTCACTTTGGAAGCCAATTCCCAAGGACAACTGGGAGCCACTTCCCAAAGAAAACTGGGACCACTTCCCAAAGATATACGTTTACTGGGAGCCACTTCCCAAAGATAAAAGACAGTCATGTATGTATGAAATCAAGTATAATGCCATCAAGTATAAGACAGTCAAGTATAAAACAATCAAGTATAAATGTTTAAGAGTATTTGTACAAGTAAGCAAGTAGTTGAGCATGTATCCCCCCCAAGAGTTAAAACAAGTACGAAAAGAGTAGGGGCTATGACTTACCTTAAGTCTATGTAATGAGAAATGAAAGTGGTAGTCGAATCGCGAAAGTCTCTAAGAGCAGCCTATAGAACGTTGCGACTTAGGTTTGGAGTAACGTCTAAGAATACGAAGAATTGCCAATATATGTCTTGCATAATGTTCATGATGTAGTACTTAGTATATAGTGTAAGTCTTTGAATATAAATGGTTTATGAAACATGTATAGGTTGTAAATCTCTTACTACCGTTCGGGCCGACATAATTCAGAAGTCATGGAGTAAACGTTCGAGGAGCCAGGACACTTTAACTCGTAAATCCACAACTCGTCTCGACGGCTTACTCAATGAACTCCTCACATGAGGCTCCCTATTATTGTAGTATTTGATAACATATATATAAGTTTTGATCTTTAAAAGTTATATGGTCTTTAGCCGTGGCTTTGCCGTGACCTTGGTCATTGTTACCATGGTCTTGAGACTCAACCTTGGCTTTAGCCATGGTTGTGGTCTTGGCTTTAGGTCATTAGACCTCTTGGTCTCATCTAATTATAACAATTATATAGTTACTTTGGTCTAAAAATGGGCTGTTAAGAATTTGAAGAAAATTATCACTCAGAAAGCATTTTCAGGTCTCGAGCTTCTTTGTTCCTGAACGAAAACGTCGTTCCGGACAACTTTCGTGTTTTAACTTTTTGATGAATCGGACCAGAAGTGGGACTTTCAAAATCATAATTTGATCAGAATGCTATTTAGGCAGTTTTGCCGTTTTGGTTTCGCTAACTTCAAACGGTCATAACTTTTGACTCGTATACTCGTTTTGGGTGATTCAAATTGCTATGTTTTCCTTGTTAAGTCCTCTTTAACAATAAGTAAGTGTCAAATATCAAAGTTATACTATTGTGGTCGTGGTTTTCCATAAAAATCACTAGTTTGCTTGTTTACTTGTCATAAGTTAACATATGTATACCAATACTCGTTTTACTAGTTTTTATACATCATGAACACAATACAAAGACCATATATAGCATGAAAGAAACATAATAAGCATGAAAATGATATTGAGCAAGAAAGTGTATAAGGGTTTCTTACAACTTTTGGCTTTCACTTAAGAAAGGAAGTCAAGTATAGAACTAGGACACTAAACCTAATCTTGTAAACCCTTCACCATAACTCTTGTAACCCTTGCTAGCCTTGATCTAACCCTTGTGAAAACCATTTAACTTCAGCCCTAGTAACCTTGTGTAGCTCCTAATTCAACCATGGAATTACCAAACAAACTTAAGAACTAGGTAGAGAATACTAAGACCTTGAACTTTGTAGTGTAACTTGTATATTGAAGATCAAAGGATCATGGTGTTAGGTACATATGTTGTGGCGTTTTTGGTGATGAAGAAAGGAAGCAAATGAGCTTGTATTTATACTATGAATGAGGAGGTTAGGAAGCTTGCTAGGAAAGTGCTATAACTTGGTGACAAAGTTGTAATTAAGTAAGATATAATGGCTAAAGTCAAGATTTAACCACACATGGTGACTCCCCCCCCCCCTCCTAAGTCGGTTTGTATATGGATAGGGTGACTAGATGAGTAGTCATGGTCTTTGGATGATAATATCCTAAGTATGTAGCTAGTTTCGACTCCGTAAATTGCTAACCGTAAGTTTTTAAGTCACGAAACGTAAAACCGGGTATCCTAAAAATATGAAACTTATAAATATGGTTAAACATGTCAATATAGTCCATAATAAAATATAAAATGAGTGGTAGGTTCTATCGGGTGCGAAAACCCTGCTAAAAACTGGAAACACGGGTCTAAAACGCGTAATTCGCGTAAAACGCTGAACTGGAAAACGTAAAATTCCGAAACTTTTGGAATTGTCCTAAAATGAAAGAAAATCATATTTCTATTGTTTATAATGTTTTATGGATATATCGGGATGCTGGAAGGACGTTTAAACCTAAAAGTAAATCTCGGACACGGCTTTGTGATTTTTGCAGAAATGATCCGACGAGCGTCAAACTCTCGGATTATCGTTAAAATAGTTTAACTTACGAGAATATGAAATAAAAATTTCTGAGATGAATAGTGAAAAGTGAATAGTAAAAAGTGAATAGTGAAATTTTCGGAAATAAAAGTTAACCTGAAATTGCGAATTGTTACATATTTGCCCGTCGAAAACTGTCAAACAGCATGCAGTTTTTCAGAAAATAGTTTTCGTCGTTAAATTCGGAAAATCATATCTCCTTCGTTATTAACTCGTTTTAATCCGTTCTTTCGCCCACGGATTCGTTTTTGAAAGTATTTTCTAAATCTTTGTTCAAAAATATCCCCTGGGTTACTGAGTTTCCCACATTTTCAAAATAAGGACAGTAGGTATTTATATAGTTTCAAAAATCATTTTCCTAATTTCAAACTTGTTTCAACTTCAACCAAACCACTTTCAATCACCACAAAACTAGTCTAATCCTACCATACACCTTCTTAGGGTGTCATGGGTTCCTAAACATCACAAACCAAGTGGATCTAACAAGGATCTAACTATATTCACTTTCTAGGGCTTAAAAGTTAAATATATACAAAAATGGAGTGGTATAAGTTAATATATGCATGAGTTCTTGTAAGAAAAATATATAACCATAGTAATAACTTGTAAAAATTATCAAATGAGTTTTGTTAACTTACTTGAAAGATGGTGTGATTAGATGATGAAAACCTTAGTATTCTTAAGTTTGTATTTCAAAACCTTATAAGAATAACTTAACTAAACTAGATGAACACTTGATCTTGAGAAAATATTTTGGTCTTGCCCTTGTTCTTTGTTGTGCCGTGAATCCAAGAGAGAAAAGAGAGAGGAAGTGAAAAAGTTACTAGTTGATATTTTTGTGAAATGGAAACAAGTATACAATGTATGATATATATTTTAATGAGACAAGATCCATGTTTTTAGGGAGGCTAGGGGGAGGGGCGGCAATCATGGAAGAAAAGAAGAAAACTTGGTCATTTGTAAGATAGTTGGTGTAGTGGTGTAAGATTTTGAGTTTATTGGTTGTTTTAGGTAATACCGGGTACCGAGTTAACTAGAAATAAATTTTAATGGAGTTAACCGTGACATAATAAAGTCATAAAAATTGTAAAATAATATTCCTGATGAGAATCGGAAGTTAAAATAATGATCGGGTTGAAATATCGCAAACCGACGGAGTTATAGGCTTCGACCGGAAAACGTAGCAATTGATTCGAAAACACCGGGTAAATTAATATTATAATTTTTATATTATTAAAATGAATATAAAAATATATTTGGATCATAGTCGGGAGTGTCGGACGTGTTAGTTACATTATTGGTCGTTTGTTAACGTTTATTTAGAAATAATTATACGTAAAAGTTAATTATACCAAAAGTACTAATTTAAATATCCTACGAGTGGAATAGTATGCAAGTGCCATAATGATAATATGCAGACTATTTCTAGTCCGTATGAGATGTCCCTATTGATTATGGATGAATTCGCACCTGAACCAATACGGTTACGCGAATTTAAATACTCGTAAACCAAATTTACGATGAAATAAGTAATGCACGTGAATAGTGTTTTTCTTTCGGGAATGAATAGTGTTAAGTGAATAGTAAAATTTCTGAACGCTTCTCAGAATATCAAATTGACCTCAAAAATGATGAATAGTGATCGATGAATAGTAAATGATGAATAGTAACCTGTGAATAGTAAATTGTCGAGGTTTGGAAAATGACCGGAAATTACGAGTTGTGACAGTCTTCCTTTCTAACAGGAACTTCGTCCCGAAGTTCAGTTTGTGTTGGTCTCTAGAGTGGTATTGGTGAAAAGATGATGATATTTGAAAATTCCAGCGAACTTTCACGATAGGAATTCGACTTTGCTTCAACCGTTCGACCTAACAGTCTATGATTCTATTGGTTCTCTTACAAGGTTTAGGAACTTATCGAACTTGTAACTGATTCTTGATTTGTAGGAAATTCCTGGTTATTTCATGAATGCTTGCTGGACTAATGAGTTGGGCTTTTCTAAATTTTGATCCGTCCTTGGATGTTGGCACTTCGACCATAGAGTGCTTCAAATGGGGTAGTCTCTAAGCTCGTGTGGTAACTATGGTTATAAAGGAATCTGATTTATGGCAAATGGTCAGTCCAACCATTTCTAGAGTCAATCACTCATGCTCTGAGCATATCTCCCTATGTTTGAGTCGTTCTCTAATCCTGACCATTGGTCTGCAGATGAAAGGTGGTGTAGTTCCAAAGGAATCTTAATGAAATCGCTAGGAATTTGCGGTGATAAAAGATAGAATATTCATTAGATCGGAATTCGTTAATAGTACATGAAACGTATACGCTAGAGCGTAGAATTAAACACAAAAGAAATACAACACAAGAGAGTTTAGGCTTTGGTTTATTTTTGAGGCAGAAGTTCTTGGTTCTTGAACATTGTTGTCGTCCTCAGCGTTGTTGATGTGTGGACCATTTCCTCCTCCGATAACCTAGGCTCTCCCACGAGCCCTTCCACCTTGGTTCCTTTTCTCTAGGTTTCCTTGTTTTGGGCATTCATTCCTGTAATGGCCTATTTCTCCACAGCCAAAACATGTCACTGAGGGTTTCTGATCTCCGGTAATGATTGGAAATTTGCATTCCCAAGTTGCATGACCAACCTTCTTACAGTTGCCACATGGATTAAGACAAGGTCCATGGTTATGATGATTCTGACACTTGTTGCATTTAGGTAGAGTACCCTGGTAACCTTTCTTTTCACTTGGCTTCACAACGTAGGCCCTAACCACTTCATGTTGTTTGTTTGACTGCCATACTTGATCGTCTCCTTGGTTGTCATCCCTTTTCCTCTTGTTTTCGTTGTTGTTGATGACAGTAGTTTCTTGCTTCATCACTTGAGCCATAAGCTTTTGAGACATTCTGATAGCTTCATCCAGCGTGTCACTAGCTTATAAAACTCTGTTTCCAACTTCTGCACCTCAGTACGAGGGCGAAACTTATCAGTCATCAATTTCTTGAATTGCTCCCAGGTGAGCTTGTAGGCATTTTCCATACCCATCGGTTGAGCATAAGAATTCCACCATGACATAGCTTCATCCAAAAGCATACCAGTAGCAAATTTTACCTTGCTGCCATCAGGACAGTTGCACATGAGGAACACATTCTCAGTCTTTTCGAACCAGCGAATCAAAGCAACCGCTCCTTCAGTGCCCTTAAACTTGATGGGATCACTAACCTTAAAATTCTTCCAAGTACATTCGCGCTTATTATCGGATTGCCCATTTGTCCCTGTCTGTAAAGCGGCCTCAGCAGCCCTTGCAGCTACCTTAGCTCTCTCGATCTCTAGAGCTTCGGCGATACTATCCTTAACCAATTTCCGAATAGCAACAGGTGTCATAGTTGGAGTAGCTTTAATTTTCCTTGGCGGCATAGCTCTTCAAAACGAGAAAAGAAGGGTGAGACATAATTAAGACGTTTCCTAGTAGTAGATGTTCGAGAGTGGATTATCATAGAATGAAAGGTTGTTGTTGCGATATAACGAGTTGACATGGCTCGAGTGGTTTTGTGATATCCTGAGATTTCTGTTGGGTTTTAAATGATCATAATGTACCTAGGGATCCTCTTTATATATGATATGGAAAGTCTTTCTTAGGGAGGTCATTGATAATATCCACTTATCAATATTGGGAGTAATGAGTGATGAGTGACATAGGAATCTATAGAGTGTCACCTAATTCCTTATATATACATATGGGGATGGGGAAAAGGAAATGATAGTGATGGTGAGAAGGGAAAAGACTGTGACAAATGCGACAAAACGAGATTGTGATAAATGTAAGTGTATTGTGCATCAATGTGAAGATTCATGAGATGAAATGGCCAGTTAACCCGCTTCCAATCGGTGGTTCACGAAGTGATGAAAAATATGAATGTTCCGACAACGAGAGTGTATACACACACACACACACAAATGAAACATTTCGAAATTGAGTAGAGAATTCAATCCATACAAAATTTTATTATAACCATTCTCAGTGTTGCAAAATTCATTTCTGAGTCGGATATAGGTAGTCAGCCTATGTCCCACTATCCCGGGTTGAATATAGGTGACTAGTCTATATTCCACCGAGGTTCCATAAATTTTGAAATACTCAGCTCAGTTATACTAAGACTATGTCCTTTACAAATACCAAGACGTTCAGAAAGACTAAGACAGGTGACCAAACTCGAGGTCAAATGATGAAACTATGCAAGGAGAAGGCGTAACATGAGGCGCATAAGTTATGTAAGCATACTAATAGGGAAGACAATTATAGTAATCAACTAGAATAAGTGAATATAATATACCAGATAATGAGATACAAATCTCATCACCTAAATCAGCAACAAACCACAAGTGAGGCTTCAGCTTGGCAGGCAGGCACGTGACGGTCATAGGGTTTAATTTTTCGTAAAAGTAGCTATAGTCTAGGTTTTAAAAACACTTAGTTCGCTATAGCCAAAGCTCTGATGCCAATCTGTCACACCCCCAAAATCGGGTCCAGCGGAAGCATACGTGTAGCTGGGGTGTAACTCAATCGGTATCACAACACAAGTACAAAAATGGTTTTCATTTCAATCATTTAGAATAAAATAGTTAAGTCAAAAATATTGAATTTACATCGTTAAAAGTAGTGCGGAAGTAGGCCCTTAAAATAGTTAAAAACGGTCCCCATATAAATAATCAGAGTCTTCTATGACCACGCCATGCCCTGCCAAAACCTCCAGTAGCGTGCCATTGGTTAAAACCTGAAAATACATGCTAAAGTGTCAACACGAGGTTGGTGAGTTCATAGAGTTTGTTTAATAAATAATGCCTATAGAGAAAAGATCGCCCAGCAAAGGCATTGTAAATCCACTCAGTTGCAAGTCCCGCCATAAGAGACTTGTAACCTGTGTGTTTACAACCCACTGCCAAATATGTTAAAGTCTACGTGAACAAAAGTAATACTGGTATCCAAATTCCCAGATAAATATAGCAAAATGGCTATATAAATAATTCAGTCAATGAAGTTATATCAACAATGCTGACAATGTCGCCAGATAAATAATGCTGACAATGTCGCCAGATAAATAATACTGACAATGGGGCCAGATAAATAATGCTGACAATGAGGCCAGATAAATAATGCTGACAATGAGGTCATATAAAATAAGTAATAATGTTTAAGAGACAAGTCACATGAAATACAGGTAATTAAGCATACCATTGAAATGTAGGTAATCAACCAGGTAAAGCAAGGAATGCATTTAAGTAAAACGAGCATGTATTCTCCCCCAAAGAGTTTGCAAAATAATTAAAAAGTATGGGCTATGACTCACCTGGAGCGATAGCTACGATGACAAAGTGGATACACTGAAATGAGGCACGATCTCTAACCGCAACCTAATATGAGTAATAACGATCTACTTTAGATCATGACGTGATGAAATGAATGCACGTGCACATGATGCCTATACCACTCGTAACTTGGAAATACTAGTTATTGTCAAAGTATAATAGTTTTCATACTTAGGAAAATAAGTCCAAATATAGAAGTATATAACTTGTCGTAGTATATCGTATAAAAATGTTAGTGTTATATTCCTCGTCTAGAAAACCTTAAAATAATGTCTAGTAGTAGCGTAATAAACCTTGAGTCGTACGTACTTCGTTAGTTAAAAATAAACTCCTTGAATAAGAAATCTAGAAAATATATTATTTAGTACGTAGTTATATTATTTTCTAGTAGTGACTATATATATATATATATATATATATATATATATATATATATATATATATATATATATATATATATATATATATATATATATATATATATATATATATATATTTTTGACGATTTTAAAACGTGTATAACTTGGTCGTTTTAAGCTCATTTTACTCGTTCTTTATATCCACGAATTCGTTTTAGTATATACTAATACATTTTCAATAGCTCGGCTCCTCTAGGTTACGTTTAACGCCTCTATTTGCCCGTCGAAAACTGTCAAACAGCATGCAGTTTTTCAGAAAATAGTTTTCGTCGTTAAATTCGGAAAATCATATCTCCTTCGTTATTAACTCGTTTTAATACGTTCTTTCGCCCACGGATTCGTTTTTGAAAGTATTTTCTAAATCTTTGTTCAAAAATATCCCCTGAGTTACTGAGTTTCCCACGTTTTCAAAATAAGGACAGTAGGTATTTATATAGTTTCAAAAATCATTTTCCTAATTTCAAACTTGTTTCAACTTCAACCAAACCACTTTCAATCACCACAAAACTAGTCTAATCCTACCATACACCTTCTTAGGGTGTCATGGGTTCCTAAACATCACAAACCAAGGGGATCTAACAAGGATCTAACTATATTCACTTTCTAGGGCTTAAAAGTTAAATATATACAAAAATGGAGTGGTATAAGTTAATATATGCATGAGTTCTTGTAAGAAAAATATATAACCATAGTAATAACTTGTAAAAATTATCAAATGAGTTTTGTTAACTTACTTGAAAGATGGTGTGATTAGATGATGAAAACCTTAGTATTCTTAAGTTTGTATTTCAAAACCTTATAAGAATAACTTAACTAAACTAGATGAACACTTGAACTTGAGAAAATATTTTGGTCTTGCCCTTGTTCTTTGTTGTGCCGTGAATCCAAGAGAGAAAAGAGAGAGGAAGTGAAAAAGTTACTAGTTGATATTTTTGTGAAATGGAAACAAGTATACAATGTATGATATATATTTTAATGAGACAAGATCCATGTTTTTAGGGAGGCTAGGGGGGAGGGGCGGCAATCATGGAAGAAAAGAAGAAAACTTGGTCATTTGTAAGATAGTTGGTGTAGTGGTGTAAGATTTTGAGTTTATTAGTTGTTTTAGGTAATACCGGGTACCGAGTTAACTAGAAATAAATTTTAACGGAGTTAACCGTGACATAATAAAGTCATAAAAATTGTAAAATAATATTCCTGATGAGAATCGGAAGTTAAAATAATGATCGGGTTGAAATATCGCAAACCGACGGAGTTATAGGCTTCGACCGGAAAACGTAGCAATTGATTCGAAAACACCGGGTAAATTAATATTATAATTTTTATATTATTAAAATGAATATAAAAATATATTTGGATCATAGTCGGGAGTGTCGGACGTGTTAGTTACATTATTGGTCGTTTGTTAACGTTTATTTAGAAATAATTATACGTAAAAGTTAATTATACCAAAAGTACTAATTTAAATATCCTACGAGTGGAATAGTATGCAAGTGCCATAATGATGATATGCAGACTATTTCTAGTCCGTATGAGATGTCCCTATTGATTATGCATGAATTCGCACCTGAACCAATACGGTTACGCGAATTTAAATACTCGTAAACCAAATTTACGATGAAATAAGTAATGCACGTGAATAGTGTTTTTCTTTCGGAAATGGATAGTGTTAAGTGAATAGTAAAATTTCTGAACGCTTCTCAGAATATCAAATTGACCTCAAAAATGATGAATATTGATCGATGAATAGTAAATGATGAATAGTAACATGTGAATAGTAAATTGTCGAGGTTTGGAAAATGACCGGAAATTACGAGTTGTGACAATTAAGATTCAATTGATACGGGAACAGGAGTCCAAACAAGGAACGCCTAACTTTTGTATCAACAAGTGGCGCCATTCGTGGGACCACACACTAAGAACTCTGCTAAGAACTAGAATGACAAAGCATTGAAACTTAAACCAGCGGACTTCGCAGGTGAAGAAAATGTATGGTGACCTACAGGGGAAGAAGCAGCAAAGTGATTCAACCCCTAAGCAGGCCTCTGGAACAACCAGTGTGCCCAAACACCAAGGATCAGGCTCAGATCTGATCTTTCCGACAATAGGACCGCTCACAGGGACTACCCAGGCCACTACGACAACCACTAGCGCGGAAGATCTACAGTGCACTCCTTTCACCACCCCCCCACCAAACAGTGCCAGAAACAGACCCCACTGAGCCGCCACGTGCGCCTAAACGAGACAAGGGTCCTGATTTGGAAACAGACATCCTCGCGCTAGAAGGAGTCGCGCCTGAACTAGCACCAAGTGATTTTGTGTCTCAAAACTACGAAACCTTGGCTGCCCTTATGCAAGAGGAAGAGAAAAAGAGGTCAAACCAGAGCCTGCTAGCCCGGCTCAACTTCGGCCCTGAGTATGAAGCATCTCCACCACGTCACCGAAAGGAGAGGCGCGAGAAGGATAGCCGCCGACTCCTAGTGTTTACTAGGATCGGAAGGAAAGTTGTGGATGATGAAGCAGCTGATTTACAGTACCTGGAGGAGCACGAAGACGATGGATGGCGTACCAATGTCCACACTAGGATTGGTAGTCGCAGGGTTCATGATAGACTTGGGCGACAGCGCTCCCCAAGTGAAAGCCCTTCAAGGCTTGGTAGTCGCAGGGTTCATGATAGACTTAAGCGAAAGCCCTTTAAGCTCGGATTCCGAGGACAGTCAACGCAAGCACCGCAAAAGAGTAAGCTCGTCCTCAAGTGACTCCTCGGACAACGAGGACAAAGAAACAGGACACTAGAAATCCAGGAAAAGATACCGCGACCAGGAGGACGAAGATATGTCTCGTCCCTGGCGCCGCCAAAAGGTTGACACATTCACTCAGCGCATCAGTGATTTTTCAGAAGATAAGAGAAGGCGCATGCCCACTTTAAAACCTATGATGGGACAGGTGATCCTGACGAACACCTAAAAATTTTCGAATCAGCCGCTACCATCAAAAATTGGCCACAACCCGTGTGGTGCCACATGTTTAACTCTACATTGGTAGGGAATACGCGAAACTGGTTTAGTAAGCTGCCACGTAGAAGCATCGATTGGTTTGAAGAGTTGCAGAAGGCGTTTCGCTTGAACTTTACTCAAACGAAGAAGTGCGACAAGAACCCTGTCGAGCTTGTTAGGGTAAAACAGCGCCAAGGGGAATCCACAAGCGCTTATATGGAGCGCTATAAGGACGAATGCATACATGTCAAGGCATGCCCCGAAATACTAAAGATCTCAAGGTTTATGAATGGGATCAATAACCCAGAACTTATCAAAAGGTTAAACGACAGGGTCCCCCAAACCTTTGACGATCTTATGAAGCGCACGAGGTCCTTTATCCAAGGAGAAGCCGCCGCTGCAGATAGCAAGAAAGGCTACTCAAACTATAGGTCACAAGAGGTGCCCAGGAGATAATCCAACGACCAGAGTAGCAACCGTAACAAAAGCTACCGCAGTCAAGGGGGGTGCGAGAAAATGACAAGTATACCCGACTAACGAAGACTCCGAGGGAGATATTTGTGACAGAAGGCGCAAACTTCCCGAAACCCCCACCAATGCGCACCCCAGAAGAGCGGCGCGTAGGGAACGGGTACTGCGAGTATCATGGACAGAAGGGCCACACCACCAATGAGTGTGTCCACTTGCGCCAACTAATTGATAAGCTAGTAAAAGAAGGCAGATTGGACCATCTAGTTAAGAACATCAAGGACGGGAAAGACAAACAAAAGACCGGGAGCAAGAAAGAAGCACCCAAGGACAAGGCTGACACCATCTACATGATACAATCATGGCAACGAAAGACTAGGTAAAAGGTCAGCCAAAAATTTTCTTATGGAAGCGAAATCTCTTTCCCCACCTTGTCTGCGGACAACGCAGTAGCGGAACCACTCACCATCGAGATAAATATGGGGGGTCACGATATCCACCGCATGTATGTTGATGGAGGGGCATCCGCAGACATAATGTATGAACATTGTTTCAAAAGACTATGACCTGAGATACGAAGTCAGTTAAGTCCGGCCACAACGTCGTTGACTGGCTTTACGAGAGAAAAGATATTGCCCATGGGGCAAATATGATTACTCGTTGTTGTTGGTAATAAGGAACATTCCACGGAAGCCTGGATGAATTTTATGGTGATCAGATCTCCTTCGCCAGACAATGGCATTATTGGAAGACAAGGAATATCAGCCATGCACGCGGTACCGTCCAAAGCACATGGGATGCTCAAATTCCCAGTAGAAGGCGGCATTGTCACCCTCTACAATAACACCGTACCACCTAGAGAGTGTAACACGATTACATGTGAGACGACACACACCCTAGAACAGTGCATAGCTATAGTATCAAACCTGAAGGTCGCAATTCATCCTGTTTACCCAGAGCAAGAAGTATCGATCGGGGGATCGTTGTCTGATAAAGACAGAGCGGCCGTGTGCGCGCTCTTGCAAAGGAATCTGGACATCTTCGCATGGGAACCAAAGCACATGACTGGTGTGCCACGCTCGATTACAAAGCACAAGTTGAAAATCCGACAAGGATACTCCCCAATACGGCAGAAAAAGCGCGGCCAGGCTCCAGAGCACGCAAAAGCCATTCTGAAGGAAGTACACAAGCTTGTGGATGCAGGTATCATGTGAGAAGTCTATTACATGACTGGCTCTCCAATCCAGTGATGGTCAAAAAGAGTGATGGTAGTTGGCGGATGTGCGTGGATTTCACTGATCTCAACAAAGCATGTCCACAAGACTGCTACCCACTACCAGAGATAGATTGGAAGGTATAATCTTTATGCGGATACCCCTTTAAATGTTTCTTAGACGCATACAAAAGGTACCACCAAATCTAAATGGCTAAAGAAGACTAGGAAAAAATAGCCTTCCACACAAGCCAGGGTGTCTATTGTTACACAAAGATGCCTTTTGGCTTAAAGAATGCGGGCACCACCTACCAGCGATTAGTAGATAATGCATTTGAAAAGCAAGTGGGCCGCAACCTAGAGGTCTATGTTGACGACCTTGTCATAAAAAGCCATACCGAAAACGAATTGGTGCGTGACATTGAGGAAACATTTAGAATACTAGGAAAGATCAACATGAAGTTAAATCCTAAGAAATGCGCTTTTGGCGCTACAGAAGGCATGTTCCTTGGATACTTGATAGAGCCTGATGGCATCAAGCCATGCCCAGAAAAAACAAAGGCTGTCATCCAACTCCCTCCACCACGCACGTTGAAAGAAGTCCAGTCTTTGAATGGAAAACTAGCAGGGTTGAACAGATTCCTGTCCAAGTCAGCAGATAAGTCACTTCCCCTCTTTAAAACACTCAAGAAGTGTACAAAAAAGGGAGACTTTCGTTGGACTACGGAAGCAGAAGAAGCTTTTACACAGATTAAGCAACATATAGCAGCGCTTCCCATGCTAGTCGCACCCCGACCAGGGGAAGAGTTAATTGTGTACTTGTCTGCGACTCATGGAGCAGTCAGCGCGGTGCTACTGATAGATAGGAACTCTGTACAAACACCGGTATATTTTGTAAGCAAGGCACTCAAGAAGACAGAGATTAACTATAGCGCGATGGAAAAGTTGGTCTTGGCATTAGTATTCGCCGCCAAAAGATTGCGCAGGTACTTTCAAGCATACCCAATAGTGGTGATCACGGACCAACCCATCAAGCAAGTTATCTCCAAACCCGACGCATCGGGGCGATTACAAAATTAGAGTGTGTTGCAAGGCGAGCATACATCTCTTGTAGACCACGCACTGCGGTTAAGGGGCAGATACTAGCAGACTTCATCATCGAAAAACCAGATACTGATGTTGCACCATCACGAAGCGAGGTAGAACTACAAGAACCATAGGTCCTATTCACGGATGCATCTTCATGCGTGGACGGGTCGGGCGCAGGCCTTATCCTCACCAGTCCAAAAGGAACGGAATTCACTTACGCACTGCGCTTTGAATTCACAGCCACGAACAACGAGGCAGAGTATGAAGCCCTAATTGTTGGATTACGCATTGCAACTCGAATGGGCGTACGCAACCTAGAAGCAAATGTGGATTCCCGATTAGTAACCAATCATGTGTTGGGCGAATATGTGGCTAAAGAGGATAACATGATCCAATACCTCGACAAGACCAAGTCACTAATCCAGGGTTTTGACAGGTTCACCATTAAATAAGTTCCTAGAGGGGAAAACAGAAAAGCGGAAGCACTAAGCAAGATCACATCTACAAGCTTTGCGCACCTGTCAAAACAAGTATCGGTGGAGATCCTAAAGAACAAATCCATCTCGGAGATGGAGATATCTACAGTGATAGAGGAGCAGGATCCTACGTGGATGACACCCATCATCGAATTCATAAGCAAGGGCATATTACCCCATGAGCAGAAGGAAGCTCGATGGATACGGCGTACAGCGCAAAGGTTCGAACTTCGAGATGGTATCCTATACCGGCGCTCATTTCTACAACCATGGCTTTGGTGTATTAGACCTCTTCAGGCATATTACGTACTCCAAGAAATCCACGCCGGTTCATGCAGTATGCATTCAGTACCACGGTCTGTTGTAGCACGAGCCTTGCGGTCAGGATACTACTGGCCCACTATGCATTGCGATGCGCGTGATGTGATAAAGAAATGTAGTGACTGCCAAGTTCGTAGACCCATCCCGCGCCAACCACAACAAGAGCTAACGCCTATTACTTCGCCATGGCCATTCTATAAGGGGCGTATCGACATTGCGGGCCCCTTCCCTGTTGCAGCAGGGGGACTGAAATTTCTTATTGTGGCTATAGACTACTTCACTAAGTGGATTCAGACAAAAGCAGTGGCGACAATCACAGGTAATAAAGTAAAACGATTTGTTTGGGAGAATATTGTATGCCGCTTTGGATTACCTGGGGAAATCATTTTGGATAACAGAAAACAATTCTGCGATAACCCGTTCAAAGACTGGTGCGTAAAACTAAATATTACACAACACTTCGCGTCGGTTAAACACCCACAAACCAATGGTTTGGTTGAGCGCGCAAATCGTAGTCTGGGCGAAGGAATTAAAGCGCGCCTAGACAAAAACAAAGGAAGATGGGTGGATGAATTGTCGCACGTCTTGTGGGCGCACCGCACGACAATCAAAGTTAGCACTGGAGACACCCCCTTTTCTCTTGTCTATGGGACATAAGCTGTCATACCAGCTGAAATTGGGATGCCGACTATTCGTACGGCGGAAGTTAATGTCGCAACCAATGACAACGAACGACGTATAGACTTGGACCTATTGGAAGAAAGGCGCGAACGCTCAACTATATGTGAGGCTAGAGCTAAGTTGAAAATGAAGGGATACTACGATGCTAAAGTTCGAAGCACCTCATTCAGACCAGGCGATTTTATATATCGCGCTAATGATGCAAGCCATGCAGAAGATACAGGAAAACTTGGACCAAAGTGGGAAGGACCCTATGAGGTCACAGAAGCACTAGGAAAAGGCGTGTACAAGCTGTGTGACATGGATGGCCGTGAGCTACAACGCACATGGAATATTTGCAATTTCAAGAGATGCTATCTTTAGGAAAGGTTACGGCCCCGCGCACGGACACCTCCGCACTTTAGTAAGTGCTCAATAAATGTCCGTGTATTTACATTTTGTTTTATCTAGGCAAATGTTTTTTCTTTTCCCAAAAACTTGCAAGCATTAATTAAATGTCGCGGTTTCTAGCTAACTCCGCGACACACTTCACTTTGTTATTTACATATTATTTATGTCTCAATATTGTTGTTATATTATCTTTTGCCTACATGGCGTGCATGCACTTATTAAAACCCACGATGGTAAAGGATGAGTAAACCTACTAAATAACTCGTTGAGTAAGAGGGTTGCAAACCCATCAACATTGGATCACGCATCCTTGTTAAACACCTTACTCTCAAGACGTTGGAGTAAGTTCAATGTGCATCCCACGACGGATACGCAACAATGCACACTGTACGCGTTTAACAAATTAGGAGTCAAGACTCTTGACTCCTTAATACGGTGTTTGCAGTACGCTGCATGTCAACCCATACACTTGTGAATTTTATATTCGCGTATACAAAAGTTATGGACTTCATGCACAATTATGTTATAAGTGATTATAGATTTCTGTAATCTCTTTTAAGTACGTTTACATAACAGTTTGATTCTTAGACATAACATGGACGTCTTTTACGCAAAGACAAATAACTAAGTACAAACATCATAATACAATATGCGTACAATTGCACTTTCAAAATAACATTTTATTATGGACTACAAGTTCATACAAAGAATAGATTTAACATGCACATGTGCAACAAAATGTTAATCTATTACAAAACAAAGCCAAACAGCCTAAAAACTATGGGAGCGTTTAAGCTCTGAGCTGCCGACCCGGTACGCAGCACTTCCAGCTTCCTCAAGCTTCTTCAGCAGATTACTATCCTTGGGTGACACTGTCGCCACGCTAACAGGTACCCCATCAGATATGGGAATATGTGTTGCGCCAATACCACCGAGGATTGCCTTCCCCTTCACACCCTCCTTCTTTGCAAGTCTCATAGCATGGGCCTCTAAGGATGCCTTCAAGGGGATTTCCTTCTCAAGGGAAAAAGGATTTAGGATATCACGAGGACGAGCAAAGATAGGTACCTGCAGTTGCGACACATCTGGCTTCAGAAAATAATCAGGTTGTGCCTCAGCGCCATCTGCTGTGTGCCTAGCCAAGGTTAACCCCTCCATAATAACACCTATGGGGTAATCTTGGTCGCGCTCCAGTTGAGCAATGTGAGGAAGCTCTAACAGCTTCATCTTCTCCATAGCAGCGACAAGCTCAGCATAGGCATCCCCGTTGTAACCTGGCACTTATGCGGCAGGCACTGTCAACATTTTGTTCCCATGCAGCTCCTCTACAGCCTCCGCCTTGCCAGGTGCCAACGCGCACTGAACAACATCCCCAAATGCCTCTCTCACCTCTTGAGACTCTAGAGTACTCAAAGCAGCAAGGCGCAAACCATGGTTGATAAGCCACCTGCGCTCAGCAATTGATGACACCAGGTGCGGATATAGCTCTTCATCGTACTCAATACTGAGCTTGCGTAGCTTAACCTCTTGCTTCTCCAACGCATCCTCCTCTGATGACGCATCCACGGTGATAACATGGTGCCTTCTCTTAGATGTGCCTGTGCCATCATCACCAGAAGCTTTCTTGCGCTTCACCCCTGGCTCGCCTCCTCTGGCTCGCTTTCGGCCCTATGGATCCCCACACTTTCTGACGAATCTGTGCGCGATAGCTCTGGGGATTGTACCCTTATATTCGGAACACTGCGCACTGGGGTCGCCTCTAAAACTACTGGGGAGGCATTCTCTGGCTCCTCTTGTACAAACTCTATTGTGCCCCCTGGAGTAGCCTCCAATATTGGTACCTCACCTTCTCTCAAGGGGCGCACCCCTACGGTTACCTGTGTGGGCCTCGCTAGTTTCACTACGCTGAATAGATCCATCTCTGCGCAACAAACAACAAGCAAACAAAAAGGGGTTACATAAGCTACAATAAAAAAAGAGAGCGCTTACACTAATAAGCGAAGGAGAGGGAAGGACAAGCACCCACCCCGGTTATCCTCGTCTAAAAAAGTTGGCACCTCGTCAGGACCTTGGAAGTAGTTAAGACTAATGCCCATATGCACAAAAAACTCTTCTAGGTAGGAGTTGATGGGGATACGATTGGCATTTATCGTTTCAGCATCATCTGCGCTATATGTCCCGGGGTTTGGGCGCTCATCCTTCAGTAACGACCCTTGGGTATAGAACTAGAAATCCCATGAGAAAAATGTATCATCAACCCAGAAGAACTTATCTCTCCAGTTCTTAAGCGCATCTAGCTTTTCCGTATAGCATTGCAGTTGCCCTGCGCGCTTGGAAAAGGAAACCCACCCGTTTGACCACGTCGTGTGATAAAATGCGCGGAACAGATTGATGGTAGGGTTAATCGCCAACAAGCGACAGTTTACTTCGAAATTGGTTATTTTGGTTGCGCCTATGCAGTGCAGTTGGGATATATGGAGGCGATAATAGTTAAGAACATCGAAAAAGAATAGCGAAATGGGCACACGGTGATTCGCAAATTCGAAAAAACGTGTGTATACCCCTACTTTCCCTTGAGGGAACTCCGCTATGGATGCAGTCGCCACCGGTACTACCGGGTGCAACGCGAGTGGGACATAATAATCCGAGGTGAACTCACGAAGTTTTTCCTCGGTTATATTGGAGGTAAAGTCGGATAGTTTGAAAACCATTATTAGAATTTGATAGATTCAGACGCACACGCGCTATTACCTTGAAGATCGTTGATTTCTTGATTGAGGTTTTGGAAGCTTAACAATGGTGGAAATGAAGATTTTTACTGTGATAGCCACAGTGAAAGGGAGGCTACACTTTAATTTATATAGGGTTACACACATTCATGGATGCTTGACATGTGTATCCCACTTGCCCTAATCGTGTGGCTGGGAGATCAAGAGGTGAGATACTTTTCACCCACCCTCTCACGATTTACGAGGGATACTTGGGATTTAATTGATCTAGATTCATCTTATACCTTTTTGGCGGGAAACACTTGAAGCTTCCCCGCCACGCATTCTGGAATATTTTTGCTACAGTTGTTAGTCTAGCATCTGCGGTTGCACCCTGCGCATACTAGACTGGGGGGACATGATGACGTATAGTCCGCACTCGGGTCACGAACCCGACCAATGGACATTACTAATACCCAAGCCCATCACGCGTGGGCTATCATGATAAAGATTTGGGCTTACAAAGGCCCAAATTCGAATCTATTATTTATGGTCTTGATATAGGATCTCTTATTTATGGGATAAGGATCAATGGACCGCATAAGTAGGGATACGCCGAAAGGTAAGGAACACGAAACCAACAAGGATTTCGTGTGTATATAAAGGGTATCTTGGCTCTCATTAAGGTATCATCTAATAACCCTAACTCTTCACTAAAACCCTAAACCGATTACTTACTCTCACGCCGGAGGAAAATCGTGGGAGACAATCCCACGGTAAGCCTAACGGTGTTTTTTGTTCTCTTAGTGCGCAGGTCTCAGCATTAAGATTCAATTGATACGGGAACAAGAGTCCAAACAAGGAACGTCCAACTTTTGTATCAACAGTAACAAAGACGGCCAGATATATTCTTGAAGGATTAGCAGCTAATTTGACGTGGTCTATATGAAATTTTCGTAATGCTTTAATCTTTTTTGATTGTAAGCCTAAAAAGGCGACTTTATGGGATTCTATTGTTTGTCAATCGTTCTTGTGGATTTTATCTAGAAATCATAAGTTGCGTCTTAGTTGGATAGGTTGGTTAGATAATCCCATATATAATGTCTCTTAGTTGTTTTTTGTTCTAGCTTTTGCTAGTTTAATATAAAGCCGCCGTTCCAAAAAAAAATGTGAACACTCATATGGAGAAAATTTCAATATAGATAAAAAAAAAATCATTAAAAATCTAGTGAATAAATCGTGACAACTTATCTTTTCATCACTAAAAAAACAAAAAGCTTTTATCTTTTTTTCAAAAAATTAAATATCTCACAAATCGTTAAATTATTAAACGAAAAGAATCATACCCTTGCGATGAGATTTATATCATCTTTTTGTAGAGGAGCACTACTACATACTTTCGACAAACATTTTATCAACTATTTTTATGAGTGTTGAAATTAACGCTTGAAAAAATCACATATGATTAGTTATTTTAATATCACATGTAAAATCATATGTGACTTGTGAAATCACACGTGATTTCTAAACTAACAAATCATATGTGATTTTGCCGGACGTAAATTTTAACACTAACACATGTGAAATCATATGTGACTTGTGAAATCACACGTGATTTCTAAACTAACAAATCATATGTGATTTTGCCGGACGTAAATTTTAACACTAAAACAAAACTCGAAATAAAAAAGTTCGTCAAAACTATATCGAAGTGTTGGCCTATTGGAAGATAAAAAAAAAAAAAAAAAAAAAAAAAAAAAAAAAAAAAAAAATTGTCGCGTTGATGTATTTTATGCCGTTTAACGATTTTTTTCAAAAAAAGTTGAAAAGCGACTTTTTAAATTTTGATGAAAAATGAGTGACTATAATTTGTTCATTACATCTTTAGAGAATTTGAGATATATATTGAACTCAACTCCACTCATATGATAATCGAGGTATGATTTCATAATACAAGGTATAAGATAATAGAGAAGTCACTAAATGAAATTCACCCAACCAAAGTCATAAGTCATGCAAATCTCACAACTCGGGATAAAGCAAGTCAACATACAACATAAAACAACGAAGTCCAAAATAAGGCACTAATGCAAATCTCCACGGAAACACTTTTGAGAAGAGTCTCATGGCTTAACTCTCTCTAGGTGAGGCAGAAGCTATATCCTCCCTAAGCATAGGAAAAATCAAATAATTAGTAGAAAAAGTATCTTTTGTCTACATAGTAAAAATCAATAAATAAAAGGATTTTTCTAACTTGTGCTCTAGGGGCACAAGTTAAGCCCACTAAAAGACAGCGGGGTCTCACAGAAAAGGACATAGGGATCTGGATCCCTATGTCCTTTTCTGTGAGACCCCGCTGTCTTTTAGTGGGCTTAACTTGTGCCCCTAGGGCACAAGTTAGACAAACCCTAAATAAAATGTTGCTTAAGGGTGCAAAAAAATATGAAAATCAAACTAAATCGAAAAAACCAAGAAACTAAAATCGATGATTTGGTTCTTGTATTTTGGAAAAAGTGAAATTAATGATTCAATTTGGTTTTAGCGTAGAACAAAACCTAGAAAAGACATAATCTTTAAACACTCTTATTTCGATAGTTTCTTGAAAGTTTCATTTATCAAACATAAATATTTCTCTTATAGTTTTTTTTTTTTTTTTTTTTTTTTTTTTTTTTTTCACATTGTCATGTCACTTTATACACATAAACCATCATTGTCATCTATTTTTTTTTTTTTCTTTTTTATGTTCATTTGTGCGTGTACTTATTATTACTTGTTCTTTATTTTTGAAGGGTGTTGTCAGGGATATCCCATATAGGATTTTGGCATCCCTCACTTACATTTATTTACTCTGTTGACTAGAAAAAATATAGTTTTTATCGTTTTCTGTCTTTTACTAGTTTTGACTTATCAAACTATATATTTTATGTTTCGTACATTTAGTTTTATAATTTTATAATAAAAATAAAATTTGAAAAAAAAAAAAAAAAAAAAAAAAAAAAAAAAAAAAAAAAAAATGGGGTAGGGAGGTGTTTGCCAATATCCATTTAAGGGGTATGAATAACCTAGGTCATTATGGAAACTTAAAAATATTTTTTAAGATGTATAACAAGTTCAGCTTTTGAAAAAATCAGCCTCGATAAAACAAATAGAAATCTAAAAACCGAAAACCTAAATGAAATCAAACCAAAAACCGAAATGCCAAATCTAAGCAAAACCAAAACCGAATGGTTTCTAAAAATAAAAAAAGAGAAAATTCCTAAGGTCGCCCAGTTGCCCAACAACAATCCCTTTTCTAGCCCAGAAATAAATAATTTCCCAAAATAGCCCAGGGTGACTTGGCTATTGGCCGATTCCACTAGATTTGTGACATATGTCCCATGTATCACTATTTTGTCTTTAATATGACTTACTATAAATTACATATATACCCTCTTCTTCATCATCTTACTTAAATAACAAACCACTTCACCTTCTCTGCTGACCACCACCACCATTAACCACCGGCCATCACCATCACCAACCTCCAATTACCACCAAAACACCACCCCAACGCCACCTATATCAAGATTCGACCAAGAAAATTGTTGTTATCCACAAATTAAACATGAACGAGCGGTTATACTACAAATCCGAGCATAACCCCCTTATCAATTTTAACACACAACAACAAAAAATCAAAGCGTATCCTATGTTCATTCGAAACTCTAATTATTCAATTAGCAGTTTATAGAATTGTTTTGATAAAATTGAACATGATAGAGTGTTTGTTACTAATTTCCAAACAAATCCACTCAATCAATTGATAAAAACAATCACTAAAACTCAAATACCAATTTCTTGATATAAACCCTAAAAATCGATTTTGCATTTTCGTTGGATCAGACAACGAAACTGTTGTAATTGAGCCACCCTAACACCCTATCCGAACAAAACCCCTAGGTCAATTCATATCAAACACTAACAAATCACAAAACTCGTGTTAAATTCTTACTGAAACCCTAGAAGCCTAGAACAAGAAATTTTGTTGTTGTGTGGAATAATTATGTGCTTCAGTTCATGAAAGTTGTTTGTGGTGGTCACTTGGTCGGTCACGTATAATGTTTTCGAAAGGGATAGTGTAGACCGAAAGATTTGCATGGCATAGTTGCAACTGTAAGAGCAAAGGGCGTGGATCTAGATGGATCATTAAGTTACTCGTTAGATATTGAATTTAATGCTATTTAACATGTATCACATCCTCGATCATTAAGTGTTCAAAAGTTTTAACAACATATGAGTTCGTAACAGATTGGATAGCTTGATCTTCAGAAAGGTTAAAGTAATAGGTAGTTGGAGGTTGGTGGTGGTGGTGGCCTGTGGTTAGTGGTGGTGGTGGCCAGAGGTTGGTGGTGGTAGCCTATAGGGTGAAGTTGTTTGTTATTTAAGTGAGATGATGAAGAAGATATATATGTAATTTATAGTGAGACATAACGAAGACAAAATAGTACTATATTGGTCACATGTCACAAATATAGTGGAGTCGCTCAATAACCAAATTGTCCTAGGCTATTTTGAGAATTTTTTTATTTTTTATTTATTTATTTATTTATTTATTTTTGGGTTAGAAAAGAGAGCGTCGTTGAGCCCGGGCTACTTTGAAAATTTTCCGAAAGAAAAAACAAAAACTAAGGGGCCGTTTAGTTGGCGAAAATTTTTACTGGTTTTTCGTTTCTAAATTCCTAGAGAATGAAAAAAAAGTAAGAAGAGTAGAATAGGCTTTTCAAACATTTAGTTAAAATTTAGAAAATGAGAATTGCACATTTTTTAAAATTGTTAGAAAATAGTTTAACTAAACGGATTTTCAATTTTTCTCTTTTCATATGAAAAATTTCCTGGAAAAAAAGGATTTTTTCAGGAAATTTTTCATATGAAAAGAGAAAAATTGAAAATCCGTTTAGTTAAACTTTTTTCTAACAATTTTCAAAAAATATGAAATGCTCATTCTCTAAATTTTAACTAAAGGTTTGAAAAGCCCATTTTACTCTTCTCACATTTTTCATTCTCTAAAAATTTAAAAACTGAAAAACAGAAAATAATTTCACCAATTAAACAACACCTAAACATTTTGGTTTGACTTCTATTTTACAAAAAAACTGAGCCAAACGAAACCAAACCATGATAGCCGGCCCACCAACATTTTAAAAATATGAGTCTGTTCCAAATTGTTGGGAACTGAGGTAGGTGCGAGTGGGCGAAATATTTGATGCACGTTACTCATCTCCACAAATTCCGTAAATTGCAAACGGCACCCCACAACTTGTTTATGCACTTGTTACGGTTTTTCTTTGACTTGGATATGTCATTTTGTAACTGGCGACTAATTGTTTTATTTCACAACTTGATTCTCGTACTCCGTTCGTATCAATTAAGTCGACATGTTTGGCTCTGGTTTTAAAAAATACTATGGTTCGGTTTATGGTATCATAGTTACAAGTGATCTTAGCCGGCCTATTGGTTTCAATTGATCAATATTATTAAATAAAACGATGTTCGTAGTACTTTTAAGTTATTCTGTCGTATATAGATAGAGGTGGCACACACACTTGATTAAAACAAACTCAAGTAGAGACAAATCGTTTCTTTTTTTACCAAAACTATGTGTTGATTTCCGTTGGTTACTCAAAAAAAACAAAAAAACTATGGATTGGTTTTTGTTAAATCAAATACTAGTATATATAATCTGTTTTTTGAACCATTTCTAGACATAGTCGATGTGTTTAAATAAAATTATAATAACAATAGTGATAAGAAAGGTGGTGAAATAAATGGAAAATAACTTTTTAATGTCTAAAGAAGTGTCTCACGATGTGTAATTTTTTGAATTTCATGCGCAATATTGATGAATAAGGAAAACTTAGCCAGAATATTGATGTAAATTAACACTAGTGAACACAAAATCAGATGAAAAGTAAAACGTTGAAACGAATGCTTAGTTAAAACGTTGTGTTTAACATGTTAAATATTTGTTAATCACATGGGTTGATTAAAAAGTTCAAAAATTGGTCATCATTTCAAGACTTGATAAATACAAATTAATTGATGAAATAAATCTTTACGCATATTTTTGTCACAATTTCTTTATTGATTTTGTCTCCTCTTAATTGTGAAAAAAAATTCTGATTTTTGAAACTTTTTTTAGGCTTTGTTCATCGATAACACGTGTTGTCTCATCCTTACATTTTAAACGTCGTGATAGTTAGACAATATTTATAGCGTGCAACTCGTAGTGAACTAGTGATGATATAACTTCACTCATAGAATTGTTTAGATGGTTTGACTCAAACTCTTTGAAAGTCTAAAACAAAGCCTTACAATGGAGCTTTCTTTTTTACGCTTGTTTTAGTTTTAAGTAGACGTGATTGAACTAATGGAACGTCCCACTATGAAACCAAGTGCGCTACGAGAAATTGTTAGCTGATTTAGGATTGAAGAAACAAAGATGAAAGGGTTGTTCCGGTAATATATATTAAACTGTTAAATATTAGTAGTAACTTAAACATATATTAGGGACTTAAATGTACTTTGTAATTAGATTAGGTGTTAGACATAAACTAGGATTATGTAGCTTGGAGTGCAAGTCAAGCTAGGTTTCCACCTCCTCATCTCTATAAATAGAGATGAGGGGACTCATCTCTATAAATAGAGATGAGGGGATGCTAATTATTCATTCTTCTTCCTCAATGGTAAAAAATTTATTGGTTTTAATAAAGGGTTCATTGAGGGTATAACATGTGCATATATTCTTGTCGATTTCTTTTTACTCTCTCGTGTTTGGTACTTGTGCTCGATACAACTCCAGATCTAGCTTTTCAGCGATCGAATTTCGGGTTTGTTGTCGAGGTGAATTATCCAATAAGTGGTATCAAGAGCCACGGTTATTGTGGTCATCGAAGTTCGAGTGTTAGTTCGAGGTACCGAGTTGGTTTCAAAGTTAATTAGAGCAAAGAAAAGGTTTTCAAGGTTCGGTTTTCGAATCGCTTTTTTAGTAGCGATCATACGACAAGAGGAATAATACGTGAGGGTTCTTTTTCCATCATTGAAGAAAGGTGTGGGGTCTTGTTTGACTCTATATTCCCACGTAATAGTTACTACAAAGTGGACAAATAGAACTTTGGCATTTTATGCTTTATATAAAAACTCTAAGTTTGTTTAATCGTTTTTGGGTTTAAAATGATTTGGAAAAATTCAGTTTGGTATTTTTCTAAATCGATAAACTTTGGAGGTATTTTTGTTGCGTATTAATTTTCTTGTGGTTCAAGTTTGATTGTGGTTTGCTTGGGTTTCAAGTTAACGATCGGGGTTTGCTTGTTCGAAATCGAGGGTTTAGGGTTATTCTAATTAATTCGATTTGCAAGAAGGGTTTTTATAGCAACAAGGGAATATTGCACACGGCTTGTGAGGCTTGTCGGTAAAGTTGGTTAAGAAACAACTTGACAAGGTTTTTAGCAAGGTATAAGAAGAATGGCTAGTTCAATAACTAGGTTTGACATCGAGAAATTTGATGGGAAGAATGACTTCGGGTTATGGCAAATAAAGATGCGTGCTTTAATGGTACAGCTGGGATGTGATACTGCATTAGAGACATTACCCGCGGACATGGAAGCAGTAGAAAAGGCTGCTTTGATGAAGAAGGCATACAGTACCTTGATTCTAAGCTTGGGAGACCGGGTTTTACGAGAAGTTACCAAGGAAACATCTGTTGCAGAAATTTGGACGAAGCTAACTAGTCTTTATATGACTAAGTCGTTAGTAAACAGACTGTACCTGAAGAAGAAGCTGTACACATTCTATATGAGTCCAGGTACGAAACTGGGTGATCATATAGATGAGTTTAATAAGTTGATACTTGATTTGGCGAATATTGATATCGAGATTGAGGATGAAGATCAGACACTTATGTTACTTACGTCGTTGCCATCGTCTTACGAAAACTTTGTGGAGACATTGTTGTATGGGAGGGAATCCTTGACAATGGAGGATGTTCCGGCGACTCTGAATTCAAAAGAGTTGAAGAAAAGAATTGAAGGCACAAAGGATGAAACTGGTGACGGGTTATATGTAAGGGGAGGGTCAGATCATTTAAGGAAAGCTCATTCTGGTGGAAGTTCGCGGTTCAAGTCAAGGGGTGGAACTGGTAAACTCAAGTGCTTCATATGTCATTCAGAGGGTCATCTGAAGAGAGACTGTCCAATGAAGAAGTCAAGTGGGTTCGTCAGGAATAGTAAGCATGATCAGGATTCTGATTCTTCTGATGACGACGGTAGCGCCTACTTTGGAGAAGCCTTGGTGGTGGTCGCTATGTAGTTATTTCGGTCAAAAATCTCGTATCGTTCAAGGTCCGATATTTGAAATAGCGGTTATCACGGTGAGATATCGGTGAGATATTGTTTTTTTATATTATTTAGAATATTAAATATATACATATAAATTAAAATCATAAAAGATTAAACGAAAAATATAGTATAAAAGTTACATTGTGTAACAAATAAACTGTATCTTTTTATTAATTGGGCCAAAATAAACAATTTAGTTGCAGCCCAATAACAAACCCTACATACTTCCTATTATTCCTCAAACCCTAATGCATTTTCAGGCAGCCAAAAAAAATTTCCTCACTTATCAACAGCAACCACACTTCCTTTTCTTGATAATACACAACTCTTATGCTTATTCAGCCACTAATCTTCTTTCTTATCTCTTTGTGCTTTAATCCAAACCTCAAACAAACACAAATACACAAGTATCACAACCTCCTTCGTTATCCACTAACCCACAAAGAACTCTGGTTGATTAAGGAAGAAGAAAAAAACCCAGAAAAATTAAAAGTCAACATCTCGCCGATTCCAAAATATCGGCTAGTATCACCGATATTATCGGATCCGATATTTTGGGGAGATATTTTGATCCGATATTTTTTTAGGAGCGATACACGAGATATCGGCGATATTAACTACATAGGGTGGTTGGGAATGATGAGATGACTGAATTGGTAATGGATTCAGGTGGGTCTTATCATATGACACCTAGGAGGGATTTCTTGTATGACTTTAAGGATGTTGATGGTGGTTCGGTTCAGTTAGGTGATAACAGGACATGCACTATCATAGGGACAGGAAAAGTGAAGATACAGTTGGCAGTTGCATGATGGTTCAAGCTTTATACTGGAAGATGTCAGGCATGTTCTAGGATTAAGAAAAAGCTTGATTTCATTGGGTACTCTTGAAAAATAGGGTTATACTATGAAGATGCAGATGGGTAGAGTTAAGGTGATCAAAGGTTGTCGGGTTATGATGACCGGGATCAGGAAAGAGAACTGTGTGTATACTCTTAAAGCAAAAGTGAAGACTTTTGGTGTACAAAAGCATAGAGGTTTAAAACAAGTTGGATTCAAACAACTTGGTCATAAACAAGTTGGGTTCAAACAACTTGGTCCTGGTGTTAAAACAGAAGTCCGTTGAGTACAGGTTGATGAACGTGTTTGGTTTGAGGTGGAACTGCAGGGAGCTCAAGGGAATCGTGAAGCTGAGGTTGTTCAGGTTAGTGGTGTGTGGGAATCGCACCAGGCTTTACCTCTCGAGGGATCTCGAGAAGCTACAACCCCCACCAGGCAGTGTACCTAATCGTTGTAGTAAAGTATAGTGACAAGTACCGGGGGATTGATCGTTCAACTCAGGAATAGTGTCGCTAGGATTAGAAAGCCTAAAAACTAGGTCTAGACTCTAGAGGTGAGGGATGATTCTTTTTGTATTTTTGTATTTTTATAAAAGCAAATAAAAATCTCGGTTTTTGGAAGAGTGGGCGGAATTAGTTGCTAATCAACTAACCCAAATTAACTAAGATGCAATCAAAATAAAATAACATAAATGAAAATAAACCTAATTACTAGTGTGGTGTAAACAATAATAGGGAAAGCTGTGTTTACTTAGGTTTCATTACTCCCTAGATATCTTTTACAGGTTGATAGTTTGTTACAATTGCATGGATGACGGGTCGTATTCCTTAATACTAGTCGTAGGGCCGTGTACAATATTCCCTAACTCTATAGGATCCTACTTCACTCCTATGTCGAGCCATTAGAAGCTCCTAACATGGGATCATTAGAATTCTCCTACGCATTAAATACAACCAAAAATCATAGTACACCTCTGATCATGTTTCTTAAGACGTTCAAGCATGTTACCAATGGAAGTCTGCCAGTTTTCTTAAGCCTAACATCGAATACAATCATCCGTAACAACTATAAACAAACAATCAACCCATAATTAATATCTAGGTTTCACTACATCTAAGCAAACACACAAGAGATCTAGCCAAACATGTTAAATTGAAGACAAGTGTAAGATATATTCAAACAACACATAAACATATTGATTGAATTGAAAGATTACTTATCTCAATTGAACATAAGAGGTTTCAAAGGGTAAAAACCCTTGAAAAGGCTGTGAAAATCGGACTAGGGTTTGTCTCCAAAGTTACACCCTAAAAGTTACACACTAATGAATGAAAAATGCAAAACTATATGTAGATTTTACAGGGTGACGACGTCAAGAAGAAAATTCTGACGCCGTCAACTCGCCGCCCATAATGAAATCGGATTGCCTAGATTCAGTTTTGACGCTATCATGTGTAATTAAGCTCTGGGCCGTCACTAACATTTGGACCATGACGACCTATGGTGACGCCGTCATGTCCTTAGTACAAAACTCTTCTGGATCGTCACGGACTTTATCCACTTCCACCTCTTGTATTGCTCTTGACGCCGTCATTAAGAAACTTGTGGCGCCGTCAGGTACTGTTCCCAGCAAGGAAAATTAAGACTTTGCCGTTTTCTTCACTTTTATGCTCCAAAAACGTCCAAAATGCTTCCTTTTCTAGATTTCACTCCAAAAGTACCTAAAATGACAAAAGGAACGATTTAGGGCAATATTTGATCAAATAAATTCGAATTCGGGCTTAAATGAACCCCTAAAAACGGTTCATGTTTCGCCTCATCAAACACCCTTACACTTGAGATTTGCTTGTCCTCAAGCAAATGCGCTTTTATTCTAATCAAAATACAAGTTAGGGGTCATTTAACACTAATATAAAAGTAAGTACAATAAATAATCGTTCCACTAAAGACCAAAGACAAACACGGAGGTCATACACTAGCACCTCACAAATAGTGTTTAGATACTCACATCTCTCGGGTGCAATAAAGTATATATCACAATATGGAAATGGAAAACATCTCTCACTACCTGTCATAACAAAATAGATTACCATAGGCTTGGGAAATGATCAAACCTCCACCACATGGCGTAAGCACCTAGGATAAACTATCAAAGAGGTCTTTTAAAAGGTTATAACGTTAAGTGTAGGGATATGAAATACACGGTTTTGTTGGATATAGGCAATATTTACTGGTGGCGAGTTAATCATCTTGGTTAATTACATGTACAATATGGCGTTGCTAAGCCAAGACTAGACTCGACTTAAGCTAATAAATAAAAAATAACAAAAAACTTAAAATAAACATAGAATGAAACGGGATGGTAGTCCGTATATTTTTTCTCTTTTCTTTTTTTCTATTTTTTTTTCTTTTTCTTAATTTTTTCGATTTTTTTTTTTTTTTTTTTTTTTTTGAAAACACACTTACCCTACCATCCAAAATAATACATCATAGGGAATGTACATTCCCCTTACACTTGAATTTTTACATACTTTACAATAAACTACTCTAATGACTCGAATCAAGATAATCAAAACACTTGGAGTACTTTTTAAGATTAACGCACATATGGGGGTAATATATGATGTTCTTCCCATTACTCCATAACATAAGTATTTTACCCATGAGTCCCAATCGTCCCAAAACAATATGTACAAGATATGACTCGACTTTAGCAATCATGTAATCAATTAGATAATTAACTAATGGTTTAAACAAATAACAATAATGCACTAAAGATGAGTGCATACATGGAAGGCTAAGGCGATTTGGGTGTACATTTAAGTGGGTTGTAACAAATTCTTCCTTTAAGTAAGATGCTTAAAGTTAGAAATGAAAAGATAGGCTCGGAGGGGTGTACTAGGGGTTTCGTGTACTAAAAATGAGTACAACGCTAAGGTGTGGGAAAAATTAGTTGACTTTACTAGCCAAGCAATATGACTTAAATGGTCAAGTAATTATGATACGGGTTTAACACAAGGGTGATCCTAATGCCTCTTATCATGTAGTAAATCCTACTACACGAATGTAGTCTTACTAGCGGTCTCGGGATGCATCACTAACGCAAGTTCTAGAAACTAAATGCTACCGGTACACTCATAAGCACTAATAATGAATGCTTTTCCTATCAAATCTTAAGGCGAACCTCACATATTTGGGTGGAAAATTTTTCTGAATAGTACGGTTTTGTGCTAGTCATACAATCTCCTATCCATGAGACGCTTGCTAAGGCTAAAGTTTCACTCCTAAATGTTGTAAAAAAGTTTAAATTTGGCGCTAAAATTACACTAACGAGTATTTCTCTTAGTTTTATTACACACCTACCATCAAACAAACAAACTTAAGTGCAATTTTATCCTATAAGGTATCATCATTTACCCTCCCCTTACACTTAGGATATTTGTGGAGAATCATGATCAATTTTTGTTCTTAAAAACATATTTGGGGTTTTCCCTTACACTTATCTTTTTGCAAAATACCTTTATATGAAGTTAAGACGAAATTAAACGAAAAAATAAAGCATTTTCACAATTTAGTTTTGAAACATGATCTACCAACAATAAAAATAAAGCATGCATACGGAAACAAATAACAATCAAACAAATAAAAATCACACAAAACATGGGTTACCTCCCAAGAAGCGCTTTTCCTTATTTACGAGTCTTGTAGCTAGACTCAAGGTCATGGGCAATTACGTGACCTCTTCGTTGGTCTCATTCTCTAGGTCATCTCCAATCTCGGTTTTGTATTCCGGACCTGATTGTAAATGTTCTTTATAGGGACCAACCACCTTTTTCTCAATTGCTCCTATAATCCTGTTGGCAAATTCCTTATCAACTTTATATTTTGGTCCTAGAGTTAAGCAATCTTTATAGAAAAGGCTCTTCTTTTCCCATACATAGTCCATGCACTTTTTCTTATCCTCTTCATTGATGTCCTCAAAAGTACCAATGTTATCCATGTCAAATCGAGGTACAAAACGAAAATCTTTCATTCTATTAGGCATCCTATATGTTATCCTATCGGTTTCACTAGCAAATCGGATTGTCCCTTCTATCTCATCATATTCTAACTTGGATTCTTCAACAAATGGTTTACCAAACACAACAAGGGACAAGCAACAATCAATAACACTAGCTAGGTCTTCAACAATCATAAAGTCAATGATATAAGTAAAGTTCCCAATAAAGATATGTAGACCTTTAATTCTCCCGACAAAGTTACAAACTCCACCGGGGTATTTGAGATCTCTTCTAGGTCCAAGTCTTGTTTTTACTATATCATTATAGACACTTAAGGACATAATGTTGATTGGGGATTTAAAATCAATGTAAGCATTGTCAATGTGTTTATACCCAATCATACATGGTATCTTAGCATTCTTAGGATCGCCTCTCTTTATCTTAGGTTCAATTCTGGTGAAAGGAGGTCGAGGATTATCAACAAGATTATTATAGTACGCAATCTCCTCCTTATTGGGGTATAGATTGAAATAGTCATCTAGCTTTGGATCTATCTCCCCTTCCTCAAGTTCCTCAACCACATCCTCAAACTCATTAGGTCCTAGGTCCTTATTTGAATACAAGGCGGTCGCTAGGTCACTAAATGCATGATCGAGCTCAACATTAATTAACCTATTAAGCTCTCTAAGTTCCCTAATCTCATTCTCAATCTGTTCACCCAACAAAGCCACTTCACTAGGGGAAAGGGGCGGATTCGCGTTTTCCATAATGGTCAACGGAATAGTCAATGAATTTACTAACAAAGGCACGAAGAAAAAGATAGACTAAAGAAAACCTAGAAAATAAAAATAAAATCTTACTAGAAAGGAATCTAACAAGTAGACCTAATAAAAAGAAATCCTAACCTAGACAATAACTATTCCCCGAGCTGCGGCGCCAAAAACTTGGTGTGTGGGAATCTCACCAGGCTTTACCTCTCGAGGGATCTCGAGAAGCTTACAACCCCCACCAGGAAGTGTACCTGATCGTTGTAGTATAGTATAGTGACAAGTACCGGGGATTGATCGTTCAACTCAGGAATAGTGTCGCTAGGATTAGAAAGCCTAAAAACTAGGTCTAGAGGTGAGGGATGATTCTTTTTGTATTTTTATAAAAGCAAATAAAAATCTCGGTTTTTGGAAGAGTGGGAGGAATTAGTTGCTAATCAACTAACCCAAATTAACTAAGATGCAATCAAAATAAAATAACAGAAATGAAAATAAACCTAATTACTAGTGTGGTGTAAACAATAATAGGGAAAGTTGTGTTTACTTAGGTTTCATTACTCCCTAGATATCTTTTACAGGTTGATAGTTTGTTACAATTGCATGGATGACGGGCCCTATTCCTTAATACTAGTCGTAGGGCCGTGTACAATATTCCCTAACTCTATAGGATCCTACTTCACTCCTATGTCGAGCCGTTAGAAGCTCCTAACATGGGATCATTAGAATTCTCCTACGCATTAAATACAACCAAAAATCATAGTACACCTCTGATCATGTTTCTTAAGATGTTCAAGCATGTTACCAATGGAAGTCTGCCAATTTTCTTATGCCTAACATCGAATACAATCATCTGTAACAACTATAAACAAACAATCAACCCATAATTAACATCTAGGTTTCACTACATCTAAGCAAACACACAAGAGATCTAGCCAAGCATGTTAAATTGAAGACAAGTGTAAGATATATTCAAACAACACATAGACATATTGATTGAATTGAAAGAGTACTTATCTCAATTGAATATAAGAGGTTTCAAAGGGTAAAAACCCTTGAAAAAGGCTGTGAAAATTGGACTAGGGTTTGTCTCTAAAGTTACACCCTAAAAGTTATACACTAATGAATGAAAATTGCAAAACTATATATAGATTTTACAGGGTGACGGCGTCAAGAAGAAAATTCTGACGCCGTCAACTCGCCGCCCATAATGAAATCGGATTGCCTAGATCCAGTTTTTACGCCGTCATGTGTAATTAAGCTCTGGGCCATCACTAACATTTGGACCATGACGACCTATGGTGACGTCTTCATGTCCTTAGTACAAAACTCTTCTGGATCGTCACGGACTTTATCCACTTCCACCTCTTGTATTGATCTTGACGCCGTCATTAAGAAACTTGTGACGCCGTCAGGTACTATTCCCAGCAAGGAAAATTAAGACTTTACCGTTTTCTTCACTTTTATGCTCCAAAAACGTCCAAAATGCTTCCTTTTCTAGATTTCACTCCAAAAGTACCTAAAATGACAAAAGGAACGATTTAGGGCAATATTTGATCAAATAAATTTGAATTCGGGCTTAAATGACCCCCTAAAAATGGTTCATTTTTCGCCTCATCAGTTAGCAACGATGATGCTGTAGTGGCTCAAAGAAATTTGGAGGACAAGCAACTTAAAGAAAAGACAAACACGGGCTGCTTGGTAAATGACCAGGAAAAGGTACACCTTGGTATAAAGGTGGGGGCAGACATTACGGTAACCGGAGTACCTGGTCAAGAGGGTGCAGAAGGTAATGCTGCTGAAAAGAAGAAAGTGAAGGAGTCTACATAAGCTAATCTTGGAAAATTACTCAAGTACAATGCCTGATCGACAAGGTGGTCCCCGGTCCGAGATTCCAGCACGAGGAAAAGGTGGTGAGTATCGGTTATGTTTAAGTGTTACTCCTAAGGTGAAAATTGTTAAATATTAGTAGTAACTTAAACATATATTAGGGACTTAAGTGTACTTTGTAATTAGATTAGGTGTTAGACATAAACTAGGATTAGGTAGCTTGGAGTGCAAGGCAAACTAGGTTTCTACCTCCTCATCTCTATAAATAGAGATGAGGGGGATGCTAGTTATTCTTTCTTCTTTCTCAATTGTAAAAGCTTTATTGGTTTTAATAAATGGTTCATTGAGGGTATAACGTGTGCATATATTCTTGTCGATTTCTTTGTAGTCTCTCGTGTTTGCTACTTGTGCTCGATACAACTCGTGATCTAGCTTTTCTGCGATCGAATTTCGGGTTTGTTGTCGAGGTGAATTATCCAACACAAACTTGTAAGGGAACGAACATAAACATGGTTTCTTATTTTAGTTTAATCTAACAAACAAACCAACATGAACACTTAAGCGAAACAATTTTTGCCCTATATATGTCCGTTTATTAAGAAAATAAGGTTATTCAAAACAATAAAAATAAATACATAAAACTTGTTAGAAAATTTAGGAGTTCATTTGTAACTTTTTAAAAGCTAATATTAAAGGAAAATTAAAACATGAGCAAGTGGAGTGCCGATTTCGTAAATGCGACGTTACACATTATTTACACTTTGTTTACCGTTGGGTCAAACTAACATTGCTGATATACCCTAGTTTGTTATACTTAGGCTATGTTTGGCAAAAGTAGCTGTGAGCAGTGGCAGTGAGCAGTAGCAGTGAGCTGTGAGCAGTAGCCAAAAAAGCTCGCAGCTTCAAAAGGAAGCATTGGGAAAATGAGCTTTCCTAAAAAATAGCAAAGCCCACAGCTCTCATGCCAAACGATCACTTAGGGTAAATTGCAAAAATGGTCCTTAACGTTTCACAAATTAGCAAAAACGGGACCGAGACAAAAAGTAACGCAAAAAAGACACCCACGTTCCACATTTTCGCAAAATCGCCACCGAGAGGCCTTTTTGACTAACTTCCGTTAGTTTTCCCGTCAGTCAAAGGTATAATCGCCATTTCACTCGCTTCCCGCCTTTGACTACCCTAACTTTATTTCAATGACCAAATTTGCAAAGTTATAAAACTTAATTTTGGAGGCACACTTGGCATCCGAAGCGATTAACCTTTCCCTCTTTTTTTGTGTAACTCGGCAACCCAAGCGATTGCATAGGACTATAAAGTTCATGTTTATCACGCTTATTCAACCATAACACACACAATCCCAACGATCAAAACAACCGACGATGGCAAACAATGGAAAAGGGAAGAGTATCTACATTGGTACCGAGGAAGAGGAATGGGACAAAGTTTTGAGTAACTCTTATCTACTTGATTTAGTTCTTGAAGGGTATGGTGGTGAACCAATTGAGGAGCATGGTTCTTATAAGCAGATACCTCCTAAGTTCAGAAAACAGATTCTGACTTGGCTTAGGAAACAAAATGGCTACTACGAGATGCTTTTGGGTGATGATGAGGAGGAGGAGGAGGAGAAAGAAGAGACTATGGATACCGTTTTACCAAAGTTTGATGATTTGGGAGAGAGGATTTCCCGTCTTGAAGTTGCGTTTAAGTATCTGAAGGATATGAAGGACAAGAGAGAACAAGAATTGAAGAAAAAGAAGAAAAGAGTTGATGCGGAGGGCAGTGGTTTAAACTACTAAACAAGTGTTTTTTTAGATATGTGTTTAAAAATTTTAATGGTTGTGAACTCCTATGATCAATGAAACTTCTAACGTTTATGTTACTGATATGTCTATATTGATAAATGAAAGTTTTAATGTTTATGTTACTCATATGCTAGCTAGGTGATGTTTGCAGCTTATGCACAAAATGTTAGCTAGGTGATGTTTGCCATGAAAGTCAAACGGGTGAATGTCTAAAAAAGTGTTTGGTTCTGTTTGGTAATTAATGGGTGAAAACACATGATTCCAATTCAACATGTGCAGTTTGACTTTTGAAAGTCTAAGTGCATTGGGTGCAAACATAATGTTCTTGCAGTATGTTTTTTGATAAGTCTTGAATGCAAGTTTGACTTTTGAAAGTCCAACTGCAATGGGTGCAAGCCATGGTTGATGCAAACAAACATAGAATACATCAAAAACATAAACATTTTTGCAAGTTTGACTTTTGAAAGTCCAACAGCAATGGGTTCAAACATATTGTTCTAAACACAATGAAGTTAAACAAAGATTACAAATATAGAATCCAACAGACAATAACGTTAAACATATTGTTCAAAGATCAGTGGGTAACACATGAAGAAGTTGGAAGTGCATGCTCATCATTTGACTTCATCTTTTTAGTTGGCCTGTCAACCTGAGGTCTGTGATTGGGTGGTACTATGACTGTTGTAGACTCAATTCTTGGCCAGTATCTGTGGCCAAAACACCCATTGATCTTGAATGAGTACATACGCGCCCATGTTTCTAGGCTGTAAGCAGCATGAACCTACTCTTCAAGTACAACAACTCCTTTTCCATCCTCATTCATATAGTTTATTGCAGCCACAGCATGTTTACATGGTATTCCAGTCAGCTCCCACATCCTACAACCACACTCCTTCCTATCCATGTTAGCAACACAATAATCCTTGTTAGGCACATATACTTTATATAACGAAGTTGCAATCCATTCAACAACACAATCAGTAGCTTCTTTTTTGTTTGCATCAACCATGGCTTTCACAGTAGGAGTAAGCTGTCCAACAATCCTTTCTATTATTTGCTGAACTACCAAAATCCTCTTCACCAAGTACTCCCTGATATATTCAAGACAAACGATGATGGATTTATCTCTGACATCATTTAGCTGGCTACAGAACACCTCACATATGTTGTTTAAGAGTAGTCCACATAGGGCTTTGCCTGTTAAACAAATCACACATTATGTATTAATATATGATCAATTATCAGTATGCTTTTGTCCAGTGCCACTTAATGAATTACCTGAAAAATGTGATCGGCTCCATTGTTCAGCTGGAATCTTCATCAACCAATCATAAGCTGCAGCATTGTTATTCTTCAGATGATCCATCTCTTTGTTGAATTCAACAACAGTTGTGGCACTTGCAGCCTTCCAAAGCATGTCCTTGTAAACACCTCCTTTCAAATGTGACTTCATTTCCTCATGAATATGCTTAACACAAAACCTGTGTGCAGCATTTGGAAACACACTAGCAACAGCTTGTATCAATCTCTGTGAATATGTAAGGTTATTGATTAGCTCCAAACGGTCAACCAAATTGACCAGGTGAATGGTAAACAAGGTCAAACTGCCTAGAGTCAGTCTCCGTGGAAGTATAGGGTTTCCCCGGGTCGTTATGTCCCAGCGAGGTGTGATGGTATTAAAAACGGATTTGTGATCGGGTGAATTTGAATGGGAAGTAACCAGATAAAGATTTGGATTTGTTTTACACTACTGGAATGATTAGGAATTACAGTATTAACAATTACAGGAATCAGATTTGTATAAACGTAAACCAAATTAAAATCAGACACGATTGCGTGCTGGGAAAAGGTGCGTTTTAAGCAAATATAAACTACAGGGGGTGAAAATGAAACTTTTACAAACTTCATATTAAAAGAAAATTAAATTTAAAAAGAAAAATATTTTTTTGATTATTTTATTATTTAATATTAATTATTTAAATTAAAACTAATTAACTATTTAATTAAAACTAATTAACTTAAAAACTTAATAATATAAATTTAAACTAGAAAATTGAAAAATTAATTTCTAAAATTCTAAAATGACTTAAAATAAAATTAAAAATTACAAATATTTATTTTTGTCTTTTTGTGGGTTTTTTATTAATTAAATACTAATTATATTAATTAAACTATTTAAACTATTTTAAATTACTAATTATACTAAAAATGACTTAGGAAATTTAAGAAAAATTTATAAATCTAATTAACCATCTCAGGAATCCTAAAAAGTTATAAAAAGTTTCTAAAAATTATATTTAGACTATTTTAATAATTATTTACTTATTTATTAATTAATATCTAATTTAACTAAATTAATTTGTAAAATTAGAAAATTAATAGCAGAAATTCTAGAAAAATTCCTAAAAATGTTTTAACTTATATAAAACCTAGAAAAATTATAAAAACTAGGTAATACTTAATGAAATCTAATTATGCTATTCAATACTTAATTATTACTAAAACCAATATTAAGTCTAAAACATACCAAAAGACAATATCAAATTCTGGAAAAATTTCTAAAAATACTTTAATATAAAAGAAAATTAATAAAAATATAAAAATGCAAAGTACTTAATAAATTACTAAAAATGAAAATTAAAAAGATAAATTAGATTAAATAGAAACTATCACTTATTTTTAAATTGGTTTTTTTCTGGTTTTTCTTTTAGAAATCTAGTTTATACCTAAAAACATGAAACTTTTGTGAAGACAACTTTTTTCTAGCTTAAAAATAAGCAATTTGGACACTAAAAGCTTGGACAGTTGACTTTTGTTGACTATGATGAGAAAAAAGGTTGAAATGGGCAAGTGTGGGACCCACTTAGGAGATTATAATTCAAACAAGTAAAGTAGGCAGTAATAAGCTGGAAAAAGCAAATGGGGTGTAACAATTCGCATTTTCAGGTTACTATCCAATCCCGAATTTTTACCATTCATTTTTACTATTCATTTTTACTATTCATTTTTACTATTCACTTTCACTATTCACTCCCGAAATTTTTATTTCATATTCTCGTAAGTTAAACTATTTCAATGATAATCCGAGAGTTTGACACTCGTCGGATCATTTCTGCAAAAATCACGAAACCGTGTCCGAGATTTACTTTTAGGTTTAAACGTCATTTCAGCATCCCGATATGTCCATAAAACACTATAAACAACAGAAATATGATTTTCTTTCATTTTACGACAATTCCGAAAGTTTTGGAATTTTACGTTTTCCAGTTCAGCGTTTTACGCGAATTACGCGTTTTAGACCCGCGTTTCCAGTTTTAACAACGTTTAAGCAACCCGATAGAACTTATCACTTATTAAATATGCTAAGATAGGTTATATTAATAAGTTCTAACATATTTATAAGTTTCATATTTTTAAGATACCCGGTTTTAAGTTTCGTGACTTAAATACTTACTGTTATCGATTACCGGAACCAAAACTGACTCCGTAAACCAGATAATACCAAATTTTAACCATCTAGTCATTCAAGACTTATGGTGAACGACTTTAGGAAGTGTCACCATGACACTTGGTGTCTTGATGATAAGATTGTCCAAGATTTCAACACCTTGCAACTTAGGCTCCAAGTTTAGCCTAATCTTGCAACACCTAGCAAAGCTTTGCTAACAAGCTTGGTTAGTTACCTTCCTAGCACCTTCTCAAGGCCCTATATAACCCCTCCCCTCCCTCTTAGTCGTCCACCACACACAACACACAAACACATTCATGATTTACTCTCTACTTCAAGTATTATTCAAGAATACAAGTTCCATATCAATTCCAAAGCTCTTGTAAAGCTTTGATTGATCCAAAGTCCTTGTTTCTTCCATCCTTTGGTGATCTTCCATCCACACAAGAAGTGTCTTGTAGAGACTTCAAGTGCCATCTCAAGTAGTCACAAGTTGGTGTCAAGAGATTAGAGAAGTTGGAAGCTAGAGATCCTAGTTCAATCAAAGTCCTATCCTTACTAGTTACTTTCCTTTCTTTGTTGAAAGCCAAAAGTTGTAAGCAAACCCTAACATACTTTCTTGTTAAATATCATATTCATGCTATTTACATATCATTCATGCTATATTTTGTCTTGTGATTATGTCCATGATGTTTAAAAATGGGTAAAACAAGTATTGGTATATATATGTTAACTTATGTTAAGATAACAAGTAAACTAGTGACTTTCTTGGTGAAATCTGATCAAAATGGTATAATCATGATTTTGGACAATTACGTATTGTAGTAGAGGACTTAACAAGGAAAACATAGCAATTTGAACCACCTAAAACGAGTACACGAGTCAAAAGTTATGGCCAAAAGAAGTTAGCGAAACCAAAACGCCTAATCTGCCAAAATAGCATTCTGATCAAAATCCGTATTTTTTCGAGGCCCTTCTGTTCCGATTCATCAAAAATTTAAAACACTAAAGTTGTCCGGAACGACGTTTTCGTTCAGGATCAATGATGCTCGAGCCCTGAAAATGCTTTTCGAGTGATATTTTTCTTCAAATTCTTAATAGCCCATTTTTAAGACCAAATGACCATGTTATAGTTATGATTAATTGAAACCAAGAGGTCTAATGACCTAAAGCCAAGACCACAACCATGGCTAAGGCCAAGGTTGAGTCTCAAGACCATGGAACAATGACAAAAGGTCATGGCAAGGCCATGACTAAATGACCATATAAACTTACTTAGGCGAAAACATGAGCTAAAGAGTTAGCGATAACTTAAACATGCAATTTGGATGTACTCCATCTAAAGAACCATGAGATCTTACAAGTAATTGTCATACAAGACTTAAGAAACTCATCCTAATAACAATCTTCATGTAAAAATAAACTTTCCTAAGTTTATTAAAGTATTAGACATGTAACTTTCGGATCAAAACTTATATATATATATATATATATATATATATATATATATATATATATATATATATATATATATATATTATCAAATACTACATAGTAGGGAGCCTCATGTGAGGAGTTCATTAAGTAAGCCGTCGAGATGAGTTGTGGATTTACGAATTAAAGTGTCCTGGCTCCTCGAACGTTTACTACATGACTTCTGAATTATGTCGGCCCGAACGGTAGTAAACGATATATAAACTATACATGTTTCATGAAACATTTCTTTTCAAAGACTTACACTATACTAAGTACTACATCATGGACTAAATGCAAGACATACATAGGCAATTTTTCATATTCTTAGACATTACTCAAAACCTAAGTTGCAACAATTATTCTAGGTTGCTCGTAGAAGTTCTCACGGCATATCCATCATTCTCATTATACATCATCCAACTCACGGTGAGTTCATAGCCCCACTTTCCATTACTTAATTGTTTTACAAACCCTTGGAGGGAATACATGCTATTTTAAACCGAACACAATGCTTTTCAATTGTATGCTTGCCTGATTGTTTTATTATCACTAAGTACTATCCTTGTTAAAACCAATATCCCTTATTATGAACCGTCTAATCACTAGTAATAGTGAGCGCGAATATTGTGAATAGGCCTATTGGGATTGACGAATCCCATTTGTATTGACTAAGTTCGAACAAATGCACTAATATTTGAGATTTAGGTATGTTAGCAAAGTACCTACCGGGATAACTCCGCCGATTGATATTGGTACCCGTTAACGTTTTGGTGTCATAAGCTTAGTGTATAATACATTTTATGGGCGTATAATAACGTAGCCTACCTGTTTTGTTTTCCAACCATGAGTATGAGTCTAATTAACTCACACTACCAACATATTGTGTTCAACCATTAAACAAACTCTATGAATATCACTCAACCTTTGTGTTGACCTCTTAAGCATGTATTTCAGGTCCATGATGATCAAGGATGGCACGGAAGGGCACGAATATTCAAGAGGGTTATAAATTTTATTATCATTCAAAAACTCATTTAATGTAAATTGCAAACATGGAACCATCTGGGACCTCATTTTGAAATCTCTGATATTTATATAATTTGAATGATAAACCTTTTAAAACGACTCAATTAGAGTTTGTTTTCTATTATTGTGACTATTGTGCCGTCGAGTAACACCCAGTTCGAATTCCGCTGCATCCATGAATTGGGGGTGTTACATGGGGTCCACTAGATAAGCAAATAAGCCACAATAAGCAATTGCTTATTGGTGATCTAAGACAGAAATGGGACAAAGTTCAAGGGCTGAAACAAGTGGGGTCCACAGGGTCTAAAGGGTCAAACTTAGTTGCTATGGACTGGGGGCCAGCTTGGGAGTTCAAAGGTGCCAATGGGGGCCTGTGGGACCCACTATGGAGTCCTGTGTGACCCACAGAAGTAGTGGTGATGGACTGATTCAGCAGCTGGACAGGGGAAATGCTTGCCCTGCAGCTGTGTTTAAGGGTCTGTGGGACCCACCAGAAAAATCACAAAAATAGAGGGACAATGGAACTTCAAAGTTGAGGTGGGGGGCTGCAATTTGTGAAAATTCCAAGGCCTGAATCCAAACTGAAAATTCACAAATATTCTTGGGACTTTTGGAAAAACTGAAGATCATGCAATTTTGACTTTTGATATTATGAACTACTTTGACTAACTTGAGATTAGATTGATCCTAAGCTACTTAATATGACATATTAAACTGTAATAAAGCTAATTTAAGCTACTAATACAACTTATGAACCAAACATGATGATTATGAGACTGAATTTCCACATAGTGAACTAAGGCATGAGATTAAAAGCTATTGTTGACTTTTATCAAAAGGGAGCTAAGTTTTATGTTTAATATAGCCTATTCAAACCTAAAGAAACATGTCTCAACCTTTTGTAAACACTAAAACCAAGTACAATATGGATAAGCAGTTTAAACCAAACACTCCTATGTAACACTGATTTGACAAGTTTCCAAAGCAAATGAAATAATCAAGCAACCAAACTAAGATCCAAGGTTGTACTGAGCATTCAAGATCATAAATAAACAAAAATCCACAACAGTGAGCATATTTTACTTAGGAATACAATTTATTGCAAAATTTATGAGCCAAAGGCTTACTTGCCATCCAAAGCTGAGAAAGCTTTTGAGAATCAGAACCAAAGTCACAAACCTATGCTACCATGTGCTCTAAACTAGACCATTCATCCTTCCTTCTTTCTTCTTCAACAATTTCTTCCAATTTTTTATTTTCCAATGATTTTTCTGATTTATATATATATATATATATTTATTTCTGATATCAAATGCGTAAATTAGAAAGCTTAAAAGTTTAGATGAGCTAAATGTGATTAATGAAAGCTTGATGAAACAGTAAATAGGCTATTTAAACATTTAATAAGCTAATTTGAGATTTTCAAATAAAATTGCAATTATTGAAACTTAAACTGAAAATGCTTGGAATTGTGATTAAACAAGGATCCAGTTACATTAATGAAACAGATTACAAGCTTTCGGAAATTAATTTAACTACTAAAAACTAATTTTACATTAAGTCGACAATTAAACTAAACTATCCTAACTAATTAACTAACTCCCAGCTTCTTTCTTTCTTTTTCTTCATATAGTGGACTGAGGGTGAGCTTCTCTTTCATTCCCATCAAATTCTGACCCTTGGATTGGCTTGTAGTGATCCTGACCATTGAAATTGGTTTTGGAGGGAAATGGTGTAAGATACAATTGGGTGTTTGTGGAGTGTGATAAGGGGAAAGGGCTAGGGTTGCAGGGTAGGGTAGGGGTGGTGGAGGTGATGGGTGAGAGTGGTGGGCAATTTGGGGGAGTTACAGGGGATAAGGGTGGTTTTGGTGGGTGGTATTGCAGGGGATAAGGGTGGTTTGGAGGGAAGGAGTGGTGGCGGTTTTAGATGGTCAAACGGTGTCAAACCCGCTTTTAAATATTAAGGGTGTGGGCTTTTGTGTGTTGGGCCAAAGGTAAAAGTAAGGGTGGGATGGATTGGTTTGTGTTTGGTTTTTATTTTGGGTTTATGTAATAAACACTAGGATCCGTTTGGTTTAGTAAGTGAAATACCACAAGGACCAAAGTTGTAACATTCTGAAGTTTGAGGGGCTGTTTTGTAAATTTCCCAAAGTGTTCCAAAGGGCTGAAGTTGTCAAGTATGAATATCCAAGGACTATTTTGCAATTTGATTTGTTCAGGGACCATTTTTGTCAAATTTGAAACTTCAAGGGCCAAATATGTAATTTCTTCAAACTTCTCAAACAGGGACTAAACTTGGTAACTTGTAAATTCCAAGGACCAAAATTGACTTTTCTTCCAAAAATATTTTACCAGGGACTAAATTTGTCAATTTGTGAAAGTTGGGGGACTGAAACTGCCAAATATGCAAACTTTGTTCGTTTTTCATCTGTTTTTACTCATTTTGCATCTGAAACATATACAACACAATCTTTTGAATATTTTCAGTATTTTGATGCATTATCGAGTGTTTTTAAATGTTTTTGCAGCTCAGATTGACCAAAAATGATGAGTGTTTGAGCACTCATCAATCCCCCACACTAAACTATTGCTAGTCCCTAGCAATATAGAATCCAAAAACTACCCGTTTTGAAAAATTAATGAATTTGATTTCTCTTTACCAAAAGCCATTATTTCTGGAGTAGCCAAATGTTTCAGTTCAAGTAAGAACTACGGTACACTGATAACCATATGATTTTGAGCAAATCATCAGCTGTCAACGAATTTGATTTGTCTTTACCAAAAGCCGTTTGCTTTTAGACTAGCCAACTCTTGATGCAAATATCATCTTGGTGAGTTGATTACCAATTATGGTTTTCCACTGCCTTTACCACAAACCATAACCTTGCGGGCTAGCCAACTCTTCACTTTTTAGGATATGGTGAGTTGAATACCATACAATTTTAGGCAAATTGTCAGCCATCAACGGATTTGAGATATCTTTACCAAGAGCCATTTGCCCCTGGATTAGCCAGTCCTTTTTTCATTTAGACATGGTGGACTGATAACCACAAAAAATTTTGAAATAAAGTGAAAAATTTTTAAAATTTTTGCCAAAAATGGGGGTACTGGAAGGTAAAATGTGATCAAATTCGCTAGAATTCCCCCCCCCCCCCCCCACACACTTAGAATTGAATATTGTCCTCAATATTCAAAGTCCCGGCTATTATGCCAATTCTTTGAACATAAAAGGGCAACATTACAAGCTAAATGTGGAAACACCATTTTTCACTTTATTTTATTTACTAGGCGAGTACCCATGCATAGCAACGGAGGTTCCTAGCGACTGACAATTAATGATATGCGATATTGTAGTAAGTGTTTTGTATAACGTTCAAAATAGAACGTGAAAATATCAAGATGTAATTGTAAATAGTTGTAACATGCGATAATTATTTTTAGCCGGCGGGACCTATTTGCTTTAGGTGCACTTTTAGGGGTGAAATATTACCATCACATCTTCTTCACTTTCATTTTCTGTAAATTTTTTGGCCCGTCCTAAGTGCCATCTTATAAAATCTATTATATGGAAAGTAAAATCTATTATATGGAAAGTGGATTTGCAGCCTAAAACAATGAGAGGCAATATGTTTTGGTGTATAATTTAGATTTAACGCATAACACATTAAATTTAAACTTGGGTTGTTGATTATTTGTTCAAGATGTATAAGTTACAAAAATAACACTAACTAAAAATGTAACCAACTTAAAGCACAAAGAACCACCAAAAGCTTAACTTCTTATCCTTGTAACAAAATGAGCATACCGGGTTACACCGGGTATATACATTCAACTGATGATGTTTGAAATCACCCCTATAGCTTTGCATATGTCTTCGAGCTAGTAAGATAATTTCCCATTGTACCTATTAAGAGAAAGCACCAAGTAAACTACTCCGTATTATACCTTGAAACCAAAAACAATATATCAACATAACACATCCTATGTCTATATCTTAAGTCTGAAATATCAAACCTATCAATTTTTTAAACTTGAAATGCAGAGAGTCTGTTCCATTATCATTCCATATTTCATTCTATATGCATACTCTATTTTACACCATTTTCCAAACCCAACTGCATTTATGTATAACACCCTGTACGCGAATACATAGAGTCCGATCACTTGTGTAACAGACTCATTACGCTTAACGAAATGCTCAAAGTCTCCCACATCGTGTACTTGGATAGTTTTACAGCCACTTTTGTACTTAAAGCCAACGGGAATAAGCGGTGGGGTGCAGGTGCATTGTCTAGGGATAGTTTATGGGCCTGATATGCATACTTACGTTGGGACAATGCTTATTAGTATGTACACTAACTTCGGGTCGATTAAGGAGGCCAGAAAGGGAACGAGTTTGCCTTTGAAAATAACTATTTATACCCCTAATATGCAGCAAAGGGTTTGCTTTTTTCTGCAACAATTATTCAAACTCATTTGTAATAACAAACATAGTCATCATTCATAAAAACGACAATTGTTATGACCCATGACGCGTTACTAAAAATTGCTGATGTAAAATACCTGATCTTTCGCTGAATATGAACCCGGATTTTTGCCACTTCCTTACCAAAGCATCAGCAACAGCAAGCTTGTTCCAATCTACATTTTATAAGGTTAAACAATTAGTAAACATAATTTAATTAGTTATATTGAATCTCATGAATTACAATGACTTAGAAATTGTGAAGAATCATACGGGTAAAAGCATTATAGGCCGAAGACATCGAATCATTTGTTTTGCTCTATCTTCTTCAAGATTGAGTTTGTTCTCAAAGTCTTATCTTATGGGTTCACCCTCATATTAAAAGCCAAAAAATTCCATATTTACTCATATACATTTCATAAGCTAAACAATAATTTTAGCTACAAAATTTTATGTGAAGCACATCGAAATACATTATGGAACTCAATCGTGTTATTTAATGTATAAGCCTCCACACTTTTGAAATTATGTATTGCAAAATAATTTGCGAATAAAGATATATTAAGCTGTTTAAATGACATAGAATTACCACATAATCCAAGACACTTTCGAGTGTCATTATTTTATCTTCAGTCTGCACCCAGCCGAACACCTGGTGTACATATGACAAAAGTTGAAGTTAATACATCTAATTAAATGTGATCTCGTAACACCCAGTGATGCAGTAAGTATCATGAATAAAGTTTAAAACAACTAACCTGTTCTTTTGTTGACAAAACCATAAACTATTTTCGAGTGAAGATCACCCGCGCTTAGAAAAATGCTTATTTGCAAGGAAACTAAAAGAGAGTCAATGTAATCTCAACTCACCAGTGTTGTAACACACATTCGCTATGCACAGCTTAAAGCTATACTGGAGTCCTTTATAGCATCACACGGCTTGAGACTGTACCAAGTTCTGTGCATTTGTAACCCATGGCAAAATGATCTTTATATGTTTGCCACTTACCTCATAAATCCAAAAATGAGATAAAAAGTATCCCGGCCATTAAAGTGATGCAGTAAATAATTAGGCTCAGATTTGTAAAAGGGTGTTGAGTCATAGAAATATCCTTATTCCATCGTGGCTGCAAACAAACACCGTTGCATAGAAACCATTTAAAATATGCCATCTGGTTGTTGCCTCGCCAAGCTACGGTCGGATTTTCGAAGACCCATTTCATCTCGCTCAGATTACAACAATCATCACATCCCATTATAAAATATATACTATAGAGTGTTTAAAACGCCATATAATATCAGTGGACATCTTTTAGGAAGCATGGTTTTGTGGCGCACTTGTAAAAAGTGATAAGGTGATCTTTATTAAACGTCAATAATATGAGCTTCATAAATGGTCAATAACATGAGCAAGTTTATATTAGATCCAAAAGCAGGTCCTCTATTTTTTTTGAATAGCTTCACCAAAAAGTTTATTATCATTATACTTGCTTAATTATAGGTTGGTTGTTGTTTAAGATAGAAAAGGCATATGATTCATAAAAAACGACATATGTCATATTCTTGTTTGAAATTTTGTGAACCAAGAAACAAATAAAAAATTAACAGGCTATTTATGTGATACACTTTTATGGACGCAACACATAAGCTTCTAGCGGCGGCTACGCAACTTCTGGCAACACAGTGACAACAACGGCGGCAAAAAAATGTGATAGCAACTCAAATCTACAAAATAAATAAATAGATCCATAAAAAACTGAAAAAGTAAATACATAGACCTATAAAAATACCTTTCAAAACTATAGAAACAAACCTCAAAATATGATTCCGGCAAAAACAGCAGCGATGACAGCATCAGCGGCAACACCAGCGGCAGCTACAGTAGATTCCGGTGAAAATAACAAATCTCATAAAAAAAAATTTGTAAAAAATGTTATATAAACTTAGATCGGAAAAAAATAGAGATATATGTAAAAAAAACCATCAAAACTTGAAATAAATATAAATCTAATAGAAGATCCAAAAAACCTATGAAAAACCTCAAAAATCGGCCGGAGGCGTCGGTTATGGTGGTCGGCTTGTGGCTGGTGGTGACTGGTAGTGGTCGGCTCGTGAGTGGTCGGTGGTTCTTTGTTTAGAGAGAGAGAGAGAGAGAGAGATATGTGTGTGTTTTAGGTTAGAGAAAAAGAAAATAAGTGAAGAGAGACAGCGGTTTCAACATTTCAAAATTTTACTTTTTCTCTCTCATTTGACCAATTATTCAACAACTCAACATTCCACTTGACCATTTTCTCTTTATATGTAGTTAAGATTATATATACATGGTAACACAGCAGGGGCACTCCCCCACACTTAGGGTGAAAACCCTATAAGCATGCTACTGTTTTTGTTTACCGAGTCGCTAGCTTGACTCGACCCCGAATTCATTTGTTCTTGGGGAAGCAAGATGTGGAAGAAACAATCTCCATCGGACTTTCATTCAAGATGTTTGGACAAACATTTGAAGCACGTGAAAGTTCCACAACGATGAGATATACAGACCCTGGCTTTAAATAGTATAAACTATAAGCGGTGATGCCGGGGTCAAAGATAAAGTCTTCATTCCCGAAGGAATGAAGAACAGGAGAAGTCACCCGGTAGGTGAAGAAGAGAAAGAAAGTCATGATAAACATCATGACTAACTCATCATCATCCTCAGGAAAATTTATAGATTCATCATCATGAATCTCATCATTTAAGCTCATGTGATCAAGACATATCCCGGGTGTGTCTAGTTCAAAGTAGAAGTTATCATACTCCGGTGGAGATATGATATAAGTGAGTTCACAGGAGAACCCCTCGAATGTGAATGAATCATATTCTGAATTGATGTGCGTGAGTTCACAGGAGAACTCATCGAAGGTAAATGATTCATAATCGGGGAGAGAATTATGAGAATGAGAAGTGGTACTGCCACTAATCTTCTCTCCCATAGGATCAACAGTAAAGGCTTCAAACTCCGGAATAGGATCATCGGAGAAAATGTCACTATCCTTAATGGGGATAGGAGTTGAAATAGGTTTCTCTTTGAAAGCCTCGATTTTAGAAATGAGGAGAATGACATTCAATAATGTTGCACGAAGTGCTTCATCTTTGATTTCAGTGTCAATCTCATCATTATTCTCTTCTTCTAAGCTCACTATCTTAGAAGGTAATTCTTCCATATAACTGATGTCTCCACAAGATAACGAATCGTCATCATTAGAATCGGAGAACATCTCAACATCATCATTCGGGAAGACAAGAGGATGAGGGATATCACACATATGATCAAGAATTCCCTGTGACTCTCTTGGGATTGGGACAAGGTTCTCAACACTAGACTTTATGAATTCATCCGATTCCTTTTCAGGAATAGTGTCAAGATGCTCGTCCCCCATGCTTAGAGAGTGAGTGGGAACCTCGGGCGTGATAACAACAGACTGAGGGAGTTTAGAAGTACTAGCAGTTATGGAATCTTCAAGTTCCATTTGATCAACGGCTAGTGACTTTGTCACATTATTTTCTCCCTGATTATCCATGGAAGCAATCACAACTGATGAATCTGATGAATCTTTTTGAATAATAACAATGTTATCTTCATTATCATCACTTTCATCATCGTCATCATATAGAGCAGCATAGCGAAGATTGGAACGTATTTTAGCTGCTCTTTCCTCAGCAAGTAATTCTTCCATGCTTTTTCCAGAATCTCGTTCTTCAGCAAGTAATTCTGCGATAGATTTATCACAAGAATTTTGAATGAGTGGAAACTGTGGGGGTGTGGATGTGTCAAAACCGGAATGTTGACATTGATCATCATTATGAGGACCCCCACAATATACACAAGAAGAACTTGGATCATGGCGAAGCGAAATATTAGCCAACTCCTCCTTAAGATCTTTAAGTTTCTCAAGAACCTCTATATAAGGGTCTTGCTGGATATGAGGAGTTGCTTGAATCATTTGGCACTGTGGAGGTGGGTCTTGAAATGGATAGTCGTAATTGTTACAAGGAAATGGACTCCTTGTTTTACAATCAGAGCTAAAGTGTGGACCTCCACAGTACTCACAACAATTGAACTGATGTGGCTGTGAGTCATAATTGTTATCAGGAAACTGCTCATAGACAAGCGTGTTTCCTGATTGACAATCAGAACTGTAGTGTGAACCACCACAGTACTCATAACAGTAAAACTACTGAGTCTCATGGTGTGGAAGCTGATGGAATGAATCAGTTGTATCCTGGTAGGAATAGGGATTCTGGTTATAGACAGACCCGTTTCCTGACTCTACCATGCTACAACTGAGACAATTACCACCATTATAAGGACCTCCACACCATTGACAATCAAGATGGTGAGGATAAGACATAGAAAGAATCAAAGGGTTTTGGAGGGTAAGAAATGTAGAATCAAAAAGGTAAGAGGGTAAAGATGGATATTTTTGGGATTTTTGATAAACATTTTATAAGAAAGAAAATCTTTTTGTGTTTCTGTGTTCGTTGAAAACTAATTTTAAAATGTTTTCGGGAACTGTTTTGTTTTTATATGATAATATACACAAGGATGGTAAATTTACAAAGAAGTGATTTCCAAAATGACTAATTTGCAAAACCGTTTAGAATACGCGCACAACCTCCCCGGCAGCGGTGCCAAATTTTGATTAGCTCCAAACGGTCAACCTAATTGACCAGGTGAATGGTCAACAAGGTCAAACTGCCTAGAGTCAATCTCCGTGGAAGTATATGGTTTCCCCGGGTCGTTATGTCCTAGCGAGGTGTGATGGTATTAAAAACGGATTTGTGATCGGGTGAATTTGAATGGGAAGTAACCAGATAAAGATTTGGATTTGTTTTACACTACTGGAATGATTAGGAATTATAGTATTAACAATTACAGGAATCAGATTTGTATAAACGTAAACCAAATTAAAATCAAACACGATTGCGTGCTGAGAAAAATGTGAGTTTTAAGCAAATATAAACTACAGGGGGTAAAAATGAAACTTTTACAAACTTCATATTAAAAGAAAATTAAATTTAAAAAGAAAAATATTTTTTTGATTATTTTATTTTTTAATATTAATTATTTAAATTAAAACTAACTATTTAATTAAAACTAATTAACTTAAAAACTTAATAATACAAATTTAAACTAGAAAATTGAAAAATTAATTTCTAAAATTCCAAAATGACTTAAAATAAAATTAAAAATTACAAATATTTATTTTTGTCTTTTTGTGGGTTTTTATTAATTAAATACTAATTACATTAATTAAACTATTTAAACTATTTTAAATTACTAATTATACTAAAAATGACTTAGGAAATTTAAGAAAAACTTATAAATCTAATTAACCATCTCAGGAATACTAAAAAGTTATAAAAAGTTTCTAAAAATTATATTTAGACTATTTTACTAATTATTTACTTATTAATTAATTAATATCTAATTTAACTAACTTAATTTAGAAAATTAGAAAATGAACTGTAGAAATTCTAGAAAAATTCCTAAAAATGTTTTAACTTATATAAAAGCTAGGAAAATTATAAAAACTAGGTAATACTTAATGAAATCTAACTATGCTATTTAATACTTAATTATTAATTAATTATTACTAAAACTAATATTAAATCTAAAACATACCAAAAGACAATATCAAATTCTGGAAAATTTTCTAAAAATACTTTAATATAAAAGAAAATTAATAAAAATATAAAAATGCAAAGTACTTAATAAATTACTAAAAATGAAAATTAAAAAGATAAATTAGATTAAATGGAAACTATCACTTATTTTTAAATTGGTTTTTTTCTGGTTTTTCTTTTAGAAATCTATTTTATACCTAAAAACATGAAACTTTTATGAAGACAACTTTTTTTTAGCTTAAAAATAAGCAATTTGGACACTAAAAGCTTGGACAGTTGACTTTTGTTGACTATGATGAGAAAAAGGCTTAAATGGGCAAGTGTGGAACCCACCGAGGAGATTATAATTCAAACAAGTAAAGTAGGCAGTAATAAGCTGGAAAAAGTAAATGGGGTCCACTACATAAGCAAATAAGCCACAATAAGCAATTGCTTATTGGTGATCTGAGACAGAAATGGGACAAAGTTCAAGGGCCGAAACAAGTGGGGTCCACAGGGTCTAAGGGGTCAAACTTAGTTGCTATGGACTGGGGGCCAGCTTGGGAGTTCAAAGGTGCTAATGGGGGCCTGTGGGACCCACTATGGAGTCCTGTGTGACCCACAGAAGTAGTGCTGATGGACTGATTCAGCAGCTGCACAGGGGAAATGCTTGCCCTGCAGCTGTGTTTAAGGGTCTGTGTGACCCACCAGAAAAATCACAAAAATAGAGGGACAATGGAACTTCAAAGTTGAGGTGGGGGGCTGCAATTTGTGAAAATTCCAAGGCCTGAATCCAAACTGAAAATTCACAAATATTCTTGGGACTTTTGAAAAAACTGAAGATCATGCAATTTTGACTTTTGATATTATGAACTACTTTGACTAACTTGAGATTAGATTGATCCTAAGCTACTTAATATGACATATTAAACTGTAATAAAGCTAATTTAAGCTACTAATACAACTTATGAACCTAACATGATGATTATGAGACTGAATTTCCACACAGTGAACTAAGGAATGAGATTAAAAGCTATTGTTGACTTTTATCAAAAGGGAGCTAAGTTTTATGTTTAATATAGCCTATTCAAACTTAAAGAAACATGTCTCAACCTTTTGTAAACACTAAAACCAAGTACAATATAGATAAGCAGTTTAAACCAAACACTCCTATGTAACACTGATTTGACAAGTTTCCAAAGCAAATGAAGTAATCAAGCAACCAAACTAAGATCCAAGGTTCAACTGAGCATTCAAGATCATAGATAAACAATACTCCACAACAGTGAGCATATTTTACTTAGGAATAAAATTTATTGCAAAATTTATGAGCCAAAGGCTTACTTGCCATCCAAAGCTGAGAAAGCTTTTGAGAATCAAAACCAAAGTCACAAACCTATGCTCCCATGAGCTCTAAACCAGACCATTCATCCTTCCTTCCTTCTTCTTCAACAATTTCTTCCAATTTTTTGTTTTCCAATGATTTTTCTGATATATATATATATATATATATATATATATATATATATATATATA